>OX451739.1:1038441226-1038778909 GCA_948472305.1 Vicia faba
GGCCAAGGAGAACTTAGGACATTTAAAGGAGTCGGTGGAACATGCATTTTGTCGATGTAGATCTATCATTTGTGACACGTCTTTGTATAATGGTGGTAATCAGCTTCCATCGTCAACCAATAATAACCTTCTCGCAAGATCTTTCTAGCCATAGAATGTCCATTTGTATGAGTTCCAAAGGTGCATTCATGGATTTCTCTCATAAGTGTATCTGCTTCATGTTTCTCCACGCACTTGACCAATACCATATCATAGTTTATTTTGTACAACACATCACCATTTAGAAAGAACTTTAAAGCTAGCTTCCACAGAGTTTGCTTGTCAATCACATAGGCATTTTTTTGGTTATTCTTGTTTCTCGAAATACCTTTTGATCTCATAGAACCAAGGCTTATCATCTGAATCTTCTCCAATGGCAAGGTAATGTGCATGTTCTTCAAAATGTCTAATTGTAATGCATGGTTCGTGATTTGGCCAAGTCACTTTGAACATGGCTGATAAAGTTTCGAAGGAATCTGCCATCTGATTTTCTTCTCACGGAATATGACTGAATGTAATCTCAATAAATTATGTAGCTAGCTTCAAAACATGATCCCGGTATGGAATCAATTTGGGATTTTTAGTGTCCCATTCACCATTGACTTGGTATATGACTAATGCTCAGTCTCCATATACTTCGAGGTGCATAATTCTTAGATCGACGGCAGCTTCTAGACCCAAGATACAAGCTTCATATTCAGCGATATTGTTGGTGCAGTCAAAATATTATCTTGTAGTATAAAGTTTCTGAAAATTCTTTGGAGAAGTAAAAACTACCCCAATACCATGCCCTAGTGCGTTCGAAGCACCATCAAACATGAGTGTCCAACGTGCCCTTAGTTCAGGCCCTTCATCAGGTCCTGGTATTTCATAGTCACCTATAAACATGACATCTTCGTCTGGAAAGTCGAACTTCAGTGGTTGATATTCTGGAAACGGCTGATGAGCTAGATGGTCAGCTAGTAAACTACCCTTGATGGCTTTTTGAGTAACATATTGGATGTTGTACTCGGACATTAACACCTGCTATCAGGCAATTCTTCCTGTAAGAGCTGGTTTTTTGAACACATACTTCAAAGGATCCATTATTGCTGTTAACCACGTGGTGTGATTTAACATATACTGCCTTAACCGTTTAGTAGCCCAAGCCAAAGCGCAACAAGTCTTCTTGAGAAGTGAGTACCTGGTTTCGCATTCAGTGAATTTCTTGCTAAGGTAGTAAATTGCATGTTCTTTTCTACCGGTTTCATCGTTTTGCCCTAATACACATCCCATAGACCATTCAAGCATTGTTAAGTACATGATAAGCGATCTTCCAGGAACTGGTGGCATCAATATTGGTTGCTCTTGTAAATATTGCTTTATTGTCTCGAAATTTGTCTGACAGTCATTATTCCATACTACTATTTTATCCTTTCGGAGTAATTTGAATATATGCTTGAATGTAGCAGTTAGGTGATATATGAACCTTGAAATGTGACTCAATCGTCCTAAGAAACCACAAACCTCTTTTTTCTGTTTTTGGAGTTGGCATTTCTTGTATGGCCTTCACCTTGTCAAGATCTACTTCAATGCCATGCTGACTTACAATAAAACCCAATAACTTGCTAGACCTGACACCAAATGTACACTTGTTCGGATTCAACCTCAGTTTGAACTTTCGCAGACGCTCAAATAATTTCTTTAAGTGAATGATGTGATCCTCCTCTGTATGGTATTTGGAAATCATATCATCCATGTATACCTTAGCTTCCTTATGGATCATATTGTTAAATAGTGTGACCATAGCTCATTGATAAGTTTCCCCTGCATTCTTTAGACCAAAAGGCATTACCTTGTAACAGAAAGTGTCCTAAGGAGTCATGAAAGTAGTCTTTTCCATATATTTGGTTGCCATTTTGATCTGATTATAACCTGAGAAACCATCCATGAATGAGAATACCGAAGCTTGATCTGTATTATCCACCAAAACATCTATGTGAGGTAACGAGAAGTCATCTTTGGGACTTTCTTTGTTTAGATCCCGATAATCTACACACATGTGTACTTTACCGTCCTTCTTGGGCATTGACATGATGTTATCTATCCAAGGTGGATAATCTACCACTGCTAAGAACCCTGCATCAAATTGTTTAAGTACTTCTCGAATCTTGCTGGACATGTCTGGACGAGTTCTTCTGAACTTTTGTCTAACTTGAGAACAACTTTCTTTGAGAGGTAGTCTATGTACCATAATATCTGTATCCAACCCTGGCATATCTCTGTAAGACCAGACAAATATATCCACATATTCATGTAATAGCTTGATCAGTCTTTCTTTGACGCTTTCCTCCAATGTTGCCCCTAGCTTGATCTCTTTTGGATCCTCCTATGTTCCAAGGTTTATGGTCTCAATGGATTCTTGGCATGGTTGTATAATGTCAGCTTTTTACTCTAATTCCTTTGCCAATTCTTCGGAGAGTTCAAGATCTTTATCATCTTCCTCTTCAGCTTGGTTGATGGGTGCATCAAAATTATATCGGATAGCAGCAATAACATTATCGAGGATTTTAGGCATGGGCCTGCACATTTATCATGTTTTGGTGTAGTTTTAGTATGTGAATTTGAAAAAATGCATATGATCACAGCTACATATTCTTCTTTAGGATATTACCCGAATTGGACTATCCCTAAATTCATCAGTTTCTGTAATGTTTTCTCAAAAGCTTCATTGTGTTCCAAGAGGAACCCACATTCAAACAAATATTCTTTCAAGAGATCTATCGAGGATTTTAATTGTTCGACTTCCCCAAAGTTCATCATCACCTCATTTGCATTCACAGTTGGCCCACCATGTGGAAGCATGGGGTTCGTCTTGATGTTCAGTTTGTCAAAAGTGATATCCTGAGAATCCAAAAAATCATGAACCTTATGTCTGAAGGCCCAACATTTTTCTATAGTATGCCCCGGAGAATTGGCATGATATTCGCACCTGGCATTTGCATCTTACTTTGGCGGGAGTGCCTCGATGGAAGGACCTATGGGTTCAGCTCTACCAATGGTGCTTTGAGTAAGTGTTGCAGTAATTGATTGTGAGGCATGGGAAGAGGATCAAATCTTCTTGGAGGCCTTTCAAACCTGTTTTGTTGTTGTTGTTCCCATGGGATTATCAATGGTTATTGTGCCCTTGGATGTGATGCGATAGAATTAATTTCTCCTTCCTTATTTTTCGAGAAATTGAGAACATGTCTCTTTGAACTATAAGGGGTACTAGATGATGTCCCTTATATCTTACCACTCTTTATGCCTACTTCAATCCTTTCACCAATAGTTACCAAATCAGAAAATCCGGAAGAGACGCTTCCTACCATCTTATCATAGTACAACCCTTGAAAAGTACCCATGAACATATCGACTAATTATTTCTCTAGAAGTGATGGGTGTACACGGGTTGCCATTTCTCTCCACCTCTGAGCATATTCTTTGACGGACTCATCCTTCTTCTGAGATAAGTTTTGGAGCTGCATGTGGTTAGGCACCATGTCCAAATTGTACTTGTACTGTCTCAGGAAAGCATTAGCGAGATCTGCCCATGTATGGACATGAACCCGCTCCAATTGCATGTACCAATCTAAGGATGCCCCACTCAAACTGTCTTAGAAACAATGGGTCACCAGCTTTTGATCTTGAGCATAGACATGCATTTTTCTGCAATACATGTGTAGATGATACCTCGGGCATGTGAGCCCCTTGTATTTTCCAAATTCAGGTACTTTGAATTTTGGAGGGATCACCACATCAGGAACTAGACCCATTTCAAGAGCATCGACATTGAAAGCATTGTAACCCTCCATAACCTTCAACCTTTCTTCAAGAGCTTTATACTGATTGAGCGCCAAGGGATTCTCAACAATATTAGGTTGGTGTGCCTGAGTAACACCTTCCAAATTAAGGTCTGCATATCGTAGATCTATGTAGTTATCTGCATTATTGACTGAAATCTGCAAAGTATGAGATGCACCTACCTTCGATGGAGGTGGGACAAACCCTTCAGTATCAACTTGTCTGACTTCTTTTTAAGCTATAGTTGACTTTAGAGGTCCTGACCCAAGTTTTCTTCTTGGTTGGTGACCGCTCTATGCCCAATAGTTTGGGCTACTTCTTCAAAGGCTACCCTAGGAATTTTTTCTTTCCTATCAATGATGTTCTTCGAAGCTAGAAGAACTTGACTCATGTCTCCTTTCACCGAGTCGATGTTGCCTTTCACTTGCTCCAAATATTCATTGAAGGCAACTTGGTTTTCTTCGATTTGTTCCATCACTTTCTTTTGATGGGCTCTTGTTTGATACGGTGGTCGGAGAGGTGGTGCTTTTCTACCAATGTTTAACTGGAGATGATTTTGAAAAATAATGATTTTTTTATGAAATGTGAAATGTGAAATGTGATGCTTGTGAATGCATAGATGCGTATGAATATGCTAAAAAATGTTTAATTGTTTTTTTACTCACTTGGATTTTCTTTCATATATATATATATATATATATATATATATATATATATATATATATATATATATATATATATATATATATATATATATATATATATATATATATATATATATATATATATATATATATATATATATATATATATATATATATATATATATATATATATATATATATATATATATATATATATATTAGATTCTGCTTTTTATTGGTGAGCATCTAAAAATAAATATACAACTTTTATTATTAAAAACAATTGTCTTTAAAAAGGGAATACAATTTAGATATTGAAAAATATTTTATTCCAAAACATCAAAAATTAACTTGTTGAAAGAAATAACAAAGGGAAACAAAAATCTTCTAAGTGCGCCGGCGAATATCTGCTCTGAAACCATCAACCATTTTCCTACAAAGCATGAGGAAGTCCTCAACATCTTTTGGAAGCAGAACCATCACACTTTCTGCATCTCTCAAACTTCTAAGGATGTCACCGGTGAGGTTGTTGGCTAAGAAGGTGAGTCTTGCATGCTTGTCTTTGTAGAACCGATATTCCTAGTAGAGGTCCGGAATTATCTTATGATTATATTTTCTTGCCTTAACAATCTTTGCGTGTTTCTCTTTCCAATATATTTTTTCAGCCCTCATTTCTATGTAGAGTCTCCTTTGTATAAGGAAGTTCTATTGAAGGTCTTTCAACTCATGACAAGCTTGCTCATATTCATCAATCTTTTGGGAGAGAAGTCTTTTTGCCCCCATCCTCTTGAGATGTTCCGCTACATCCGATTCTTGTCTAACTTGCATTCTCGTAGTAAGATACTACATTTCCTCTTCTTGATCTAAAGAAGCTTGGGCCAAACTTTGAATTTGAGCCCGCAAGTTCTCTTTCATCTCCTTTTTGTCTTATGTCGCCTTCTCATACCACCTACGTAGCTTCCTGATTTCCCTAGAAGCATCGTCCAAACGTTGGTTGTGAGAATCCAAGTTAAAGGTAGCACTTCACAATCCTTCAGTCAAACATTTCCTCTTAAGACTCTTCTTTTCAAATGCTTCACGGTCCTTCTGAATTTGTTGGTCTTTTGACTCAAGCTCGTGTTGCATTTGCCTTTTCTCCTTAGCTATATTATGAAGGTTAAGATCTAATTCTTCTTTCTCCTTTTGAGCCTGATTCAAGGCTTTCTTCAAGTCACCTATTTCTTCTAAGGACATAGGTAAAGAATCTGGGACATTTGGCTTGTACTCAGGATCATATTTCAAATGGTAGTTTAACAACTTGCACCCTATCCAAAACCCACCGAGTGTAAGTGTGATACAGTGGGAGAACTGACTTGGTTGTTTTGCGTTTGTGTTTGCAAATGTTACGGTTTAGCAAGAGTCACCACCGACTTTTCTTTTATCCAAAAGGAAGGGTTAAAAAGAACAGGAAAGACCTTTAGAGATGTTTTCTTAAGTTCGGAGGGTAGATTATGAAAAGGGAAGGTATTAGCACCCTTTTCATCCATGTTTTTCCATGGGCTCTTATTTACTTGCTAGATCACTTGATTTTGTTTGAATGTGCTTGTGGATTTTGAAAGTATTTTGAAAACGTCTTTGTAATGGTTCTCGTCTCTATAAGAACGCGTACAAAGTGTTTGTTTGGAAAATAGTTCAAAGATATGTTTGTAAAAATGTGTTTTTTTTAAAGTGATTTTGAAGGTGATTTTGAAAAGGTGTCTTTGTAATGGTTCTCATCTCTATAAGAACGCGTACAAAGTGTTTGTCTTTTGAAAATACTTCAAACGAGATTGTTGGTGAAAAAATGTTTTGTTGTGAGCAAGCGAGCAACTAGGAGCGAATCTACCTATTCAAAAGGTCTTAGATGTTCTTTTCCTCTTCCTTTAGATGTTTCTATCTTACCATTGATTTGGTAAGAAGCCCCACCGTTGGATGTTAAGGGACGAGCGTTGGGACGTTTGTATAGTCATAGAAGGCAACCCATGGAACGTTTTAACAATACCGTTTTAGGGACTAGATCATTTACCGGAGGAAACATCGAGGGTCATCGAGGGACTACGATCTTTTATCGAGGGTCTTTTGCTAAAACGCCCGTGTTCGAGGGACATGACTATTTTTATGATAGGAAACAAAGTGAGATCACCCTAGAGGTGCTAGTGTGCAAGTGTGTTAGTTTGCATGCATTTCGTCTTGTATTTAAAGGTTATCTATTTGTTAATTTTATCTTGCCATACATCCTAATTACTAGCAATATATGAAAACAAGTATAAATGCGGAAAATAAATCCTAAGTTATTACATCACTTTAGGGGGATGGGGGTACAACTTAACAATAGGGATGAAGTGGAAACTGAAATATTACAACCATATCGAATAATAATGAAAACAATGTAAAAATGGTGCAAAAAAAAAGGAAAAATGCATTTTGAACTGCTATGTATCGACCCATGTTGCTATGCATCGACACATAGCTTTTCCTTGTCCCTGTAAAATCTGACCAAACTCAGTATGAGTCGTTGCATACTGAGATGTGTCGACTCATGCTCCTTTTTATATCGATGCAAAGCGCGCATGTATCGACCCAAGTATCTTTCACATTTCTGTTTTGGAGATTTTTAACAATATGAGTCAATGCATAAGGCTATGTGTCGACTCATACTCTATTTTTTCACTTAGAAAGGGTCAACACGTGTGGGTACGTGTCGACTCATGCTGCATTTTTTTGCCTTAAACATGGTTTTTATTGTCTGTACAAGTTAGTTTACAGCATATTATGGATAAACATAAAAAAAAATTGATAAGCCTAAACAATAAGCAAATAACTAGTTAAAAGGGATCATAAAGTACTACATCTTATCTTCAAAAACAAATCATTAATGATGTGAGAAAAGATATCAAGTCAAGAAGACTTACCTTTGGGCTGCACTGGCTATTTTAAATCTGAGTGCTTTTCCAGATGCTGCGATGGCTCTAATAAATCTTCAGAAAGCTGCTCCGGACTGTTGAAACTAAGTTAAGTTGTACTGTATTGTTTATTTTTTTTTTTGGTGTTTTGAGGGTGGAGATGATAGCACTACAGGGACTATTTTATGTTTGGACGATCTTCTTGTGTGAGAAGGTGTTTGGCTTATGGGAGAGTTTGTATGATGGAGTAATGGGTTAGGATTCTGTTTTGAATAAGAACATAGCTGGTTTTGAATGAATGAGTCAAGGTTACAAAGAATACTGTTTTTATGCTCAACAAAACTCTCTATCCTCTCTCTCCATTCCAACCCTTATGTCTTATGAGACAGCCCTTTTTGTAGACCCTTGAATGAGGTTTAGGGGGGAAACAAAATAAGTTATTTTGAATTGTTTTTGCCTACTGTTTTGATACTTTCTTCACACAATTTTCTTTTGTCATTTTGGTGCAATTTTGGTGTTGTTATGATGCAGGTTGGGGCAGACTGCATAGAGCAGTTTTGGACTGTATAGGACAGCATGTGCACTTGTGGTGCAGTATAGCACAAGGTTTCTTGTAGGGCAGCAATGGAGCAGGTTTTGGGGTATTGTGGTAATGTGGCATATCACACTTTTTTCAACTTGGACAGTATAATTTGTAGCATGAAACAAATTTGGTCTTGTGGAATATTTTATGCACATTATATCAAGGGCAAAAATATTGTGGCAAGGTTTTTTTGAGAAAGTTCAAACAAGACATAGTTTTAGAATATGTAATTTTGCAAAAATGTCACTTTGTAATAACTTGAATTACTTGAATCATTTTGAATTATTTGGAATTATAGTAAAAGATGTCATGAAGTAAATGAAATTAAACCAAGTATAGAAAATACTTAGAAAAATTTCAAAGTCTTGCAAAGTTGGATTTTTTATTCTCTTGATTTTTTATGATCAAATTTCATATTTTTGGATGTCTTGACATAATGTGATTTTTGGGACTCAAATTTGGTCAAAAAGTCAAAGTTTGACTTTTTTAGCATTCGGTTGACTTTTTCCAGCTGAAACTCTGATTTCACTCATTTTGCCCCACTTTTGATAATTTGAATGATTCTTCTTAGAAAATTGTGATCTGAGGCTTGAAACTTGACCGAAGTAAATCTAAGAGTCTAGGATGGTCCCTTGAGACATGAGAGGGCAAATTTTGGGGTAAAACACTAAGGTTCTTTCACCATAACATTTTTCCTTTCAACCTTTCTTTTGTTTACCCTATTCCAAGCTCGAATGATCTTGTTGAGCAATTCTTTGTCATTTTTGCCCATGTCATGAATGATTAATTGTTGAAGTTGTTCATCAGAGGTTTTATCCTCCAAAGGGTACCCGAGTTATCGCAAATCCAAAGTAAGGTTGTAATTGATGCAACCACACAACCCAATCAATAGAACATTCGAAAAATATCCACAACTGTAAATGATGTCTCCAATGTTTAACTTCCTTGCATACCATAACACAAAATTAGCAGCAAGAGACCTTAATTTTTGAGGCCATTCATATTGTGTCATAGTTTTAATCTTATAGTCCTCCTTATAGAGATGAGATATAAACCAAGAATATAGAAGCGGGATACAACAGTTTAGCGTACCCCTCCCCTTTTTGTAACGAGTGTGAAGAGCATAGTAAATATCAGCAAGCAAAGCAGAAGTTGGATCTGCATCCAAAGCTTTTGTGCCCCAAAACACACTAGTCCAAAGTCTGTGGAAACAGAATTACACCAAAGACAAGTAGTCCTAAACAATCAACACAAGACTCTCATTCTTTATTATTGGCAAAAGAAAGCACTTTAGCCTCCAAATATTATCTTTTAATCCCTTGTACATCACCTTCTTTTTTCTAATTAAGTGAAAACTCAGTATAAGAGATCCATAAACCCTTTTCTAAGTCCTTAACATCAATAGTTTATCCAATTACCACATATTCTTTTCCCTTAGAAAAATTCAAAAGTCTATCAAATTCTTCCAAAGTCGGCGCTAGCTGAAAGTCTTAAAAGGTAAAACACCTTAACGAAGGATCGTAGAACTGAACTAAGGCAGAGATGGCATATAACTGTATATCCACTTTTTTCAACTCAAGAGTATCCCCATAGTGATGAACAAACATCTTTAAAGCTTTCTCATACAGTTTCCCTTTGATGGTCTTGATGTTTATCATATCTGGCTTGACGACACTAACACAGACAAGTTGTTTCCTTCTGGCATTCATTTTTAAGACACTTCACCAAAAACCTTCGATTTATTATTATTTTTTAAAATCCTCTGAATAAGACAACAAAACAAAAATGAAAAATAATGAATATTTGAAATTCAAGATGTATGAATGCATAATTGTGCAACATAGTGACGAGATTTATGAAAGGTATCCTTAGTTGGTAGGTTCCTAGTTTTAGCCTACGGATATTCTACCCTTTCCAAAAGGTGGCTTCCTTAAGGGTGTCATGGATTACAATAGAGGGAAAAGAACAAGGGCATCCCTTAAGTGGAGTCTCTTTGTAGACCAAAACTTTCGTCCCCAAAGTCGTAAAAGGTCTCACCATGATATTTTGGTTTAAGGGTTATACAAAAAGTCATAGGTTTCATTCCAAAGTCCTACCCCCAAGAGGATACCTCTTGAGACATATTTCTTTTTTGGAATTCTACCGACTCTAGGCGAAGTCGTCATAAAAGCTCATAGGGATGATATATCCCCTTGGCCAATAGACGGACCTTCTTCTAAGGTTTTTAAAAATGTATTTTTGAAATAAAATGCCACCAACAAATAAATAGACAATAACAATATAATAATAAAACAAAAGTGAATAAATAAATAAATAAATATAGGCAAAATACCAAAAATAAGAAAAACTCTAAAAAAAACCCTAAAACCACAAGGAAAGGCTTCTAAATCCTAGGGTTGATTCCCCAACAGAGTCGCCAGCTGTAATAACTTGCTGAAAATTATAGAGTCGCCACCATTAATTTTTATCCTAACAAAGGGAATATAACGAATAACCTAATTTGGATCAGAGATTCTAAGTTTTTGATTCGCTTTAGACGAAGGGAAAATGTTATGCACCTCTCATCTACCTTGTTCACAAGTGTAGCCATAGAAATGTTGAGACTAAGCCATTGGATTAACTTGACTCGCACATATCAAATAAAAATCGCCACCGCACTTTATTGTTTCTAGAGGAATGGGAAAAGATTGAATAATCCAAAAACAGTGGGAGAGAATCTAAGTTTGGGGTTTGGTTATGCAAAGGGAAGGTATTAGCACCTTAAACATCTACGGTACTCCGCAGGAACCTCTTTGTAAATCTGTGTATTTTGGATATAAAAGTCGCATAAAAATAGATTGTGGGGATGAGAAAAGAAATACTTTTTTACAATTTTTTCACCCTCCGCGGTTTCGAACCTTTAGTGCCTACGTACCATCATCCGTGCAATAGGGGGTCAGGGTACTCATAGTTCACCTTTAAAAAATTTAAAACACAAGTGTGTTGGTTAATTTTAAGAGAGGAGACATCATTGTTTTGGGTTGTGGTTTAAAACATAAAGTAAATAACACGTTGGTTATCCTGGTTCGTTTGAACTCAAACTACTCTAGTCCACCCGCCAAGGTGATTTCGCCTCTCTCAACGAAGTCTTAATCCACTAATTAAACTTGATTACGTAGCTACTATGACAACCGTCAAAGTCTTCTTAAGTTTAAACCACAACCCAGTTTTCTCAAGGAATTACACTATACAATATTTAAGAGAGTGTAAAAAAAAGTGTTTTCTAATAAAACAGTATCACACAAGTGATGTTTTACACAAAAGAAATTTAGTATGTTGAGGGTAATGAAAATATCTCGTGTTTTGTGTACTAAAAAAATTCGTCCTCGATTTCTCCTTCAAGCTTTGTTTATATAGGCAACACATGTGAGAGCTTTTGGAATGTTGATAAATAATAATTAAAGAGCTTTCCAAATATAGATATTCTTTTCCCCTTTCAGCCGTTACTTTTGAATATCCATAAGTGAAATGTAACGCTTCAGAACATGCTCACATCAGAAGATGAATGTTACCATTGAGGCTCTTTTGCTTTCCAGAACTTTACATATCAGAATATCAGAGTTCTTATTTCACAGAGTTGGTGCATTCAGAAGTTGTAACACAGAACTTCTTCATTTAGCGTATTACACATATTTACTTCTAAGTATATTGTGTCTGAACAGATCTTAAAAATGAAACTCTCTCATCTTCTTACATCAAAACTTCCAGATGTTCTAACAGATCTTATATGCTTCTTACATCAGAACTTCTATTATATTCTAGTAGATATTTTCTCATCTTTTATGCTTATTACATTAGAACTTCTCTGCATATTAAAATACTTTACTAGAGAGCATATATGTTATTTATATGTATCATGTGTTTTCTATCATCAAAACTCTTACAGGTATGTAGAACCAAACTATGTTCTAACAGTCCATAACTCCATCATGCCAAGGATAGTAACCAAATAGTCCAAGTAACCTTAAAGTTTTTTATGGTTCAAGTTGATTATTAGGTATCTTCAAAAAGAAATGAAAAGCTTAAGTGAGCAAAAATAAAAATGACATAAAGATAAGTGCTTAAGTGAGTAAAGATGAAAATAGCATGAAATGAAAAATGTTAAAATAAATGTGCTTAAAGTAAAAAGCATAATGTAAAAGCATAAAATAAAGTCAATTGTTAGAAATTAGAGGTTAGTTGAATGACCATCTTGAAACTTGCATTTGAAAACTCAGTAGAAGATTGATAAAATCAAAGCCTCTCAACAACAAGTTTCCTTTGTTTTTTGTCAAGTATATCCTTCATTTCAAAATCTCAAGGCAACAATAAATTATTAACGATGTTTAAAAGATTCACTTAGTTCCAAAATTTATGAAGATTCATTAGAGGATTGATAAGACCAAAGTCTCCTAACAATAAACCTCAATATTATTGGATCAAAGGTCTCAAATTAAACATGCTTGGGCTTGCATACATAGGTTTGGGCCACGAATAATCATTTCTCGAATTGGGACAAAATTTAGCGCTATATTAAGCAATCGTAAGTGGACTTATATAGAAGTCGCACCTATTTTGAGGCCGGTCAATAGCAATTTATGTGTCATATGTTTGGAGTGATGATATGTAGATCACCCTCTAATAACATGTAGCACAAAGAGAAGAGGATGAGATGAAGAGGAAGGGGATACATTTGAATTAAAGATTTTAATCAAACTTCATTAAAATCATTCATCCATTTTGGTGGAATTAAACTCAACACCCAAGATCCAATGATGTTAATGAAGTTCATGATAAAAAAAAAACACATGGCCAAAATATATTCAAAAATTAAATTGCATTTAATGAATAACGTAAAAAGGAAAAATGATTTTTAAACTGTTTTTAAAAATGAAAATAAAAGGTAAAATAATAAACTATGTTTAAAGTATCAAAGAAAATTTTAAAAATATCATGGAAAAAATCAGAGCCGACCTCAAATGTTTTTATAATTTTTTGGTAATTATTTAAAAATAAAGAAGTATTTTTCAGCTAATTAAAATCACTCAAATAAGTGAAGAAAAAGATCAAAAATAGTAGAAGTCAAGATAAAATTCTAGAAAAAATTTAGAAAATCATAAATGAGTAAAATGATTTTTATAAAAATTTTCAAAATTTAAAAATATCAAAAAGTATTTTTAAATAATTAGAAACAAGTCAAAGTAAAGGAAAAATTATAAAAAATATCAAATCTGAAAATAAAATCATGAAAAAATAAAAATCAGAAAGAGAATATTTGAAAATATTTTTGTGGATTTTTTCATGATTTGAGTCAGAAATGAATTTTCTATGATTTTTTGAAGTTTAAATCAATTGAAATTAAAAAAAAATCAGAAAATAAAATAACAAACCAAAAAAATGTGGACCATTGGATGAGAGTCAAAACGCGCTAGTAGTCAGATCCAAAGGATCAAGCACGCTGTGCATATCATGGTCAACTTTGGAAATTGCACCAGATCTACTTTTAAATATTAAAAACAACTAAAATTCGAACGAGTTGGATGGAGTCTGACTAATGAAAGTAACCGGATCCAAGGACTCTCAAAGCGTGCATATGATAAAGAAAATACACTAGATTGAATTCAAAAAATCATATGTCACACTTTCATTGGTTGAAGCACGACATGTAAATCGTCTTCAACCTCCAGACGCCCTAGATTGGGATTCCCCAAACTGTATAATTAGGGGACCAGACCGGTGCCATTAGATTCGTCTCTTCAAGACGATTCTAAAGGTACCATCTTACCAAATTTATATGAACTGAGTAAGGCTTAAATTGAGAAAATTCAGAAATAATATCGAGCACGAAATTCTGGAATATCTCACTCAAACCTCAACGAAATCATAAATTGTAAAAAGCATGAGAATGAGAAGGATGCATAAAGTATATTAGTCTTTTATTTGGATCGATTTGACCAAGAAATCTACCTGAACGAAGTAGAAAAAGGTGGCTATGAAACTGGACTTCTGTAGGTCACTATAGCTTACAATTCTTGAAGGTGAGAGTGTGGTTAGCTTCAGAGAAGTTCAATGAAGCTAACTGAATGGAGCTTTTGGTGTTTTGGAGTGAGAAAGCAAGAAATCAGAAATTCAAATTCAGAGTTCGAGTGGGATCTGAACAGGGGTCAATTGGCTATCAAAGCTTAAGGAAATGAATGAAATATGTCCCTCTATTTATAGGGAAGCAAATGGGATGCTCAAGCGTATGGAATGATGAAGTTTGGAGGGAAATCGCGTAAAGTTGCAAGCATGAAAAGTGTGACTCGTATTTTGCTCAAAATTCAACCAAAACTTGGATTTCAAGGTGCTAATCAATTCTGGAAGATTGTTAAACATGATTAGAAGTAAAAACGTGCAAAAATTTAGTGATTAGAAGCTGAACTGTGCATTTCAAATTCTGACTTGGAGGAAAAAGTCAGTTTCAAGGTACCAACTTTGAATCAATGGCATTCACAACTTAAGGAGTCTTAAGACATGACTCTTGAAGCAATTGAAAGATAAGATCAAAAATTTTATAATGTGCAAAGAATGGGATCAAATGGATACTTGAGCTAGAGTTGTGATGAGTCAAAGTTGAGAAAAGGATGCTGACTTTTTGTACTTAGAAAAATTCTATGTTTTTTCTTCAAAATTGACCTATAATGTTTTGCATCCAAACATGGCCTTCCACCAAAAAATTTCTTTTGACCAAAAACAATGGCATGAATTATATTTCTTAAATGACATTTTGAGATTTGAACCACTTAAAAAATCCTAGAATTGAGAAAGTTATGACTTTGTGAAGTTGGTGAAAATCCATGAAATGATCTATAACCTTTTGCATTCTTAGGGCATCTTCCATCCATTTTCAAGCTTTGCACATAAAATAAGAGTTGAATTTAACATCCTTAATATCATTGTGGAAAAAAATGGGCTCAAGGAGATAAAAATTGATCAAGTTATGACTTTTTGAAGTCACATAAGGGAATTTGATGGCCTGTCTAGGGGACTTGCAATCTTTCTTCATCATTAGGCATATTCCACATAAAATTTTCTTGAAAATTTTGAAGTGATAGGTTTATAACTCTTTAAATAGAATCATGTATTTGGAATCACTTAAAAATACCAAAAGAGGAGCAAGATATAACCCTTTGAAGTTCAAAACTCTAGCTTCTAGAGTGCCAAAATGACTTGGAAAACCCTTTCAATTTTGACAATGTTCCTTGCACAATAACTCTTGCCATGTGAATATAAGTTGTTGTGGGTGATAATAAGAACACATAGAAATAAAAACCACCTCCAAATATTAATAATTGAGAGAGTTATGCACTTGTGACCAAGAAATCAAGAACTTGTCCAATTAGGTCAACCTTCTTCAATCAACTCTTGCATCTTTTAATTTTCTTTGAAAAATTGAGGCATGATAAATCATAGTAGACCTTGTCATGATATTACTTCAAAGAATCTTCAATGATGAAGCTTGAGTCTCAATGAAGCTTTGTTGAAGAAGGCATGAAAATAAACTCATGAACCTATAAATTAAACTGATGAAATGTCTTGTGCCCTTACCTATAATATCATAAATTAGAGAAAACATTCATTGTACTTATTAGGTAAAAGTTAATCAATGCAAAACATAGATGATCATAATATATAACTCAAGGTGCTTAGTGATTCCTCATGAGCAAACCTAAAGGTAGGGAGAAGAGTCAAACCCTAGTGTGATCTTGATGTGATTGAGTTGATATGAGATGATAGAGGAATCTTAGGGGCAAAAATTGGGTTACAATAACAAGGATACTGAGATTTAGGTTTAAATGTTTAGGAATAGGGTTTTAGTTTTAATTAGGGGAACTCGCCACGATATTTAAGTCGTATGCCTACGTATCCTTTTATGAGGAATCAGAGTCCCAATTTGTAGTACGTAGTTGCTTGGTTGATCTTTTTTATAGACTGTGGAAATATTTTAAATTAATCCATGAACCAAGTCTGGGTTGAAAATAGCGGAATCATAAATGTAGTTTGTAGTTAATGAAAAATATCTCCACAATCCTTTTTGAAAATATCTTGAATTCAATTATGTTAGTAGAAAAAAAGGTTAGTATTTGATGAAAAATGACTTTTTATTAATAAATAATAATTTACCAAAAGTAAATTAAATATTAAAAATATTCAATATTTATTAATATGCCAAATTTTATATTAAAGTGATAAATTAAAAAATATAATAAATAAAAGAAATTATAGAAAATTAATTAATTTTATTTTTAAAGCGTAGGGGAGTGCAAATTATTCAGGCCTAGTAAAACCTAGGTGTGTGAATAACAGGGCCCTAAATCTAGATATTGAATTTAGGCTCAAAACACATGAGGTGTATGTTTAAACGTGGTAGTAAAATTAGGGGGTGTATAACCTAGGGGATGAACCCCAACACTTGGTTTTGGGTCCTTAAGGCAGGGGGTATATTTTGGTTTCGTTTAGCATAAAATAACAAACAAAGGGTGTTAAAAGAATTGGGCTCGGCCCAAAATAATTTCTAGGGGGGCCTGTTTGGCCTTCGTGTGGGATCGTGTACGCGCTTATGGTGCATGTTCGAGGCTGTGTTTGTTTGATCAAAATCATATAATGGAGAGTGTTAGGGTGTACACAAGAGTGCACGGGATCACGTGGCCAAATGTTGGCCATGTGTCCATGATAGAGATTATAAGCGGAGGAAGGGTATTTGAATTTCATTCTTTCCATTCATTTTCATCAGTCTCTCATCTCTCTTCCTCCACTCTCTTTATTCCTCTCGTTCTTTCTTCTTCATCCCACGAAACCCTTTATCCCCAAAACTCAAAATCAACCCTAAGCGACAGCGACCCTAAGTCCAACCCCCAAATTGTAACAACAAACACAACAAAAAAATATAAGTTGAGTTCTATCGGGTACCTCTACGACCATGAACCTTCGAGCTTTCAATCTCTCTCTGATTCCTCTTATTTTTTCCTTGTTTATAGTTGGCGACGGACAAAGACGATGATAATGATGGCGACGCGGCGGATGACGATTGAGGGGCTTGAAGGCGACGGAGGACACAGATCTAGGGTTTCAAAATTCGAAACTCGGGTCTCACTTCTTTTACTCCTTCTTTTGTTGTCCAAATTTTTCCTCCGTAGTCATTTTTTTCTTTTCACCTTAGTTCTTAGGGTTTTTATAGTGTAGATTTATAAAACAAATTGGGAAAATTTTATTCGATTTGTTGTTATAATTTCTTTGATTGAAGTTTGATTTAGAATTATGGCCTTAGAATTAGATTTGAGATTTGATTCAAATTTGTTTGTAAATTAGATTTGTATTGATTCTGTTAGAAATTAGGGTTTTTGCATGCATCCGAACTGATTTTATGTGTATATTCAATATCAATAAAATTGCATTCTGTATAATATTTGATTCATTTTTTATTTGATTCGATTCAGTTTCTTAGTGTTTGATTTTATGGGCTTTGGTTGTTTTGGGCTTGCGTTTTGTTTTCTTAGCAAGGAGGATGAAGAATAAGCCGTCGCTGTGGAAGAAGGGTGAAAACCCTAGTGTTGACTCAGTCGACAAGTCAACAAACCTCAAAAAAAAATTAATTTTAATATTATCACTAATATTAATATCTAATATTAATAATAGAACTCTCAATTTTCAATATTGATAATAAATAGAGAAATAATAAAAAGCAATAATAATATAAAAAAACATGTAATAGAATGTTGAGTTTTAGTCAACAATGAATATTGTACGATTAAAATAAAAAAGACGATAATAAAAAAATTGAAATAAGAGTAACAGAATCAAATGTTGACTTCGGCAACTTCCAATCTAGTGGGCCTTCGAAAAATCTTAATGCACCACTATTTAGAAAGTTAACCCTTTTTTATAACAACACACCCCTCCCTATCTTAAATAGGCCTCTAAACCAAATGGGTCATTCTGATTAAACACCCATGTATTTTTACTTAAGACACACTCCCCTTATATTATTATTCAAAATGGGTCGCAAACCCTTCATGGGCTGAAAACTAAGCAACATATACACCCCCTTCTTTACAAAATATAAGGGCTCCCTAATAAAAATGGGCCACCAAACTTGGACACATACACCCCCTTTCTAATTATAAGAAAAACTTAATGAGCCATCAAATTTTGATGGTCTATTTTGACACAATACACCCCTCTTATGCACTAAACCCCCACTAAAATAAGGCCCAAAAGTACACCAATTGAAACAGGAGAATTTTATAATTTTTAGAAACACATTAATAATGTTGAAATATAAATAGAATGATCACTGAAATTGATGGGGAAAATTTGGGGTATGACATTATGATATCAAAAACTTCCTTCAGACTCAAGAATACCTGCTTGGTGCATCCAACAAAAATAGGAAGACATTGAGAAGGTTAGAATGCATATTTTTCCTCAATGAAGATTTGTTATACAAGAGAAATTATGACATGGTCTTACTCATATGCGTGGATAGACACGAAGCAGACATGCTAATGCATGATATCTATGAAGGTTCCTTTGGTACCCATTCCAATGGACATTCAATGGCAAAGAAGATGCTTAGGGCAGGTTACTATTGGCTGACAATGGACTCTGACTGTTACAAATTTGTGAAGAAGTATCATAAATGCGAGACTTATGCTGACAAGATTCATGTGCCTCCAACGCTTCTCAATGTTATTTCTTCCCCATGTCCTTTTTCTATGTGGGGTATTGATATGATTAGAATTATAGAACCCAAGGCGTCGAATGGACATTGTTTCATCTTAGTGGTAATTGACTACTTCACCAAGTGGGTGGAAGAAGCTTCTTATGCTAATGTCACCAAGCAAGTGGTTGTACGCTTTATCAAGAATAATCTTATATGTCGGTATGGTGTACCAAGTAGGATTATCACTGATAACTACTCAAATTTGAATAACAAGATAATGACAGAACTTTGTGAAGAATTCAAGATTATCCATCACAACTCGTCTCCTTACAGACCTAAGATGAATGGGGTTGTTGAAGCTGCTAATAAAAACATTAAGAAGATCATCCAGAAGATGGTTGTTACCTATAAGGATTGGCATGAGATTCTCTTTTTTGATTTGCATGGGTATCGTACATTTGTCCAAACTTCAACAGGGGAAACCCTATTCTCTCTTGTGTATGGTATGGAAGCAGTTCTCCTCGTTGAGGTTGAGATTCCTTCTTTGCGTGTAATAATGGAAACCAAGTTGTCAGAGGCTGAATGGGTCCAAAACAGGTTTAACCAATTGAATTTGATTGAAGAAAAGAGAATGACGACCTTGTGTCATGGTTAGTTATATCAAAAAAGAATGAAGAAATATTTTGATAAGAAAGTCAAGCCTCATGAATTCAGATAAGGTGACCTCGTGCTCAGAAAGATCATGTATTTTAATGTTGATTCTAGGGGCAAGTGGACTCCCAATTGTGAAGGGCCATATATTGTCAAGAAAGCTTTCTCTGGCGGTGCATTGATTCTTGAAACTATGGATGGTGAGGAGTTCCTACATCCCATGAATGCTGACACAATTAATAATTACATCGCCTAAATAAATAAAATAGAAACTCGCTAAGTTGAAGACCCGAAAGGGCGGCTTAGGCAAAAAAAGAGTGTCTCGGTAGGCTGAAAACCCGAAAGGGAGGTCTAGGAAAAAGTTAGAGACATAAACAAAATAAATTTTCCTGGTAGGTTGAAAACCCGCAAGGGCAACCTAGGCAAAAGTTAGGGATTTCATGGCAAGTAACTGCATCAGACAAGACTTGATCATTGAAACAAAAATCTTCTCAGATTCTCATCACACTTCAACTGAAGCCTATGCTCAGGAGTTCAAAGTTTTTAGGGAGAATAGTGGTCATTGTGTTTCAATGTATCTTTTCCATGTGTTTACCATTTTCCAAAACTTTATAATCATCCATGGAGTCATTACCTTTACGGACTACATTCTATTAATAAAGTTTGAGCCTTTATCCAATTCTTTGTAGTTCTTATTTTATTTTGTCTATAAAAATTTCATTTATTATTGATAGTAACTTTCAAAACAAAAGACTTAATAATAAAAACATGTTTTTGAAAAGAATTTGCAAATTACTTTTTACCTTAATTTTGTGATTCAAGTGGAATAAAAATAGTGGTTCCAAGGATGGACAAACTCTGAAGTTTTGAAAAGATTCCCCAAGAAGTATCCTTGGTTACTCTTGTTGATATGCACATAGTTCACCTGTGATTATTCCTTGAATAGTTAGATTTTGTATCAGTTTATATATGGTGTGGTGTTGGGTTTGTGATCCCATTTTCCCCAGTTAAGTCTTGGTTCATATTTTCTCCAAGTTTCTATACAGTTTTAAGTGTGGTTCGTTTGATACCTCTACCCCATATTCCCCGGTCAGGTCTTGACGCAGATTTCTCTAACTGAGTGTGATTCTTTCCCCAACTGGGTTGAGATCAAGAGAAGATTGTAAAGTTATGAAGCCTTTGCTCAGTTGTTGGATTCTTTCTCCCTTTTTATGTTGAGAATTTATGTAGAATATCTTCTAGAGCATTGCTCTCTCCAGTTATGACATTGTTGTTGTTGTGTGCTCCCCAAGTAGTCAGACAAAAGAAGTATCTTTTCTAAGAAGTGTTGAGACATCTGTTAATTTTTTGGGTTTTCTCTCGCCAAGTGTTGAGTTTGATCTAAAATTCCCATAATTTTGACTTCTTGTTGCGATGTTAACTTCTTAATTCCCCAGGTGAATCAAGGATGATTCTTCCCTCTAAAGTTGTTATCCCCGTGAAGTTTCATAGATTTTCCCTAGAGAAGTTTGCACAACCACTACTCTTGATATTGAAGAATGTATTTGGTCTCCTCTCGACGATGTGACAATGTCTTCCCTAGTAAAGTTAGTAAGGCATCCCCAGTTAAAGTCTAAATAATGTGGCATTATCTTCCCTAGCATAGTCTGTATGATATTCCCGGTGAATCCTGAAGGAGTTTATTATATCCCAACAACTGTATTTGTTTATTGCTATCAAATTGTGTTTTGATTATTTTTAAGCCATGTTTCTTTCCAGTGAAGTTAAGCGGTAAAGTAGGACTTTGTTTCCTCATTTGGTGCTTACTCTCTTATGGAATCTTCATGTCGAACGTGACTCAGCCGAATGTTGTCTTTACCCAAGTTAGTTTTGTCTAGTTATCCCTAGTGTAGTATGTTTGTTTTATCAACATATACATGATAAAATTCATACACTTATACTTACGTCATGCATAGCTGAATTAAAACTCATTGCTTATTTGCATTCATTGATATTTTTGTTGACAAATTATCCTCTATGCAGAGTTATATTATCCTCTCTCCAATAAAGTGTCAACCTTAAGTAGAAAATGTATATTCTTTCAATTTCCCTACTGAGTTATCCCTCGTGGAAGAATTTTTCTTTAGCCTTCCTACCCAGCTCATTATCTGGATGGAATTTGATCCCCATTTGAGTTTATTCCTCATTGGATGGTGTCTTGGTTGACTTTTTCACTCTGGTTTGTTATAGGTTTGAATTTTTGGTCCCTGGCAGCAAGGCTATTTTGATTCGTATAGGCTGCGAGCCCTGGATTTAGAATGTGCATATTTTACACGTGAATAATGTATCCCCTCAGCAAGAATGTGTTGGTATTTCCCTATGAAATCAAGATTCATTTCCCAGCAGTGTTATCGCAATCCTTTTCGTAATAGTAAATGGCAGTATCTTTTTTTGAGCAATCTGTATTTCCCTAGTAAGTTTGTTAATGCCAAAGAAGATATTTTTACTCTGATTAATGGTAGTATCTATATTATGGGAGATAGTTCATTGTTGAGATTGGCTTTACTCCAATGACAAAGACAACTTTTTGAAAGATTCTTAGAGCAGTTCTTACCCTTTTCAAGTTATATCTTAATCAAAGAAGAAACTCTTATTATTCTCAATGAAATCCAGAAGTTGGTAAAGTTCATTACCCTTTCCTGGTGGAATGCCTTGGTTAAAGAAGAAGTTGAGACCCGTTCTAGGTGGAATACCAGAATTTTTGGAAACTTGTTATTGTTTTATGTTTTTTCTACATTCATCCTTGAGTTAGTAGTTCACTGTCATTGGTTAGTCGGCATTTATCTCTTTCTCCTCAGTGGACTTTACTCCAATATATTTGAGTTGTTCCCAGCCATAAGTGCTAATGTCAACCTTTATTCCCAGCCATAAGTGCTGATGTCAAACCTTTATTCCCATCCATGAGTGTTGATGTCAAACCTTTATTCTCATCCATAAGTGCTGATGTAAACCCTCTATTCCCAGCCATAAGTGTTGATGTCAACCTTTGTTCCCAGCTATAAATGTTGATGTCAACCTTTGTTCCCAACCATATGTGCTGATGTCAAACCTATATTCCCAGCCATAAGTGTTGATATCAAACCACTATTCCCAGCCATAAGTGTTGATGTTAAACCATTTGTTCCCAATTATAAGTATTGATGCCAATCATTTGTTTCCAGTAATAAGTATTGATATCAATCATTCGTACCTACCTCAATATTGATGTTTACTGTCATCTCTGAGCCGTTATTATCTTACTGTTTCTATTCGCATCCTTCGGGTTGGTAGTTTTTGATCCCTTGTGAGTCAATGTTACTCTCTTTTTGCTATCTCCTCTATGAGTGGGTAGTTCGTAACTATCTATAGGCCATTGTTACCCATTGCTTTTTCCTTATTTTTTTGAGTTAATGGTGCTTTGTCTCCTCTTTAGGATTTACCCCAGTAGAGTTGAGTCTTCTTTTCCCCAACGGAGTTAAGTCTCTTTCCCCATTCGATTTGGTAACCCTTTCTAATGGTTACCTCCTTGTTAGCATGTTTCTTGCATTATAAATAATTTCCGTCGTTGAAATCTTGCTATGCATTTGGTTTCTTTAAATCGTGATTTTGGCTTTTCCTATTTATAGTCATCCCTAGAGTCATGTTGTTCCCTAGTGATTTATTTTCCCGGTTGAACTCTATTTTTGGTCCGTTGGTTTTATTTTATGTTTCCATAGTGGTGTTCTGTGTCACCTATGAAATCATTCGTTTGCATTCATAATCATAAGCATTCCATGGCATCTTAGGGCCAAAAATAGGTTTTGTTTTGTATTTAAGTATCTTCAATCGCGTCGAGATGAAGATTTTAACATTCATATCTCTGGATAGAAGACATTTAAATAAAGGCAGCTATTATACCCCAACTTTTACCCCTAATATCTCTCATTATCTCATATTATCAATACATCAAGATCACACATTAGGGTTGGTTCTCCCTTTATTCTTTATCCTATCTTTAAGTTTTCTCTGTTAGAACAATGTTTGAATCTACTACCCTATATTTAAGTTTTGATGATAACAAAGTGAAAAGATATAGTATTTATATGTTTCATGTTTGAACTATCTGCTGCCTAAAATTATTATGTTCTGACTTGCAGATACTCTGATTGACATAAGCAAGATCACGTTTATTCAGCATCAGAATTTGATTTCATACACCAGCATCAGAAGTTGCCACATCAGAACGTCAAAATCAGATGATCAACTCACGTACATGCTGAAGCTTGATGAACAGAACTGCGCTCAAACACTCTGATACAGAAACACAATAGTTCATCAGCAGCGAAGCAGAATCAGAATGAGCCAAGCCAGAACTTGCGTTAAAGAAGCAACGGTACTGTGCATTGAAAGCTAATTAATTCCAACGGCCTCATCCTAGACAAGATCTGCTCAAAAAGGAAAGCTTGTTATTAGCATTGAATCAAGAATATTGCATTCAACGTTCATCTTCTCAAGTGCTATATAAACAAGGCTTTGAAGATTGAAATGGTTAATGCTCTCCAAATCTCTACACGCACAAAGCTGAACCATAATCTTCGTTCTACCAGTTTTGCTAAACCACATACTCTGATAATTCATTATTGTTTAGCAATCTAGTTTCTAAGCTTCATTTTGTGTATACATCACAGTTGTGATAAAGTTTTGTAGAAAACATCCACACACATTGTTTATATCCTTGTAAGAAAGTGTTGCCTTGACAAACCGAGTTGTGGTTTGAATCAAGAAGGCTTTAGCAGTTGTTAAAGCAGTCTGTAATATTCAGTTGAATATAGTGAATTAAGACCTCGTTGGAGAGAGGCGAAATCACCTTGACGGGTGGACTGGAGTAGTTTGAGATCAAACGAACCAGGATAAAAATATCTTGTCAATTGCTTTAGATTTCAGTTTTACAATTCAACCCCCCCCCCCCCCCCCCCTTCTTGTGTTTTTCACCCCTTCAATTGGCATCAGAGCGCCTGGTTCTGAGCTAAAACACTTAACCGTGTCAGTACAAGATCCAGCGTCAGAAAAACACAATGGCAGGAAACAATTCTCACATCAGCAATGACAACAATGAGGACAGAGACAGATTCAGTGGCAAACCTCCAGTCTTTGATGGAGAAAACTTTGATTACTGGAAAGACAGAATTGAAAGCTTCTTTCTAGCACATGATGCTGATCTGTGGGATATGGTGACAGATGGATACACGCACCCTGTGAATGCAAGTGGTCAGAAGATTGATAGAAAATCAATGACTGATCAACAAAAGCGTGACTTCAAGAATCACCATAAGGCTAGAACCATCCTCCTCAGTGCCATCTCCTATACTGAGTATGAAAAGATCTCCAACAGAGACACAGCAAAGAACATCTTTGATTCTCTCAGAATGACGCATGAGGGCAACGTTCAAGTCAAAGAAACAAAAGCTCTGGCGCTCATTCAGAAGTATGAGGCGTTCAAAATGGAAGAATCTGAATCCATTGAAACTATGTTCTCTAGATTCCAGATTCTGGTAGCTGGTCTCAAAGTTCTGGACAAAGGATACTCTACTGCTGACCATGTCAAGAAAATAATCAGAAGTTTACCCAAGCAGTGGAGGCCTATGGTTACTGCTCTGAAGCTAGCTAAAGATCTCAACAAAATCACTCTGGAGGAACTTATAAGCTCCCTCAGAAGTCATGAGATAGAGCTAGAAGCTGATGAGCCTCAGAAGCAAGGTAAGCCTTTAGCATTAAAATCTAACAGAAAATTTGAGTCTAAAGTTTTGCAGGCAGTTGAAGAAACATCTGATGGATCCTCATCAGAAGAAGACGAACTTTCCCTTCTCTCCAGAAGAGTAAATCAACTGTGGAAGCAAAGACAAAGGAAGTTCAGGAATCCCAGAAGATCTGATCAGAACGAGTCTTCTTCCAGATACAGAAGAACAGATTCTTCCTCTGGATACAGAAGATCTGAAGGCTCCTCCAGTAGCAAGAAGCCAAACACCAAAGACATCATCTGCTACGAGTGCAATGAGCAAGGACACTACAAGAGTGACTGCCCAAAGCTTCAGAGGGAAAAGCCCAAAAAGAAGTTTGGAAGAGAGAAGAAGAAAAGTCTCATGGCCACATGGGATGACTCTGACTCGTCTGAAGCTGACTCAGAATCAGATGATGAAAGGGCAAACATAGCTCTCATGGCAAACATTTCAGAAGATAGTGAAGCTTCTGAATCAGACTCAGAATCAGACACAGAAGAGGTATTTCCTAACTTCGCTGTTAACTTTACAAAGGCTGAACTTGCTGAAAGCCTTAATGAAATTCTGGAACGTTATCAGCAGATTAGAGCTAAATTCAGAGACCTGAAAAGGAATCTTGAATCTGACTCTAATAAGTCTGAGAGTCTCAAATTGGAAAATTCTGAGCTGAGAGATAAAATTTCAAAATTAGAAAACACTTTACAAAACTCTCAGAAGGAACCAATTTCTGAAACTCCCAGCAACGCTGATGAGATCATCAAGGAGTATGATCACAGTTTCCAGAAGTTCCTTGCTAAAAGCATAGATAGAAGCAGAATGGCTTCAATGATCTATGGAGTTAGCAGAAACGGCAGGAAAGGAATAGGATACCAAGGTAAGGTTCCTACACCAAAGAATGTCATGGACTTAACCATTAAACACACTCCTTTGAATTCACACTTTGTGTATGGTCACACACATGATATCAAATACACTAGCAGTAAGCAATCTGTGAAACCAAAATTCAACCAGAGTTTTGGTAAAACTAACAAATCAGGACCCAAGAAAATCTGGGTACCTAAGGATAAAATAATACATGTTGCAGATATCTTTAGCAGCAAGTCAGAAACACCAGTCATGGTACCTGGACTCTGGCTGCTCACGACACATGACGGGAAGAAGGCATATGTTCCAAAGCCTGGAACTTAAGCCCGGAGGCCACGTTGGCTTTGGAGGCAATCAGAGGGGAAAGATAATTGGCTCTGGAACTGTAGGTAATGGAAATCTTCCCTCTATTAATAATGTTCTGCTAGTAGATGGATTGATGCATAATCTGTTATCCATAAGCCAATTAAGTGATAACGGTTATGATATAATCTTTAATCAAAAATCATGTAAAGCTGTTAGTCAGAAAGATGGGACTATCCTGTTTAATGGAAAGAGGAAAAACAACATTTACAAAATCAAACTTTCTGAACTAAAGAGTCAGAATGTAAAATGTCTTCTGTCTGTTAACAACGAGCAGTGGATCTGGCACAGAAGATTGGGGCATGTTAGTATGAGAAGAATATCTCAGATTAACAAACTCAATCTGGTCAGAGGACTTCCTAATTTGAAGTTCAATTCAGATGCTCTGTGTGAAGCATGTCAGAAAGGCAAATTTGCAAAACCTTCTTTTAAATCCAAAAATGTTGTTTCCACCTCTAAGCCATTAGAACTTCTGCACATTGACTTATTTGGACCAGTTAAAACTGCTTCAGTCAGTGGTAAGAAGTATGGGTTAGTAATCGTAGATGACTATAGCAGATGGACATGGGTAAAGTTCTTAAGACACAAGGACGAGTCACATTCTGTGTTTGTTACCTTCTGTAACCAAGTTCAGAATGAAAAAGATCTTAGAATCGTTAAAGTCAGAAGTGATCATGGTGGAGAATTTGAAAATAAAGATTTTGAGTCATTCTTTAATGACAGAGGCATTCTGCATGATTTCTCTTGTCCTAGAACTCCCCAACAAAATGGAGTTGTAGAACGAAAGAACAGAACATTGCAAGAAATGGCCAGAACCATGATCAATGAGACAAACGTTGCTAAGACTTTCTGGGCAGAGGCAATAAACACAGCGTGCTACATTCAGAATAGAATCTCAATAAGACCTATTCTGGAAAAGACTCCATATGAATTGTGGAAGAACAGAAAGCCCAACATTTCATATTTTCATCCATTTGGATGTACTTGCTTTATATTAAATACAAAGAATTATTTGAACAAGTTTGACTCTAAGGCACAGAAGTGTATTATGTTAGGATACTCTGAACGCTCAAGAGGGTACAGAGTATACAATACAGAAACACAGATTGTGGAAGAATCAATCAGTGTTTGTTTTGATGATAAGCTTGACTCTGAAAAGTCAAAGCAGAATGAAATTTTTGCAGGTATAGAAATTGAATTTGCAGGTTCTGAAGACAAGTCATCAGAAGCTCTCAACACAGACATTCCTTCAACATCTGAAAGGAGCACTGCTAGAAATCCTACAACAGCTGCTGATCAACCTCAGAAGAGATTACCCAGAAGCAGCTTGGATCACCCAGAAGAGACTATCCTAGGAAGAAAGGAAGATCCAATCAGAACAAGAGCAAGCTTCAGAAACTCTGAAGAAACTCTTATGGGACTTGTATCTCTGATTGAACCTTCTTCTATTGATGAAGCACTTCTGGATAATGACTGGATTCTGGCAATGCAAGAAGAGCTGAATCAATTCACCAGAAACGACGTATGGGATCTCGTTCCCAGACCAAAAGGATTCAACGTCATTGGAACAAGATGGGTGTTCAGAAACAAGCTAAATGAACAAGGTGAAGTCATCAGAAACAAGGCACGACTGGTTGCACAAGGTTATAGTCAGCAAGAGGGGATAGACTATACAGAAACCTTTGCCCCAGTCGCCAGGTTAGAATCTATCAGACTTTTAATTTCATTTGCTGTTAATAGAGGCATCACTCTGTATCAGATGGATGTCAAAAGTGCTTTCTTAAATGGTTATATAGAAGAAGAAGTTTATGTTCACCAACCCCCAGGTTTTGAAAATACAAAACATCCAGAACATGTTTTCAAACTAAAGAAGTCACTGTATGGTCTGAAACAAGCTCCCAGAGCTTGGTATGAAAGGCTAAGTAACTTTCTGCTTGAAAATGAATTCACCAGAGGGAAAGTGGACACTACTCTATTCTGTAAAACAGTTAAGAGTGACATCTTAGTCTGTCAAATTTATGTTGATGATATTATTTTTGGTTCTACTAATCCTTCTCTTGGAAGAAAATTTGCTAAGTGTATGCAGGCAGAATTTGAGATGAGCCTCATGGGGGAACTGAAATTCTTTCTAGGAATTCAGATCAATCAAACTCCAGAAGGAACTTACATTCATCAGAGCAAATACATCAGAGATCTTCTGAAGAAATTTGACCTCTCAGAATGTAAGCCATCAAAGATTCCAATGCATCCCACGTGCATTCTGGAAAGAGAAGAGGTAAGCAAAAGTGTAGAACAGAAAGTCTACAGAGGTATGATCGGTTCTCTCCTCTATCTGACTGCTTCAAGAACTGACATATTATTCAGTGTGTGTATCTGTGCTAGATTCCAATCAGATCCTAGAGAATCTCACTTAACAGCTGTTAAGCGAATTTTCAAGTATCTGAAAGGTACTACTAATCTGGGTTTGTTTTATAGAAAATCTAGTGATTACAGCTTAGTAGGCTACTGTGATGCTGATTTTGCTGGAGACAGAGTGGAACGTAAAAGTACTTCTGGAAGCTGCCAGTTTCTGGGAGAAAATCTGATCTCTTGGTCCAGCAAAAGGCAATCAACAATTGCTCTGTCAACAGCAGAAGCTGAGTACATAGCAGCAGCAGGATGTAGCACACAAATTCTCTGGATGAAAAGTCAGCTTGAAGACTTCCAGATTTTTGAGAGTAACATTCCTATACTTTGTGATAATACTTCTGCTATTTGCTTAAGTAAGAATCCTATTTTACATTCTAGAGCTAAGCATATAGAAATAAAACATCATTTCATTAGGGACTATATTCAGAAAGGTATTTTGAACTTAAAATCTATAGATACAGACCATCAATGGGCTGATATCTTTACTAAACCCCTTTCAGAAGATAGGTTTAATTTCATTCTGAAACATCTCAGCATGAAAGTGTGCCCAGAGTGAAAATGTTTTAATTCCATATATTTACTTTCAGAATGTAATTATTTTACTGTGAACTTCTGATCAATCTCCTTTCAGAAAGATAGAACATGCAGATTGTATCAGATGCAAGTCTAAAGATCTGAGAGTCTAATCTCAAAGACAGACGTGCTGATCACTACATCAAACAAGTGTCATCCAATCATCAGCATATCTCTGAAGCAGAACGCGTGCACGCTTCTGAGAAGGCAAAGCGCTGATTGGGTGCATTGAGACACATGTCTGGTAACCGTTTTTAAGTATCTTTCTCAAATCCCCCAAAATCAGCAAGCATTTAATGAAAAGTAATCACGCTTTTTAAATGGCAATCATTATTTTTCTCTCTCTTAAAAACGTTTATCTTTTCAAAATAATTTTGAAAACTCTATTTAAGAACATTAATCTCTCATTCTTATTCCTTACGCTTTCTCATTAACACTCAAGCTTTTTCTGCATATTTCTGAGTTCATCTCTTGCAAACCTTTTTTTTTCTCAATTCATTCTCAAAGCTTTTTTAGTGTGAACAATGGCATCCTCCAGCATTTCTGCAGGCAATCAGAAGAAAGCAACTTCTGAGCAATATCAAGTGCCACTCAGAACTCTCCTCACTCCGGTGAAGAACCTTGAAGTGCTCTCTGAGTTAATCATTGACTTTGAAAGCTTGAAGGAAAATGGTTTTGACCTAACTGAGGAAATTAGGGCTCAAAAGTGGGAAAGGTATTTCGATAGGTTGGTTGGACCAACATTCCCAGCGCTGGTCAAGGAATTTTGGATTCACGCTAAGGTTTCAAAACATCTAGTTATCTCCTCTGTTATGGGAAAGAAGATTGTGATTTCTGAAGATCTCATTGCAAGGCTAATCGGTCAAAGTGGTGGTGGCGTCCGTTGTGTGGACATGGCTGAAAGATGTGCTGATACAGCTGTGGTAGCTAACAGGATTTTCACTCTTGGGATGCCCAGCAGCAAGATTAAGGATCTGAAAGATCACTGCAGAGTATGGGCTAAGATTGTTCTGGGATGCTTCAACCACAGGAAACCAACAAGTTCTCCTGATTATATAAATGTGGATCAGCAGTTTCTGATCTACTTTATTGATCAGAAGATTAAGATCAATCTGGCTCACTTCTTGTTCAACCATCTCAAAACCAGTGTGAAAGAAACAAGGGAAGAAGAAAGAACCAAGAGGGACTGGATACCGTTTGGAAGGCTTATATCAGATATTCTGACAGAGAATAGGCTGATTGAACATCTGATAGAAGCTCAGGAGCTGAGCACTATTGAACCAACAATTGGGAAACCTCTGAACGCAAAGAATCTGAAAAAGATGAAGCTGATAGAAAATATTCAGAAGGAACCCAGAGCTACTTCCACTGCTGATATCTCCAGCAGAAGAGTGCCTCTGAGTGATTTTCCGGTATTTTCTGAAATGGAATCCAAACCAGAGATGTTTCTCAGGTACCCAGATGCGTACAAGGCAGAAGATACAGGTTCAAAGCTGAATATCAAAGATCTGAGTCAACCCCAACCAGAAGTGACTCTGAAGAAGACAAAGAAGAGGAAAGCGCCATCAGAAGGATCATCTCAGCAGACTCCAAAGAAAAGAGGTATTTCATCTGCTGCCCCTATTTCAAAATCTTTTACTATTCCAGCATCTATCCCTCCTCAAACCTCTCATAGAATATCAATCCCAATCCCTACCATTGATGAAACCATACAAGAAGAAGACCCTTCTGAGGCATTAAAACTCAGAAGACCCAGAACCAAACTCCCCAAACAACCAACAATTTCAACAACAACAGCACTTGACCAAGTGCTGGCCGATATTGAGCGTGAACATGCCTCTGCTAAACCAAACTCTGAAGCAAAATGTTCCTCCTCCACAACCAGAACAACAACAACAACCTGAACCAGAAATACAACAACAACCAGAACCAGAATCACAACAACAACAACCACTCTCAAAAGAACCTCTGATCCCTGAGCAATCAGAGATTCCACCTCCCTCTCCCCAACCAGAAATAAATCCTCCCTCACCACAAACAGAGTTTCACCATTCTGAAACCCCTTCTCCTCATAAATCTGACCCTCACTCACCTCAACCTTCACCGCTGGCAATCCAATTGCCATGTGGAACCATTATTGTCATGCCCCAGTTACCATCTTCAGAAGAATCGACACCTCCAAAGACTCCCAAAACACCACCTACTCCAATCGAGATATCTGACTCTGATACCCCTCCTCCAAAACAAACAGCTGCTCAGAAAACCACTGAAAACCCCAGCAGGACTTTCATTGACTTAACCAGTCTTGACCGTCTTGCTGATCTAAAACACAAAATTGCTATCCCAAAACCAAAGCAACCAGATGTTGGCTCTGGTATTTTGAATTTTGAAACAGGTGTGCTGCAATGGATTGCTTCTTTGAAGCAAGTCTGTCCTGGGATGATTAACCCAGCTGCTTCTGATCAGCTCTGGTCACAGTTCAGACTATGGGTTTGTGCTGAAGTCCTCAAGTTGCAGGATATCAACTATGAGCAGGCACAACAGAACTTCAGCAAGCTGCTGAAGGAAGTTGAAAGTCAGCTGCCTCAGGAAGTTGTGCTCCCTCTGGACAGTGAATCTTGGTCTGAGAAACAGCAAGCTGCAAAGGTGCAACCATCAGAAGAAGACAAGACCATTCAGGATGAAAGTCAAGCAGCGGATGTTGCTGAAAGTTCTGAGAAGCCTCCTCCTTCTGATGCTTCTCAAGCTGCCTTGGACAGGCAGACTCTGGAAGAATTAAGGCTGAATGACTTGCGTCTACAGCAGCGGATGGATGACAACGATCAGAAGATGAAAGCAAGAATGGATGTGCAGGACAGCAAGATTGACACTGTTGTCAGCATGGTTCATAAGCAAAATGAAACTTCTGAAAAGATTCAAGCGATGCTGGAGCGCCTGTTCACACGCTTGCCTCCTCAACCTTAAATCTCTTTTCATGCATGACATTTTCATGTTTTCTTCATTTTCTGATGTACTGTTTTGACTATGTTTTGTAATATTTTCTTGCTCTGATTCTGAACTATCCTAATATAATTAGTCTTTCTGATCTTAATTGTTTTAGCACATCACCAACACTTTTTGATTGCTGACAAAAAGGGGGAGAACAAGAATGATATTTAAATCAATAACGGCTAACTAGACAGAAATTCTCAAACATTCTAACTTTATTACTTGAAATGTTTTTTTTCTGTTTTGTTTGAAGTCTACAGGCACAAGGAAGCTCCTGGACACTCTGAAGACTAGAAGCTCTGATCAATGTTGCTCTGATCAATATGAAGTTCTGATCGTCCTGATACTCTGATCCAAAGCAAAGCTCTGACAAGAAAAGCTCTGAAGCTCTGCTCTCTGATAAGTCAAGGACTCTGATAATCTGATGTTCAAAGATAGAAAAAGATCTGATCCTGAAGAACACGTATAATCAAAGGGAAGTAATAAACTCAGGGGGAGTATTTCCTTACTCCTTATTCCTTTACTTCTTATTCTGATACATATTCCAGATACCTTTTCACGTTATTTTAATTTAAAATATCTAGTTTTTGTCATCATCAAAAAGGGGGAGATTGTTAGAACAATGTTTGAATCTACTACCCTATATTTAAGTTTTGATGATAACAAAGTGAAAAGATATAGTATTTATATGTTTCATGTTTGAACTATCTGCTGCCTAAAATTATTATGTTCTGACTTGCAGATACTCTGATTGACATAAGCAAGATCACGTTTATTCAGCATCAGAATTTGATTTCATACACCAGCATCAGAAGTTGCCACATCAGAACGTCAAAATCAGATGATCAACTCACGTACATGCTGAAGCTTGATGAACAGAACTGCGCTCAAACACTCTGATACAGAAACACAATAGTTCATCAGCAGCGAAGCAGAATCAGAATGAGCCAAGCCAGAACTTGCGTTAAAGAAGCAACGGTACTGTGCATTGAAAGCTAATTAATTCCAACGGCCTCATCCTAGACAAGATCTGCTCAAAAAGGAAAGCTTGTTATTAGCATCGAATCAAGAATATTGCATTCAACGTTCATCTTCTCAAGTGCTATATAAACAAGGCTTTGAAGATTGAAATGGTTAATGCTCTCCAAATCTCTACACGCACAAAGCTGAACCATAATCTTCGTTCTACCAGTTTTGCTAAACCACATACTCTGATAATTCATTATTGTTTAGCAATCTAGTTTCTAAGCTTCATTTTGTGTATACATCACAGTTGTGATAAAGTTTTGTAGAAAACATCCACACACATTGTTTATATCCTTGTAAGAAAGTGTTGCCTTGACAAACCGAGTTGTGGTTTGAATCAAGAAGGCTTTAGCAGTTGTTAAAGCAGTCTGTAATATTCAGTTGAATATAGTGAATTAAGACCTCGTTGGAGAGAGGCGAAATCACCTTGACGGGTGGACTGGAGTAGTTTGAGATCAAACGAACCAGGATAAAAATATCTTGTCAATTGCTTTAGATTTCAGTTTTACAATTCAACCCCCCCTTCTTGTGTTTTTCATCCCTTCATTCTCTTGAGGGATCACAAAGCACCTTGAGTTGCGTATCTTGTACATGTGTGTTTTTAGGTGGATTCACTTTTAACTAACATTAAAATATGTATATATGTTTCTTTGAATGTTCATATTGTAGGTGATGACACAATTGCTTCCATCTCACCCTCTAACCTAGGGTTTGAGGGATGGTCCTTAGTCAAATGGTTCTTCAATGGATTGCAAGAGCTTAGCTTCAAGACTATGTCTATGATATCAAAGTTTTTGGTTCAAAGAGCTCTCTCACTTTATTTAGGTCAAGTTTTCCTCAAGGTTTGTGGTGGTATTCATGAAGAAGATTCATAGGTTCATGTGTTTATTTCCATGCCTTCTTCAACAAGTTTCATTGATACTTAAGCTCCACCTTTGAGTGTGCTTCAAGATAACATCATTTCAAGGTCTAATGTGATTTATCATGCTCTATTTTTCAAATAAATTTCAAAAGATTCAAGGTTGATTCAACAAGTTTGATCTAATTGAGCAAGTGCTTGGTTCAGTGATCACAAGTGCATAACTCTCTCAATTTTCAATATTTTGAGTTGGTTATTTTTTATATGGGTTCTTATCACCATATACAATAACTTCTCTTCACATGACAAGATCCAATTGTGCAAGAAAAATCATCAAAAAATGGAAGGGGTTCCAAGTCATTTGACACTCTCCGAGCTAGGGTTTGTTGACATCCAAGGACCATATCTTCTCAGTTTTTGAGATTTTTAATTTATTCCAAATCTATGATTCTCTTTAAAGGGTCTTTAACAAGCTCTCTTCAAATGTTTAAGGCTAATTTTGAATGGAAGATCACTAATGGTTAAAGAAGATTACAAGTTCTTTGGAAAAGCTATCGAATTCTCTTGTGTGACTTCAAAAGATCATAACTTGGTCAATTTTATCTCCTTTGGCTCATTATTTTTTCACAATATTATTTGGGATGTCTACTACAACTTTGTTTCAATATTCAAGACTTGAAAATGCTTGGAAAGTTGTTTAAGAATTGAAAACATTATAGGTCTTTTGTGAATTTCCCCAAATTTGTTCATCATCTTCGAAAGACCATAACTCTTTCAATTTTTATGATTTTTGAGTGATATCAATTCCATAATTCAATTCAAGGGGTCTACTTCATTTCATCTTCAAATATCAAGAGCTAATTTTGAATGGAAGGACATGTAATTTTGAAGAACATTATAGGTTATTTTGAAGCTTAACACTTAGAAATATTTCTAAGTACAAAAATCACGGTGTTTTCACAAATTCAAATGGGCGTAACTCTCAGCCCAAGTATCAAAATGGAAACTTTCAATGCATATTCTCAAGCTTGATCATTCAACTTTCTAAAGAATCCAAGATTGCATCATAAAGGTCCCTGAGTTGTTTGCATCATGGTTGTAAAGTTGATTCTTTGAAACTAAAAAATCACATGAAGTCAGAAGAGAATTTGTGAAATATGACTTCTAATCACCAAATTACCACATGATTTTTAGTTAAAAATTATTAGCAAATACGTTTGAATCATTTAGAGTGTCAAAACACATTATTCGGATGAGTTTTGATGCACATGTGATCACACTTTGCTCATGAGACAGGTATGCACGAATTCAATTGAAATTGCATCATTCACCCTTCCTTTTGATTTCATTCACTTATCCTATAAATATAGAGCATATTTCACTCATTTCCACAAGCTTGAACAACCAAAATTACTCTGCCAAACTCTCTCCATAGCTCACGTTTTTTAGTTTTCAAATTCACTCTTTCCTTATTTTTCAATCCAACTTCTTTGTTCATTATTTATCCTTGAACTTCACTGAAGCTAACAAAAAAAGGACTAAGCCTCGAAGTGCTTTAAATCGTGCTATCTAAGTCAAGTTTTAGAGCTCTAAAGTTGAGCTTCAACAGGTAGATTCATCCATCAATTCTCTCCAAACTTGTTACTACAATGTAGCTCTCATCATTCTGATACTCATAGCATCGTTGGTTTTTAATTGCAAGTGAGTTTTGCTCATAGATTTTTTCAAATCCCTTTTCAATTGTTTCTTTCTGATTTTTTCCAAATCAACTAAGTTGTGGTTAATATAAATTTTCGCGAGGGTACCATTGGAATCGTCTTGATGATACAAAGTGAATGACACTGGTTTGAGCTTCTAATTTTACATATTGAAGGACCTGCAATTCGCGTGTGGCTGGAGGTGGAAGATGGTGACATGTCATCTCTCAACCAATTACATGATGCCACACTATTTTTTCAAAATCTGTTTTAAATTAATGTTCTGGTGCTTTATTCACTAATGACCATAACATGCATAATGCGGTAGATCCCTTGGATTTTATTACTAACGTATTTTGACAATGATCAGATGGTGCACATTTTTTTGGTTTATTATTTTATTTTCTGATTTTTGTTATAATTGTTTTAAACTTCAAAAGTTCATAAAAAATTCATTTCAACTTTTAAAATTGTGAAAAAATTATCAAAAATACTTTTGATTTTTCTATTTCTGACTTTTATTTTTTCACAATTTTATTTTGTGATTTTTTTTAATGATTTTTCACTTTATTTGACTTGTTTTAATTGTTTAAAAATACTTTTCTTGATCTTAAAATTCTAAAAAAATCATGGAAGGATCCAATGACCTCTTGACCAATATTGATAACTTAATTTTATTTTTATTTTTTATTTTACTATTTTTTTTTACAAATTCTAGTTTATTTTTTCTTTTTTGTTTATATTTTAAAAATAGTTTCTGACTTTAAAAAATTCTAAAAAAACTTGTCAACACTTCTTGACTCATGTATGACCTCTGATATTTTTTTAGGATTTTTATTTAGTTTTTTAATAAATGTTGTGTATTTTACCAATTATTTCTTTTTTTAATCATTTAAATTTTGTTTTATATTAAATATATATTTCAATTTTTTGATTGGTCCTGATTTGGAAACACTTGAGTATTATCTTGGGACAAGTTCCTCAACCTCATTGGATCTTGGGTGTTGATAGGTTGAAAAACTAAATCTACCAAAATAGATGAATGATGTTGATTATATTTGAAACCCTAATTTCATCTGATATATTGGTTATACTATCATTCCCCTCCCTCTTCATCTTATCCCTGTCTTGTTTTTTCTTGTGCTACATGTTTTTGGAGAATGATCTACATATCATTTCGCTAACATGTTTGGTACATAGATTGTTATTGACCGACCTCAAAATAGGTGTGACTTCTACATAAGTCCACTTACGATTGCTTAACATAGCGCTAAATTTGTCCGAATTCGAAAAATGATCATTTGTGGCCCAAATCTATGTTTGCAAGCCCAAGTATGTTTAATATTAAACCTTGGATCCAATAACTTTGAATTTCATTGTTAGAAGGCTTTGATTCTATTAATCCTCTAATGAACTTCATGAATTTTGGTCTAAGTGAATCATTTGAACATCGTTGATCATATGTGGTGCCTTGAGCACTTGAAATGAATATATACTTGACAAAAAGTAAATGAAACTTGTTGTTGAGAGGCTTTGATTTTTCAATCCTCTAATGAGTTCTCAAAAGCAAGTTTCAATATTGTCATTCAACTAACTTTTTGTATTTGACCTCTAACTTCTAATTCACTAACAATTAACTTTACTTTATGTATTTATTTTGCGCCTTTACTTTTATGTACCATTTATTTTAGCATTTACATTTCATGCCATTTTTCTTTTGCTCACTTGAGCATTTATCTTTATGTCATTTTATCTTTGCTCGTTTGAGCTTTCTTTTCTTTTGAAGAAACTTAATAATCAACTTGAACATTAAAAGCTTTAAAGTTACTTGAACTATTTGATTAATATCTTTTGTATTATGGAGTTGTAAATCTCTCGGACTTAGGATTAGAAGCCTTGATACTTGGGGACCTTGTTGCTCTGTTATTATTCTGTCTGAAGTTCTTGGGGTTTACTCCAAGGCATTGGGTTGATTTTCTTTGTGTGCAGGTTATTCTGATTATATGCTTTGTCTGTGATTAAGAATTCCTCTATATACAACTGTTACTCTACCCAATTTTGTGAAGACTTAATTCATCTAAAGTTTGATATTCCTCAGAGGTTTAGTATTTTCGCTTGCTTGGTTTTAATCCAAAGGATGAGAGTTCTACATTGACTTATTATATCAAATTTTGGCATCTTGTTGGTTAGACCGTTCTTTTCCTTAGCTTTTACCTTATACTTTAGGATAGTCCCTTCATCTCCTTGTATCTTCTTTAATTCCAAAAATCTTCTCCCTCCTTTTCAAAACTCTTCTTGGTTTCTAACTTGAACCGCTTTCATGATAAACTTGGACTTATGTCCATGTATTTTCAAAAATCTTTTCTTAATCAAACTTTAATCAATTTAATCGTACTTTGACATTTTCTCAAGACTAAAAGTTATTAACCTCATTCAAACTATTTTTCCACTTTGACTTTTGATTTTAAAACTCTTTTCTCAAAAGATTAGACTCTTGTCGATACTTGTAGTGACACAAGCTACTATACTTCTATGATATGTAGTGAAGTGAGATATTTTCCACATGGGTGTTGAGTGAGGCTTTTTTGATTTAAAAATCCAAGTTATATCCTTCACTTTGAGATGATGCAAATTCTCCTTTCTCATAATCGTGGGTAGTAAGTATGTTTTCCACTCGGATACGATGATGATGTCTTGTCTCTTAAAATTAACCAACACACATGTGTTTTAAAAAATTTTAGGTGAACTACGAGTACCCTGATCTTCTATTGCACAGAAGGTGGTATGTATGCATTAAAGGTTCGCAACTGCGGCGGGTGAAAAATCATAAAAAAAATACTTCTTTTCTCATCTCCACCATCTATTTTTGTATACACTTTTTATAGCCAAAATACACAGATTTTTAAAGAGATTTCTGCCTAGTACAATAGATGTTTAAGGTGTTAATATCTTCCTTTTGTATAACTAACACTCGTACATAGATTCTCTCCCTCTCTTTTTTGGGGTTTATTTGCTCTTTTCTCATTTCTTTTGAAAACAATAAAGCGAGATGACGATTTTTATTTGATATGTACGAGTTAAGTCAATCCAATGACTTAATCTTAACATTTCTACCGCTACAATATTAAATTATCCTAGTTTTGACATCATACAAAACATCTATAATAGAAAGATGCACTCATAATTTAAAGTTTGGTTGAGACTTATTAAACATCAAGGAAGCTTGGCCTACTATTCTCAAAGGTAGAATTTTTAAATCATATGACACCATGAGATACCATAATTTTTCATCTTTGCGGTCCACCTTAAAAAATGAGTTGAACACTTTAAAAAACCATTCCTCTTGGTCCTTAGGTAGTGGTACCTGCATTCTTTTTTGGTGTAGGATGTTTGATGCGACCTTTCCCACATCTTGAAAACAAACATGGATATGCTTAAAAACCATCGTATATGTCTTCATTCAAAAGTGAAAAACTTTATTTCTGATGATGCATGGCCTTTTCCTAATAAATGGAACTCTCTATATGCTTTTCTTCAACAAAGAACTCATCACGACCTCTTTCTCAATACAAATTATGATGACACTCTCATTTGGCCACTATGTCACTCTAGTGTTCTTATTCTAAAAAGTGCTTATCAATTTAAAGCTCCTTCCATTACTCAAACTTGGGCCAAAATCATTTAATGCAATAATATACCTCCTTTTAAATCAATCTTCATATGGAATATAATGATGGATAAAATTCCAACTTATGATAAATTGAATCACAGAAGTTGTTGACCTCTAGGTGCAGTAGTAACACTTTGACTTTAGATAATTATTTTTATTAATTTATTTGATTTAATTGAGCGATTATATAAATATTTTGCTTGATTTATTTTTATTATTTAAATTATTTTATATTATTGAATTATTCTCATGTTTTACGAGATTTAAGGATATTTTAGTAATTTAATTAATAATAAGAATATATAAGTCTTTTAGAGTGGAGAAAAAATAGAATTATTTAATTTATTAAAAATAGTTAGAGATTTTATTTATTTAGAGGTAATTATAAAAATTAGTTAAATAAAGATAAAATGAATATTATATAATAAATTAAATTTTTATTAAATAATTATTTAGTGGAATTTTATTTAATAAAATAAAATGTTATTTTATTTAAAATCAGATGTTAGAGGGGGTGCGAGTGAGAGAGGTGTAAGAGCTAATTGGGACTTTTACGTTTACATATATAGTTAACATTAGGAATTGAGAGGATACGTGAGAAATTGAAATTTTGGGAAAATAGACAAATCTGATTTGGGAAGAGAGCAACATAGTAGCGATAGTGAGAAAAAAGAAATAAATCCATCAACCTTCAAAATTTTGAGGAAAATGGAGAAATTTCTTTATCAATAGATGATTATAGGCGGTCAAGATAGTGAGAGGTCCTTACCCTCCTATCGTTATATTTTATTCTATGTGTTTTTGTTCTTGTTTGTGACTAAATGGATTTTATCAAAATCCTCGAGATCACCATTTAATGAGTTGCTTTACATTTTTATTACTGATATATATATATATATATATATATATATATATATATATATATATATATATATATATATATATATATATATATATATATATATATATATATATATATATATATATATATATATATATTGTTATGCCCTTATGGGATTTTTGGTTAAAATTATAGGATGTTGTTAATCTGTTTGTGATATTTTGGGATAAATGGGAAATTGTATAATCTAGCTAGCTTTTTGAGTGATCTTTTTTTGCTTGTCTTTTCAAATACTGTGAAATGTCAAAATACTTAAAATGTTTGAAAATTGGAATTTAATCGAATAATTGAGAAAAGTTGAGTCGGGGGCCGAAATCGACGGCAACGTACAGACGACGGCTGTCGGTGGCAATGAACAAGGTCGCGCAGTGGAGCCTCAGCGGTCGAAAATCGGCGTCGTACCAGCGGCAGAGCCAGGATATTGGCGGCAGCCAAATTTTGGGAAGCCGCATGATAGCGACGGTGCGGGCCAACTACGAAAAAGGACGCGCGACGGTATGAGCTGCGATAGTGAAGGCTGCGGGATCTCCGATCAGAGCAGGTCAGCAAGCCTAACTGGGGCGGATCAATGGGTGGGTCGACAGCGGTTTTCAGTAGTTTCAAGTTCGAGGGTCATTTCAATTCTTAGAGTAATTTTAGTGTTATTGACATTTTTGTTACTTTTGAATGATTTTTGAGTAATTGAGTCAAGTTGTCAGCCCTTTTGAATTTAGTAGAGTTATCACTCGTGAAAATTATCAGTACAACATTTTTGGTCACTTTAGGATACTTTTGAATACTCTAGAATTGTTTTTAGAATTTTTGGGATTGTTGTAGAGCTGCTTAGAGTTCCCTTGAGAAATCAGTTAATTATATGTATAAATTGTCATAACCTTTGATGAGTTGAGAGTATAAATAATTTAAAAAAATTACTTTTGAGTTATTTTTGAGTTACTGAGTAATAACACAATTTTACTCTAGTGTTGATTATTTTGAGCAAAATATAATTATTAAATTTAATGATATAAAATAATTTGAGTTGAGTAATTGAGAGGAATTACAGCGTGGCCATATATTGACGAATTTATGGTTTAGAGAGGAACCTGTTTGAGTATGAGTTTTTCATAATTATTTTGCTGTTGTTGTTTGAGTTATGATTGTTCTTGCATAATCATACATCCATGTATATTGGAGTTAGGTAGGACTTCGGTCTAGTGAGTTCAGATTCAAAGAGGAACCAACACGGTCTCATGTTCAGAAAGGGACACAATTCAAAGAAGAATCGGAGACGAAGATAAATCTAACATATCAATGATACTTAAAAACCTGATATCACATGCATATTAGAAGAGAAGTTTAGCGTGTTTTATATATTATTATTATTATTATTATTATTATTATTATTATTATTATTATTATTATTATCATTATTATTATTATTATTATCATCATTATTATTATCATCATTATTATCATTATTATTATTATCATCATTATTATTATCATTATTATCATTATTATTATTATCATCATTATTATTATCATTATTATCATTATTATTATTATCATCATTATTATCATCATTATCATTATTATGATTATCATTATTATTATTATCATTATCATTATTATCATCATTATTATTATTATGATTATCATCATTATTATTATCATTATTATTATTATTATTATTATGATTATCATCATTATTATTATCATTATTATCATTATTATGATTATCATTATTATTATCATCATTATCATTATTATGATTATCATCATTATTATCATCATTATTATTATCATTATTATCATCATTATTATTATCATTATTATTATCATTATTATTATTATTATCATTATTATATCATTATTATGATCATTATTATTATCATTATTATCATTATTATTATCATTATTATTATCATTATTATCATTATATCATTATTATTATCATTATCATTATTATCATTATTATCATTATATCATTATTATCATTATTATCATTATTATCATTATATCATTATTATTATCATTATCATTATTATCATTATTATTATTATCATCACTATTATCATTATCATTATTATCACTATTATTATTATTATTATTATTATTATTATTATCATTATTATCATTATTATCATTATTATTATTATTATTATTATTATCATTATTATCATTATTATCATTATTATCATTATTATTATTATTATTATTATTATCATTATTATCATTATTATTATCATTATTATTATTATCATTATTATTATTATTATCATTATTATTATCATTATTATTATTATTATCATTATCATTATTATTATCATTATTATCATTATTATTATCGTTATTATTATTATTATCATTATCATTATTATTATCATTATTATTATTATTATTATTATTATTATTATCATTATTATTATCATTATTATCATTATTATTATTATTATTATCATTATTATCATTATTATCATTATTATCATTATTATTATTATTATTATCATTATTATCATTATTATCATTATTATTATTATTATTATTATCATTATTATCATTATTATCATTATTATTACTATTATTATCATTATTATCATTATTATCATTATTATTACTATTATTATTATTATTATCATTATTATTATTATTATCATTATTATTATTATTATTATTATTATTATTATTATTATTATTATTATTATTATTATTATTATTATTATTATTATTATTATTATTATTATTATTATTATTATTATGTGAGAGTGATTTAAATGTTATTTGAATTGTTCCGCTGTACATATATTATATAATTATGTATCTTTTGGTCAAACTAATATAATTGGTTGAAAGTATATTACCTAATTTTTTATAATGGGTAGATAGTGTCGAAAATAGTACTATGTAAAGAAGATATAACTGTTTTCATGTTTTGAGGAATGGATAATTTTCTTTTTGGTCAATATAATCTTTTAATATTCTTTTGCCTGCTTTGCTTTTTTGACCGTTGGAATATGACGATAACCATAGATTTCAGGGTGTGTATATTTTAAATAAAGATTACTTATACTCCGTAAACAATTACTCCTAGTAACTCTTTTTCCTGGGGCGGTACCGTCCATCAGAAACCACTAGAAACAGTTCAAAACCAACCTACAAGAAAATGAAAAACATAGCCATGTTATCAAAATACAAATTTAGCACAGAAAATAAGCATAAAATAGAAGAGAATTTATTTTCATACTTAATATCTTTCTTTTAAATTTGTTGTTAAAATTTTAAAATATTTTTAGAATTTGTAAGTGGAACGCACTATCATCATAATTTTGTAGATTGACTTTGCATGTGTACATGCAAAGTCATCTGTTAAGTTTTTTCGGATGTGTATTTTCAAATATATGTTTAGACAGACCAATCAACATTATTCAATATAATTCATAATATTCATTCAACATAATTCAAAGAAATTACATAATTAGTTATGCAACAAATTAAAATTACGTATTGTTATAAAGGAGAAGTTAAAGACGTTGTAACATCTTGATAACATCTTCTGTCGATCTTTGAAGCTTCACATTCATTTCAATCGGACTCTTGGAAGAGAATTGTTGAAAGGTATCTTACATAATCTCTAAATCGTCATCGTTCTTGAGCTCAAACGGGGTGAATTTTATATTTTTTTCAGTGTCAAGTGAAGTTGAACGATACTCAAGTTTGACCACCTTTCGATTATCTGGATACTGCAAGAGAGAATGCAGTATCGTAATGAGTTCGGCGAACGACGTGTCCTACGAGAACCTGAATTAAAGTGTCGACTATGCACAATTGAAGTAGACAAAAGTAAGGTGTGAATATGTTTGTGTCATTTCTGGTTTTGGTTTGTGATGGAGAATGAAATTGTTTGGAGACTCAATATATAGGCAAGTTGAAATTACCCATATTTTTACACATGCGAATTACCCATATTTTTACACAAATAAAGGGAATTTGCATGTGCACTTCTGCAGCCAACACATTTTTTTATAAAAATAGGAGGTGAATTCGCACATGCATATGCGAATTAAGCCATGTGTTTTTTTTAATATTTAAGACTAATTCGCATATGCACTTCCGAATTATTCAAAAACATAAACAAAACCATTATTTGCACCAAAGAGGCATGGAAAAAACAAATAATTGTAAAACAAAATATAGATAATATGTTATATATGTATTGGAACGTATAGATTTTATAATATGTTCGACAATACATTTAAAAAATGATTCGATTACATTCTAAAATGCACCGAAAGAATTATGACCGGTTAAATTTAAAATTGGAACTTTCTTCGATTTCTCCCTATTTGATTCTCTCTCAAGCTCCATCAAATTGGTGAACTCCATCATTCTATCCAAAAAATGATTCGGCCAAGTTTCTTCCTCTTTTGCATGATGTGTCGTTCATTCCACGGATGTGACCGAAATAGGACAACCCGATTTCAAATAAACCTGAACAAAATGACGTGACCTAATGTATGACGAAGGGATGAAAAATTATCTCAAATTCCATCTTTCAATGCTCACTTTGCTAAACTCAAACACTTGAAACTTGATTTGAAAACAAAAAATTCTTTGAGATTGATTGAAATTTGTTGAGGGTTTTTGTTAGAGGAAAAGAAAATGAATGAAATAGTTGAAATAGGTGATCATACAACATTCTAATATGGAAAGGGAAGTTTCGCATGTGCACATCTAAATTCATCTTTCAGGATGTGTCGCATGTGCACATTCGAAACCCCTCAATATTTTAAAATCCAATGTTTAAATATTCAAACGTGCAAATTAAATGTGTCTTCGCATGTGCACTTCTTAAACATTCTTATATATGAACTCGCAAGTCTACATGCGAAGAGTATTTTAGATTTTCAGTGATAAAAATTACTACTACTAAATATTATAAAGAGAAATTTCTAAAATAAATACACTTTATTTTATTTCTAAAAAGTATAAAAATGAAATTTTTGGAGTCAAAATCAAAAACAAAGTTTAGTGAAATAAATAGTACAGTAATGATAATTAAAATGGGGATAAAAAGTTAGCTACTTTCCTACGGCAAGCTTTGAAGGACAATAGAAACGGGAAATGGAGAAAAAGAAAAAAAGAACAAACATTAAGGATGATACACAGTTGTTAGTTGTTACCTCAACAGAAAAATGTACTACTGTTTCATTTGCGTCAGAATTAGAAAGAAAATAGAGAATCTTTAGTTCAAATTTTAATTACTCCAGTAAAGGACAAAGTAGAGTTAAGGAAAAAGTTAAAGAAACCAAAAACTGAGGAAAAGGCTAAAAACGATGTTGAATGAAGTAGCGTAGAAAATGGGTCGTCGTGAAACCCGAAGTTTGAAAGAGTGGTTGATGAAGAAGGTGTTTGTGTGCATTGAAGAAGTGAAAGTGTGGGGTTAAATGTGGTAGTAAATGTGACCATGGTGGTGACAGGAGAGAGTAAATAAGTGCCAAAAATTGTCGATGTGATAATTGAATGAATAAAGAGAGTGAGTTATTACATTATAGATATAAGGTTGTTTTGTTATGTTTCTAGTATGGCTAATACTGTGACAGTGCAGAAATGTGGGGATACCTGTTTTTTTGTTGAGTTATTGTAACAGGTTAAATTGAATAGAGAACTGACGAGATTTAAGGCGTTAGCATAGTTAAATTCATCGACTATTGAAAATGGAGAAAATATTGAATTTATACATCTTTGATTTCTTTAATCTATTAATTGAAGATTATTCAATTACTGTTAGCTAGCTACTAGTAGTAGTAGTAACTTTTTCTTGAAGGGGTGCGACTAACTTTTTTTTATTATAAATTCCAGAACTACAAAAATAGATTTATAATTAACTTATTTTGTTTCAAACTAACATAGTAACATTATAATATATCACAATTACTAATACCGGTCGACCACCATTTCGACTATCATTAATCACCGTTTTAGCTATTGTCAATTGTCTTTTGTTAAGAATCAAGCTAAACATATGAAAATACAAAAAAGCTGAATGTAGAAGGAGAAAGACTGTTGCAAAGTTTTATTACTCATCATCATACTTGTATATAAGTGAAGTAGCTTATTTATATAGCAAGTAATATGTAATTAATTTGAACATTCATCTAACTACTTGATAACTAATTAGAAGTTAGTTAAAATTTAATTAATTTTTATGTGTTTGGTTCTTTTATGGAAAACCGAGTTGGCAGTTATATGCATTGCAAATTTGTTGTCACAGTAGATAATGATTGAGGATTGATGTGGAATGTTGAAGTTATCGAGCATAGATGGGAGTCAGATGCCTTCATAAGTAGTATGAGCCAATGCTTGATATTCAACATCTGAAGATGAGTGAGACACAACAACTTGTTTCTTGCTTTTCCAGCTGATGAGAGACTTCTCGAGGAGGAAGCAAATACCAGTGGTGAATCTGCATGTGTCTGGACAAGCTCCCGAGTCAAAATCAGAGAATCCCTTAAGCCATGAGTTGGAAGATGAACTGAAGAATAATCCTTGGCCAGGATTATGTTTGAGGAATCGTAGGACATGTAGGCCAGCTAATATATATTTTCCAGTTGGAGCATCAAGAAATTGACTTAACTTACTTACTGCATAAGAAATCTCAGGCCTAGAGTGAGTAAGGTACAAAAGTATACCAATGAGTCTACAATATGAAGTGTGATCAGAAATAGGAGTACCAAGTGTCTTCTGAATTGTAAGTGGGGTTGCATTAGTGTATAGCAGGGCTTTGCACCAATGAGGCATGTATCATGTTGTTGTACCCCAAAATTTGCCCTCGCATTTTTCCCCAAGAAATCTCAGCTTCAAACATTTCCTGACTTTTCAAACTGGCTCAAGAATCGGACAAACGGACTTTTCTTGACAGTCAATCAAAATTAGGGTTTTCACTGATTTTCAGAGCTTTGAATTGTTTCATGCAGTGGGCTTAGGGTTTGGTTGATTTTTGGTTCAATTTTGATCAAGCGAGCGTGATTTGGCATTCAATCGGGAATTAGGGTTTTATGGGCATATTCTCAGAAGAATTTGAATTCCACAGCACTTTGCGGTTTATTTCGAGATTCGGATTAAAATTCGCGTTATCTTGGTTTAATCAGCAAAAGAGACAGTGGTTTTGAATTCAGTATGTTTTGATTGGGCCAGTGTTTGATCAGTCTATCTGGGTCAATTGCTGCTTTGCTTTGGATGTGGGATAAGACAGGTTTATTGGATCAATGTTGTTTTATTTTAGTTATTTATTATTCTGAAATTAAATGATTGAATTTATTTTTCAATTATTTTAATTCTAAGAATTTTAAATAAATAAATAAACAATAAAGAAAATGGAACCAATTGGATAATTTGGATTTTTATTGATATTTGAATTATTTACAAATTGTTGTTACAAACAATAATTTACATTTAATTTAAATATTACATAGAATGAAAAACTATCATATTTTCTAAATATTCTTCGTGCTTCATTCCGCTCCGGTATTCCATCTTTCATCTGCAAAAAGAAACAAGAAAAAGTCAGAAAGCATTTAATTAAAAGACAGATAAAAAGTGCTCATCATTAGGGGCCACTGACTGGGATCAGTTGCCCTCTCTGCAAATCACGGGATTTCTCCCGGTTCACAGAGAGGGAAGATTTTCATTTCATGAAATGCAAATGCATAAGTTATAAAATTCAAGCTACATAAGAATCCAAACTTCCCATTCAAAACTAAACTGAAAGTCCAATGCCAAAGGTATCAAAGATTTCAAAAATGCATTTGCTGTCACAAGCATACAGGCTGTCAAAGAAAGATATGGGACATATCACAAAGTCCCAAGATATCAAAGAAATGCAAAGTCAGAGCAAAGCACAAAAGCTGGAGATAAAGATGCAATGGTGTTTTATGCAAGAGTCTTTTTCATCATTTCCCTAGTCAGCCCCTTCAGAACACAGTACAGATATAACATATAAAATTCTTGGACTGTACTTTAAGAGAGAGAAAAAAGAGATAAAGCAAGCCTAGTTCAGGTTCAGCATAGCAGTTCAGCAGCAAGGGTTTAGGCACAGCATAGCAGTTCAGCAGGCAGCATAGCAGGTGAGGATAGAAAAGAAAATATACAAGGCAGAAAAGATAGCAAGAGGAAAAGATACAAAAAAACTGAACAAGTCAAGACAGCTCATTACTGTCAAAAGCAAGCATCTGCATAAAACACTCAACTCTGCCTAAATAAAAGAACCAGCCTACTGTCCACAAAACTGGATCCAAACCTGCATCAGTTTCAAAAAAAAAGAGGAGAAGCCAATACAAACTCAGTCCAACATAACCAAAAACAAAGACCATCAAACCAGCATTAGCCTCAACCTTCAAAAAACACCACAACCTCTAACCTTGATAAGTAGAACAACCTAACATACTAAAATATAACTTGCATCAGCATTAGCCATCAGACTTCATCAAATGCCATAACCATATCCAAACCACACAGCATAACATACCTGCTACCAAGTTCAATCCAAAAAACTCATAAACCTGCATCCTCCTCAAAAATACCCCAAACCTGTCTAACCCCTAAACCATGAAACTTCATCAACCCTATAAAAGTTTTCAAACATTGGAACCCAATAAAATCTAAAACCATAACCTTGCAAAACCAGTCTAAAACCATAGCATCCACCACTCAAGGCAATAACTGTTCAAGATCGTTCCAAAAAAGCATTCAACAATTCAAAGGGGACGAAGGTGGAAGAGGTAAAGATTCAAGGCAACGGAGACCCTCAGACCTTTGAGGTCATCACAGGGCAACAACACAAAGGCAACAATAAGAAGCTAATCAAAACAAGAGTTGTTTCAACCATAGCATCAAGCAACAAGCGCGCAAACACACAGTGGCAGAAGAAGATAAAGAAGCGAATTAGGGTTTTTCAAGCAAATCCAGCATATATCATCAAACCCTAGAAATATAGCCAAGAACGAAAGTACCAGGAAAAGTCAGAAGCGTAGCAAGCATCAAGCTTCGCCACTGAAACACCGCCACCGGGCCTCCTCCTCAACGCCTCCAGTTCCGGTTCCCTTTCCTCCATCTTCCCAAATTAAGGTAGCTTTTCGTCCCCTTCTCAATCTCAAGAAAAGAAAAACAAACGATAATAACGAGTAAGATTATAACTCAGACTAAGCAAGAAGAAGAGTGAAAATTCTAAGATAGAGAAGGTGAGATCGTTACCCTGTTCGTTTAGGTTTAGTCCAATCGCGGAGATGAGAGGAACCGGAGGTGGCGTTGGGTTGGCTCGGCATCACTAGGCATCACATTCAGCACGCAGGGAGATGAGGAAGAACGAAGAAGATGAGCTTACGCACGGCGCCGCTGCCTTCGCTCCAAACTGAAACAAATTGCCTAACCCTAATTCTGTTTCAAACCTTGGGCCAGACCCGCTGCTAATCTCCTCTGAAGCCCAACAAGAAATCACCTCATTTTCTAACACTAACCTTATTTTATAAAACACTAACTCTTTTCATTTTTATAATAAAAAACAATGTTTACTTTTTTATATACTAACTCAATTAATTCATTGTTTCTAAAACATATACAATTTATTTCTTAATTTAATTAAACATACTAACTTAATCTAAATACTTTTATACACAATTAACTTAAAAACATTTTTTTTTGAAATACATTTGTACATATCATATAAAATATTTTCTTTGGATTAATACACATTTGTACATAAATACTTCTTATACATAATTAAATTGAAAATACTCTTTTAATCAAAATGCATATTTGTACATATTATACATTTTCATACATAATTAAAATTGAAACTTTTTTAATTAATTAACATTCTTTTTTTTTTTTTATACATAACAATTCAATACATTTATTTTCTAAATATTAAACTCATAAACATTTGGACTAAAATACTTTCCAATTAAAAACTTAACATTCTAATCAAAACACTTCATTTTTCTTTTGTACATAATTCAACATATAAATCAAAAATACAGATTAAAACGTATATCTAGGTCAAAACCCTAATACGACTCAATTTCACATTTCGCATTTGTACATACTTACACTTACACTTACACATACATATACACTTGTACACTTACATTCACATTATCCTATACACATGTTTATCTTACATTTATATTTGATATTCATTTGATTGCGACATTCGATTTGGTTGTAAATTATTGGGTACTATAAGTCTCATCCCCTTGTACATTTATACCCCCACTCCCGAACATTATTTTGTAATAGCGTAGATTTACATTCCGCAATTTACAGTTTTCCAATTATACCATGGTTAGACCTAGGGTTTGTATGTATATAAAATCAAACGCTAGATAACCTAATACAAGACAAATACATGTAATCAATACACAATCACACTTGCACCCTCTAAGGTAATCCCACATGTTGCCTTCCAAATGGGCCATGCTTGCACGTCGAATGTCTTTGGCAAAACGAAATCAAATGATCATAAGTCCCTCGATGACGCTTTCGAAAGTCGCCTATCAAAATGATCAAGTCCCTTCAAGCAAATTTCCAAAGACACTTGGCACCATTGCATTCATGGTCCATACGATGACCCGCGCCCGTCCCGAATAAACTTCCTAAAACGCAAGATTGTCTACCAATTTCAATGGTAGAACAAAATTGTTAAAAGGGGTTAAAACATGACAAAAAACCTTTGAGTACAATAGGGTAGACAAGACTCTTAGTTACTTGAGATCAAACTTGCAAAAACACTTGCCTTATTTTCAAAAACCACAATCCACAACACTTTCAAAAATCAACTTTTCAAACTTTTGAAACATCTTTTCGAAAAGATATGCACCTTTGTAAAACATTCGAGTAAAGAATTATTACAAGGTTGGCCTAAGACAAGGCATCTTTTTTCCAAAACATTTTCAAAAAGCACCCACACACACACCATTTTCAAAGCAATCGAAAAACAAGGCAAGTGATCTAAAAAACCAAGTAACTAAGAGCCCATGGATAACCATGGATGAAAAGGGTTCTAATACCTTCCCTTTTCATAATCTACCCCCCGAACCCACGAAATATCTCAAAAGGTTTTTGCTGTGCTTTTTTAACCTTTCCTTTAGGATAAAATAAAAAGTCGGTGGCGACTCTTGCTAACCGCACAAGTGCGAATACGAACGCAAAACACTAGTCAGTTCTCCCACCGTATCACAGAACTGGCGACTCTGCTGGGGAGTTCCAAAAGTGGGGTTACCTTAGGGTTTAGATCACTTTTGTTTTCAATTGATTGCTTTGTTTGCTTTTACATTTGTGGGCTTTGTGTCGGAGTTTTATAGATCCTAACCCGGATCTGGGGAAACCCTTTTAGGTAGCAACAAGGCTGTGAGGGAACTGTGCGGGGTATACCGACATGGTTGAAGCAGTCTGCTACGTTGATGTGGCACTTTGGTGTGTACCGGTAACCCTTGAGTCAATCAAGGAGAGTACGGGGCCGCCGCGTGGTGTCGTGAAGCATCAACTGACCTTAGAACCTTATTTGACCATCTTAGCCTCTTTAGGGTAGTGAGATGACTACTTTGGTGTACTCCGAAGTCGGTTGATACTCGATACTACACTCAATTGAGGGTTGCTTTCCTGGGATATTTCGGTCGCCAGTTCAGTGGCTAAATCGAAACGATGAACAATGAAAGCAATCCAGTGATATTGGGACCTCTAGAACCCGGTTACTTTTGGTAGGACAGGTTTTAACTAACAAACTGAAAAAGGATAGTACCTGAACCTCATGCAAGCCTAAACCTAAGGCCTTGTGTGCTTTGTGTGAATATTGTTTGCCTGTATATACACTTACTTGCTTGTGCATACATGTACATAACATCATGGCATCATACCATAGCATTTTAGCATTTTCAATAACCATTTCAAGGATCTCGAGGGTTCTTTTGATGCAGGGTTACGTCGAACCAGACGTCTATCAAGGGGCAAGAGGTTTCTCCTCTAACCAATCCAGTCAAAGTTCAAGTGCAACAACTTGAATCAGTGGCTATGACCCACTCGACATGGTGAGCTTGATTCTAGTGGAAAGACATCCACCGATACAAAGCTCTCCAATCAAAGTTCAAGAACAACAACTTGAATCAGTGGCTATGACCCACTCGACATGGTGAGCTTGATTCTAGTAGAAGGACGTCCACCGGTACAGGGCTCTCCAATCCAAGAGCAGGGCTCAACCTCTAACATTCTCTTGTGTATACCCCAAGAGATCCTTGAAAACATTGCATATATATCACACATATCATTGCATAACAGGTTTCTCCCCTACAGGTCTCCTTATTCTTCATACTGTTTATTTCAGTAAGACGGATATGGAACAAACGGTGAAAGAGCTCCAGGCTCAAAATGCTCAATTCCAGCAAATGCTGCTGGCTGTGGGTAAAGGGAAAGAGGATCTGACAGCTCTTCTTCTCAAAGAAAAGAAGAAGTCCAAGAAGGCAACCCGCATCCTGAACCTGAGGAGAAGGCCTAAGACCCAAGACCTTGCAACTCCATCCGACACAGTGGTTAGTCTTGAGGAAAACCACAATGCAGAGATTGATGAAGAGGAAGCTGATTATTCCGAAGAACAATATCCTCTCACTAATGACAAGTACAAAGAGTTGGAGGATCGCCTTAATGCTATGGAGATCCAACAAATACCTGGCTTGGATTTAGGAGACATGGGTTTGGTTCCTGGATTGGTCATCCCTCCAAAATTCAAAGTTCCTACCGTTGCTCTGTACGACGGAGTTTCTTGCCCTAAGATGCATCTAAGGTCTTATGTCCGCAAGATTCAACCATACACAGCTGATAAGAGGCTTTGGATCCATTTCTTCCAGGAAAGTCTAGTAGGGGCTCATCTCGAGTGGTTCTATCAATTGGAGAGTTCTCGCATCCACACCTGGGAAGATCTAGCCAGGGCTTTTTACGAACAGTATCGGTACAATGCTGATCTCGCACCAACTCGTGTGCAGTTGCAGAACATGACCATGGGTTCTGACGAGAGCTTCAAAGGGTATGCTCAAAAATGGAGAGATCTGGCTGGTAGAGTGCAACCCCCTCTAACTGACAGAGAGCTGATTGACATCTTCATGGGAACTTTGACAGGGCCTTTCTTCAAGCACTTAATTGGAAGCTCCTCAGCCGGGTTCACCGAGCTAATACTAACCGGCGAAAGGGTCGAAGCTGGCATCAAAAGTGGAAAGATCCCGGGAGCTACAACCTCTGATACTCAGATAACTCCCTACAACGGGAAGAAAGAGTCTAATGCTGGGAACAGTCAAAGGAGTCGTCATGATGCCGGGGCAGTCCTGGTCTCTGGTTCTACATCACGCCGACAACAACCAAGGGGTAGTCAACAACGACCAGACGAGCCTAAGAGACAGTTCACCAACATCAGCATGCCATGGTCTCAAGCACTGCAACACTTGTTGAAGATGAATCTGATCGCATTGATAGGGCCTCATCCCAATCCCAAGACCTCGTCTCCTAACTACAATCCTAATGCAACTTGTGCTTATCATTCTGACAGTCCCGGGCATGACACTGACGATTGTTGGGCTTTGAAGTATAAGATTCAGAATTTGATTGACGCCAAGGAGATCGAGTTTGGTCCTCCAGAGACTCCAGCATGAGCGTTGCTCCTGTGCCAGCTCATTGAGATTGCGTTTGTTTCATTATGAATTTTCAAAGTTGTAATTTCTTTTGCTGTCAAACAATTATCTGTTGATGTTAAACTCTGTTTTCATTAATGCATTGCATATGTTTGTCTTGAATTCATCCATTCGTTTCACTACTCTTATGCTTTTCTTTATGATATTCGACTCTTGATAAAAAGCTACAAGCCTTTAGAGGGAGGATGACGAAATAATACCGTGATCTTATACAGTATGCTTTTGAACAGACCGTGCTGATGATGTACAGGCATTTCTTTCAAATCTCAAACACTGGAGTTATAAGGAAGTTAATCCCTAGTCAACCCCTTCGAGCCAAAGAAGTAGGAGTTTCCCGTTCTAAACAATCGAAACATTTGATATAAACCCGGGGCAGGGTAGTATCTCAGTTAATTCAAAAGAAAACGCGCAAACTCTCAGTTCGTAACACAACGAACGACGTCAAGAAAGAAAGCATTCCTTCGGAATCAAAAGACAAGGGTGGTTCCCTATCACATAGACAGTCAATCTCTCAAAAGAGAAAGAGCCCACCAAGCCAAAACCTATGAAGGAGGCTTAAGAAAGCTGGGGCATCCCGCTGACAGTAATCCCGAAAACGGTAACAGTCAGGCAAAAGTTAGGGATAACGAATCAAAATCAAAATAGTGAGGTCACTACAAAATCCTCAACAACATGAAAAAATGTTGGAAAAGAAGAGGAGATGATGACTGTCTCCCAAATTCAAACTGGTGAACCATCACCCAAAAGTCGTTCCAAACTCAAAACAGAGTATGACGCATAATTAACTGAGCTTAGGTTGAAGGACATCACGAAGAGCGGGTGGGTACAAATATACTTTGAGCCTTTACCCTTTGTTTCTTAAACCGTGAACCTGACCACGTTACAACCCTTCAAAAGTCCTAATTGAAGCGTGGGTTAGTTCGAAAGCATACTGTTACAAAAGGTATCCTGACTCCTGTAGGGCTTTGCTCTAAATCTCGTGTTAACTTGTCTTATGAAAAGTTTTCTGCTAAAATAAAAAAAAAAAAAAAAAAAAAAAAAAAACGCATTTTTTCAAAACTTCGAGACAAACATAAACCTTGCATTACCTGAATATCACTGTCTGCATTTGGCTTTTTTTGTTTGACAGCAAAGAAATTCATACAGCGAATGTTCGGAGGAACGAAAACTCTCTCAGTAAGTCAAGATCACTTCAAGTGGATAACACTTCCATCAAATCTCCTATCAACAAGGGGCACGACATGTCACAATTCAATTAACCTGGGGCAGTCCAGTCAAGGTCCAACAGATCTTTCAAAATTCAGTTAACCTGGGGCAGTCCAGTCAAGGTCCAACAGATCTTTCAAAGTTCAGTTAACCTGGGGCAGTCCAGTCAAGATTTCAAGAAATCTCTCAATATGCAGAGTAATCTGATTCAAGACTCCTTCACAACCACTTGGGGCATTCGAATGTCAAAAGTGTCCAACAAATCAACTACAACATTTCCAGATTCGACTCCTGTATCCAGCCAGGGCATATCTGTTGACGACTATTTCCAGATTCGACTCCTGTATCCAGCCAGGGCATATCTGTTGACAACATTTCCAGACTCGACTCCTGTATCTAGCCAGGGCATGTCTGAAGAGTTTGAAGATTCGACTCCTGTATCCTGCCAGGGCATATCTATCAACTATCACCTTTCCAGATTCGACTCCTGTATCCAGCCAGGGCATGTCTGAAGAATTCCAGATCAATACCTGCAACAACCCAGGAAATATCTGTGAACGACCGATTGTAGACCAACACCTGTAATAAACCAGGATTTTATCTACATCACCACTTGGGGCATTCGAATGTCAAAAGTGTTCAAAACCCGATGCAGTTTTACACAAGCTCATCATCAGGAAACCCTACACCGGTTCCCTATCAAGATCTCTGAAAACAGTTCATAGATTCTTCCCAAGTAACGGATGTTAATCTATCAACTTGTTCAGATGCACCTTTGAATTCAGAAGCTTCCCAACAACGGATGCTGCTCTTTACTGATTCAACTTCAAGATTTCTGAAAACAGTTCACGGGTTCTCCAAGTAAACGGACGTTAACCTATCACTTGTTCAGATTCTTCTCAAGACTTCTGAAAACAGTTCATGGATTCTTCCCAAGTAACGGATGTTAATCTATCAACTTGTTCAGATGCACCTTTGAATTCAGAAGCTTCCCAACAACGGATGCTGCTCTTTACTGATTCAACTTCAAGATCTCTGAAAACAGTTCACGGGTTCTCCAAGTAAACGGATGTTAACCTATCGCTTGTTCAGATTCTTCTCAAAGCTAACAACCACGGAAGATCGCACTCGCCAGAATTCTCCTTATCCTCAGCAGAGTTCATCAAAATTCCCCAGCAGTAACTTATCTGTGCAAATCCCCAGCCAGGGAATCCCCCGGAATTCAATTCCCCTCAGAGTTTAAGCTTCAGTATCCCCAGCAGATCAAGAGCTTCAAGTGGACAATCCCCAGCGGAGTCAGACTTTTAAACCTTCTCCCCACAGAATTTTGGAAGGACAAATCTTGAGTTCCCCAGCGAGGTCTCCAGAGTTACCTCCCATCAAGCTGACGATTCTCAAGTCTGACCTCCCCGGCATGAGTTTTACTAGTTGGAACTCCCCAGTAGAGGTCATCAGGAATTCTCTCCCCCAGCAACAGCCCAGGATTTATTTTCCCCGGCAGCAGTCAAGATGCTTTTATCTTCAGCCATCTCGGAATCATGTATCATCAGCTTACATGTGCATTCATTACATTCATATCATAAACATTAAATGTCACATGCATTGCATCATGCATCATAACATTACATACAACTAACCCTTTGCCTCTTCAGGTAGGATCAGTCAACAGACACAGATCATCTCCTGAGGTTTATCCAAAAATGGTTCAGATGTGACCCGGACACGGCAACATTTTGATACTTATTCCAGATTCATTCAGACGCATCAGTAGAAACCCTACACCGGTTCTTCTTCAACTTCAGGATTTCTGAAAACAGTTCACGGGTTCCCCAAGTAACGGGTGTTAACCTATCACTTGTTCAGATTCTTCTTCAAAGCGTCTGAAAATAGTTTACGGATTCTTCCCAACAACGGATGTCAATCTACCGACTGATTCAGGCTCTTCTCAATTTTTGAAAATAGTTTACGGATTCTTCCCAACAACGGATGTCAATCTACCGACTGATTCAGGCTCTTCTCAATTTTTGAAAATAGTTTACAGACGTGTCCCAACAACGGATGCTACTCTATTGCTTATTCAATCTCAAATAGTTTACAGATTCTCCAGACACGGACATCAATCTGTTGCTTGTTCAGACCCCAATTCAGAGATATTCCAAAACAGGGATGCCCTTCTGATACTCGTCCACTCACCATTGACGTACAGTTCAACATCACCATATGGCATCTATAAGCCCATCCTCCTACCAGCAGTCGCCGAATGGCATCGTTAAGCCCATTCTCAGATGGCATCTCTAAGCCCATCCCCCGACAAATTCTTTCGCACCAGGTGGCATCTTTAAGCCCATCACCATATGGCATCTATAAGCCCATCCTCCTACCAGCAGTCGCCGAATGGCATCGTTAAGCCCATTCTCAGATGGCATCTCTAAGCCCATCCCCCGACAAATTCTTTCGCACCAGGTGGCATCTTTAAGCCCATCACCAAATGGCATCTTTAAGCCCATTCACCTCCACCGTCACATCGACGAGCGCAAATTTTCTGGGCACATTAGTGTTCAATCTCCTTTTACCTTCAAGTCGCGAAAGGCAAACTTGCCAATCTAACTCTTCAGGTCAAAGAAGATTGAACAGGGGAAACTGTTGTACCCCAAAATTTGCCCTCGCATTTTTCCCCAAGAAATCTCAGCTTCAAACATTTCCTGACTTTTCAAACTGGCTCAAGAATCGGACAAACGGACTTTTCTTGACAGTCAATCAAAATTAGGGTTTTCACTGATTTTCAGAGCTTTGAATTGTTTCATGCAGTGGGCTTAGGGTTTGGTTGATTTTTGGTTCAATTTTGATCAAGCGAGCGTGATTTGGCATTCAATCGGGAATTAGGGTTTTATGGGCATATTCTCAGAAGAATTTGAATTCCACAGCACTTTGCGGTTTATTTCGAGATTCGGATTAAAATTCGCGTTATCTTGGTTTAATCAGCAAAAGAGACAGTGGTTTTGAATTCAGTACGTTTTGATTGGGCCAGTGTTTGATCAGTCTATCTGGGTCAATTGCTGCTTTGCTTTGGATGTGGGATAAGACAGGTTTATTGGATCAATGTTGTTTTATTTTAGTTATTTATTATTCTGAAATTAAATGATTGAATTTATTTTTCAATTATTTTAATTCTAAGAATTTTAAATAAATAAATAAACAATAAAGAAAATGGAACCAATTGGATAATTTGGATTTTTATTGATATTTGAATTATTTACAAATTGTTGTTACAAACAATAATTTACATTTAATTTAAATATTACATAGAATGAAAAACTATCCTATTTTCTAAATATTCTTCGTGCTTCATTCCGCTCCGGTATTCCATCTTTCATCTGCAAAAAGAAACAAGAAAAAGTCAGAAAGCATTTAATTAAAAGACAGATAAAAAGTGCTCATCATTAGGGGCCACTGACTGGGATCAGTTGCCCTCTCTGCAAATCACGGGATTTCTCCCGGTTCACAGAGAGGGAAGATTTTCATTTCATGAAATGCAAATGCATAAGTTATAAAATTCAAGCTACATAAGAATCCAAACTTCCCATTCAAAACTAAACTGAAAGTCCAATGCCAAAGGTATCAAAGATTTCAAAAATGCATTTGCTGTCACAAGCATACAGGCTGTCAAAGAAAGATATGGGACATATCACAAAGTCCCAAGATATCAAAGAAATGCAAAGTCAGAGCAAAGCACAAAAGCTGGAGATAAAGATGCAATGGTGTTTTATGCAAGAGTCTTTTTCATCATTTCCCTAGTCAGCCCCTTCAGAACACAGTACAGATATAACATATAAAATTCTTGGACTGTACTTTAAGAGAGAGAAAAAAGAGATAAAGCAAGCCTAGTTCAGGTTCAGCATAGCAGTTCAGCAGCAAGGGTTTAGGCACAGCATAGCAGTTCAGCAGGCAGCATAGCAGGTGAGGATAGAAAAGAAAATATACAAGGCAGAAAAGATAGCAAGAGGAAAAGATACAAAAAAACTGAACAAGTCAAGACAGCTCATTACTGTCAAAAGCAAGCATCTGCATAAAACACTCAACTCTGCCTAAATAAAAGAACCAGCCTACTGTCCACAAAACTGGATCCAAACCTGCATCAGTTTCAAAAAAAAAAGAGGAGAAGCCAATACAAACTCAGTCCAACATAACCAAAAACAAAGACCATCAAACCAGCATTAGCCTCAACCTTCAAAAAACACCACAACCTCTAACCTTGATAAGTAGAACAACCTAACATACTAAAATATAACTTGCATCAGCATTAGCCATCAGACTTCATCAAATGCCATAACCATATCTGTTGTACCCCAAAATTTGCCCTCCCATATTGCTCAAAACATTTCAAGAAAATTCACAAGTCCAACCTGGCGCGTCATATTCAGGTATTTTTTCGCCAAGATATCTCTGATAACGTATTCTCAAATTCAGGTTCGGCTCAAGAGTCAATTCTTTAAAGAAGGTATCCGAATGTGTGAGTTTTCTTGAAGAAATATAGTGAAAAAGTGTGCTGAAAGTGCAGTTTTTACGCGCTAAAAAATTCATAACTTGAAGACCGTGACTCGTTTTGAACCCGTTCCGGTGGCCAAAATTCCGTCTTGAAATTATCTACGTTTTCATCTCTCACGGCTGGAAGCCAATTTCGATCAGAAGGTCTTCAAAAATGTGGATTTATCAAGTATTTTCGTGCAGAAAATTTGTGACAGAAGTTTATTTGCGTCATGTTCAAAAAATCACAACTTGGTCGATTTTCATCGTATCGAGCTGGTTCTGGCGCCAACATTTCACAAATTGAGTTGGCTACATTTTCACAGAAGGTATTGAGTTCAAACGGTATTCAAAAGGCCTTCGTTTTTTGCTCAGAGTGCGTGACACGCTGAAAATCCTGAATGCTGAATATTATTTCATCTCTGCCGAAACTTCGAAAATTCATAACTCGGTCAATTTTTATCGGATTGGACTCATGTTTTTACACAAGGTCCCTGACTCATAGATCTACAACTTTTCTTCAAAAGTCGAGACCAAATTATGCACCGATCAATACCAGTTTTTTATTGAAAAAACGTGTCAGAGTCGACACTGGAGCCCAAAATAAGTTTATCTGAGCTGAAACTTCAAAAATTCATAACTAATTCACCGTTTATCCGATTGAGTCGATTTTCGGACAGGAGTTAGTTCTCGATGCCGGCTACATTTTGTTTTCACATTTCAACTTCAAAAAATGCACTTAAGTCCCTGCGATTTAGCCTGGAAAGTGACGAATTCAAGTGAATATTGGAGGCCCAATTGCACATTCAAAGCCCATTTGCTTTACCCTAATTTCCATTATATAATCACCTTCTTTTCACACAAACCAGGAGAAGAAAAAAAGAGGAAAAGAAGAGAGAAAAAAAAACCTTGCCACAACACTGTTAGAATATCAAACTCTTTCAAGAACCCTAAAACCTTGAAATCCTTATTACAAATCCCTCTCTCACTACAAACAAGCCATCACAGTTATAAACCAACACCTCACTACTTCTCCAGTAAGGATAAGGCTGGCTTGATCCCCATGATCCTAATTTTCCAGTAAGGCATAAAAGCATTCAGGTCACTAATCTTCCAGTAAGGGTAAGATTGATTTGATCTCCATGATCAAAAGGGTATAATCATTCATACATGTCATATTGTGCCTAAACATTAAATTTCTTCATATGTTGGTTTTATTTGAATTTTTATGATTTTATTTAATGTGTTCATGAGGTTCAACACTGCAGATTTAGACAGGATCCCATGCAGGTTCATTAAGGAACGTTGAGGCCAAAAGCCAAATGGCCAAAAGGCCAAAAGCCAAATGGCCAAAGTAGAACATTTTATGCATGACACCAATACATGGCGAGGCAGACATTAAGCCAGAGATTAAGGGAACGTTGAAGCCAGAACACAAATGGCCAAATGGCCAAAAGCCAAAAGCCAAAAGCCAAATGGCCAAAGTAGAACAACTTATGCATGATGAGGTCAGAACACAAATGGCCAAACCACTCCAATTCACCTCCAAAAAGGGGACAGAAACCCCCCAAGGTATTGTATTTTCTTTCTTTTCCTTATTTTATTTATTTCAATTATTTCTTTTTTTAATTAATTCCTTTAATTTAACTTATTTTCATAAAATATAAAAAATAGTAAAAAACAGAAAAGTCATAAAAATCAAAATATATTTATTTAATTAATGTTTTTTTTGTAAATAAATTTCACTAATAATTAATTATTTATTTTTATAAATCAAAATTCCATGTAAATAATTAGGTTAATTTAGGTTTAACTTTAATATGTTTTCTTAATAAATTAAAAAAAAACAATTAGAATTAGGGTTAATCTTTTAATTTCATTCTCATAAAAATCATAAATCTCAAAATCTCAAAAAAAACAATTTCCTTTTCTTTTAATCTAATTAATTTAACAATTTAATTTAATTCCATTAAAAAGGGTCCAACGCCCTCGTTTCTAATTTTATTTCTATTCGCATATTTATTTCTTTTTTTTTCTTTTAATATTTATGTACCTCTCCCAAAGCCTTGTAAACTCGGACGTTCTAATTCCTCGCACTTTTAATTCTTTATTTTTCTGTCAAATCGGGTCCTGGAAATTTTGGCGATGTGGACCCGCGCCTTTGTAATAGTTTAGAACTTTTAATTTCCGCATCTTTTTAACTGTTAATAAATGCATGCAAGAATGAATGATAAAATAAAAACAAACGCATAGATCACCTTGACATGGATAAGACAAAATAACTGAACATGACACACAAATCACACACCACCCCTAGGGTACGCCTCACTGTTGCCTTGCCTCGAAAGGTGATCGTCGAGTAGAGGATGTCTTAGTAAGTCCTCATGATCCGGGAACCTGGCATGAGGGTAGCTTCTAAGGTGTCTTCCTATTGCTCCAGTGATCACCATGTCCCGAACCTCGAATTGACCCGAACACCTCCAACGGTGGTGCTACCTACCTCTCAATAGTGGGATGGCACTACTTTAAAGGACATTTACACAGACGAATTCCTTAGGGTAGGTAGACGACTCGTAGATACTTGCTCTCTTCAAAAACAAACAAAAATCTTTTCACACCGACACATTTTCAAAAAGCTTTCAAAGCAATTTTTCAAACACTCTGACACAAGAGTCGAACTGGAATTTTCAAAGAAACTTTTTAAAACCCACAGTTGAAAAGCAAACAAACCATTTTTGAAAACACAATGAGCAAGTATCTAAGAGCCCATGGATAACCATGGATAGAAAGGGTGCTAATACCTTCCCTTTCTATAACCTACCTCCCGAACCGAGAGCAATCTCTTTAAGGAATTTTTCTGTGCTTTTGTCCTTTCCATTTGGAGAAAATAAAAGACGGTGGCGACTCTTGCTTCCGCGACATTTCGCGAACCAGCGTTAAACAGTCAGTTCCAGATCCACCGATCACAGAACTGGCGACTCTGCTGGGGACCCTTTTAAAGTGAGGTGTACCTTAGGGCTAGTTCATAACTGTGTTTTCAATTGCTTTCCTTGTTTGCTTTAAATTGTGGGACTGTCTTGGGAGTTCTATAGATCCTAACCTGGATCTGGGGATACCTTCTTAGAAAGTAGCAACAAGGCTGTGAGGGAACTGTGCGGGGTATACCGACATGGTTGAAACAGTCTGCTACGTTGATGTGGCACTTTGGTGTGTACCGGTAACCCTTGAGTTCAGTCAAGGAGAGTACGGGGCCTCCGCGTGGTGTCATGAAGCATCAACAGACCTTAGGAACCTTAATTGAACTATCTTGGCCTCTTTAGGGTAGTGAGATAACTGACTTTGGTGCAGTCCGAGGTTGGTTGATACTCGATACTACACTCAATTGAGGGTTGCTTTCCTGGAATATTTCGGTCGCCAGTTCAGTGGCTAAATCGAAACGATGAACAATGAAAGCAATCCAGTGATATTGGGACCCTTAGAACCCGGTTACTTCTAATAGGACAGGTTGAGCCCACCAACTTCAAGAGGGTAATACCCAGACCCCATGCTGGCCTAAACTCTAAGGGTTTCTCTTGTGTGACTTGCGTGCCTTCGTACTTGACTACTTGCATGCTTGTTATCTGACACATGAACTACTTGCAGGTTTTGTTTATAGTCCTTAATAGGGACTCATAACAGGGTATCTAAGTTTCTTACAGGTTTTGGTTTGCAGTCCTTAATTAGGACTCCTAACAGGGTTTACCGAGTTTCTTGCAGGGTTTGTTCTAGTCCTTAATTGGGACTCATGACTAGTATACTGAATCTCTTGCAGGTTTTGGTGTGCAGTCCTTAATTGGGACTCATAAAAGGGTTACCTACATTACCCCATGCATCATGACATCATACCATTGCATACATCCTAACCCATTTCAAGGATCTCAAGGGCTTGTGATGCAGGTCATGACGAATCAAACATCTAGCAAGGGGCAAAGAGGATTTATTTTCCTCTAACCAAAGTGGTCAGGGCCTATGACCCACTTGATATGGTGAGCTCTGACTCCTGAATAAGGTTCCCCTAACCAAGGTTGTTTGGAAATCAGAACTAGACATGATGACTAAAGTCAGGGGCTATGACCCACTGGATATGGTGAGCCTTTGAACCTTGGAAGAAAGACTCTCAACAAATATGAAGTTTCTTCCAATCAAGCTACCGGATCCAAATGCTAACGAATTTCCTTGTTTACCCCGCGAGGTCCTTGAAAGCATTGCATGCATATCATACACATCATTGCATTACAGGTATCCCTTTTGCAGGTCACTTACCTTTCCCGCTGTTTATTTCAGCCATGGCTTCCCAACAAGACAATCAGGACTTTCTTGCTCAAGAGACCCGGTTCGGGAAAATCCTCCTGAATCTATCCAAGGGGCAGGAAGAGCTAAGGATACTTCTCATGGAGACTTTTGTCAGGAACAGTGCTGAGGATGAAAGGCTGAAACACCTACAAGCTGAGGTGGATGCATTGAAGGTCCAGATGCTGGGGCAGATGACTGCCATTCAAGGGTTAGCTCAAAGACAAGATGAGCTCTGGTTTCTCGTCAACCAACTGCTTCAGGGTAACCAACTGAGGCAAAAGTCTGAGGGCAAAAAGCCAGTCATCGTTCAACCACCTTTGAGACAAGGAGGTAAGGGGAGAGCTCCTCAGATGGCTCCAGTGTCACAAATTCAACATCACAACCAACAAAAGAGCGAGAGGAGGCAGTTCACTCGGCTCAGCATGACCTTATCCCAGATATTGCCACAGTTGCTGGAGACCAAGCTGGGAACTCTAAAAGAGGCTCCGAAGTTTCAAAATACAACGTCACCAAAGTATAACCCCAACGCTCGCTGTGCTTATCACTCTGATAGCCCGGGGCATGCTACAGAGGATTGTTGGACTTTGAAGAATAAGATTCAGGACCTGATTGATGAAGGAGCACTGGAATTCACACAAGATGGTCAGGCTGAATTTTTCTACCGTCCCTCCAAGGCTCACCATTTGAAGTGACAAGCTCTGAGACTAGGAAAATTTTGTTCATTCGAATGTTCAAGTTGTGTTGTGCTTTGATTGTTCAAACATTTACTCATGTTAAACATTGTTATTTCATTAATGCATCGCATATGTCTGTTCTGAAGCAATATATTCGTATTCATTATATACAAATTGTTTTCATATTTTTTCTGATGTCAACACTCGATTAATAATTCTAAGCCTCTTGAGGGAGGATGACGAAAACGATACCACGATCTTTACAGTATGCTTTCGAACGGACCCCGCTGATGAGGTACAGGCATTGTTTCAATCCCTAAACACTGGAGTTATAAGGATGATAATCCCTCGTCAACCCATCTGAGCCAAAGAAGTAGGAGTTTTCCTTTTTGAAATTTAAAACCCTTAATCATAACCTGGGGCAGGGTAGTCTCTCAGTTGATCCAAGTGCATAACGAATGACACCAAAGAGGTCCTTACAAAACAAAAGACAGTGATGGTTCCGAAGAATCATAAAGAAAGGCAGTCATTATCTTTCAAAATAAAAAAACCCATTAAGTCAAAATCCATGAAGGAGACTTACGAAACTGGGGCATCCCGCTGACTGTAATTCCAAAAAAGGAAGCAGTTCAGGCAAAAAAAGAAAGGGATAACAAAAATCAGACAAGAAAGAGGTCTTACACACCCTCAACAAAAAAGGAATGACTGCCTAATCAAAATAAGTTATCAACATCCGAATCATCACCGGAAAATCAGAGCAAAGACTCAAACAAGGTCTAACGTATGATCAACTGAGCTTAGGTTTGAAGAACATCACGAAGAGCGGGTGGGTACAAATAAAATTTGAGCCTTTATCCTTTGTTTCTTAAACCATAAACCAGGCCACGTTATAACCCTTAAAAGTCCTAGCTGAAGCATGGGTTAGTTCGAAAGTATACTGTTATGAAAGGTATCCTGACTCCTGAAGGCCTACGGTAAATACGGAGTTGACATCACGTTTTATAAACATTCACTTGTTTTATGAAAAAGAATGCATTTTCAAAATCTTCAAGACAGGCATAGGCTTTGCATTTTTAACATAACTTTGTTTGCATATGACTATTTGTTTGAACAGCAGGGAAATTCGCACGACGAATGCCTAATGAACAGAAGCACCTCTAAATCAAAGGGCATGACATGATCATGGTCTACCATCTGGGGCAATCCAATCAAGATTCGGAGAATCTCTAAAAAGGCCAAATAGCCTGGGGCAAATCTCCACCTGAGTCACTTGGGGCATTTCAACAACGAATTTGGCCTGATCAAACACTCTCTGGTGGCATGACAAAACACTTCTGACAGGGGCACCTCCCTACATTCTGAGAGCATGGACATAGTCGAAAAAATACTACGCAAAATCAAAGGCCCGCTAGGTTGACATGCCTAGGCAAAAATTAGGGCTTCCCGGCGAACCAAAAGGGTTCGGGCAAAAATCAGGGATGAAAATGAAAAAAATCTGTACACCCGGCAAGTCGAAAACCTGAAAAGGCGGCTTGAGCAAAAATGGGTATCCCGGTGGACTGAAAACCCGAAAGGGCGGTCCAGGCAAAAGTTAGGGATTAAAGCGTACGACTATGTCCTGCCATCTGTCTACCAAAAGAAGGTTTGTCCGTCAAACAACTATCAGCACCCCACAAAGTGCCTCCCCCATAGAAGCAGGGGCAATAAAGAGTGGTCTAAACAATCTGATTGTTCTACCCTCCAAGGTATCAGGGTAGGGTCCGTTGAAGAACATAACCAATACAGTTCAATACTTCCCCAGGAGAGTCTAATCTAGTTCCCCAGGAAAGTTGGAATCATCTCCCCAAGCAGTAAGCTTATCCTCGCAAAGCACGAACGCGTCGTCCGGCTTGATTTAAAGAGTTATTTCCTTAACAGGATATAACTGGGTTATCCTCAGCTAAAAAGCCACGGAAAGATCATTCTCGACGAAGTCTTCTTATCCCTAGCGAAATCTATCAATACTTCCAACAACAAGGATATCCTCAGCAAGTTACTATCAACATTCAGCAAAGCATCTCTCTCCCCACAGAGTGTTGCTTCCCAGCATGGTCGCTAGAGTATCTTTTCTCCCCACAGAATCTTCCATTTGCCAAGTTTATTCCGCAACGGAGTTATCTTCTCCTACCGATATTCTTGCAGTTATCATCCCCAGCGGAAGCAAAATCTATTCTTCAACATCAGCCCAGGAGTGACTTCCCGGCACCCGTCAAGGATTTACTTTCCTAGACGAAAAACACATTCATAAAACATCACATACATCATTATAGCATGCATAGACGCATCATATCACCCCAATCTCATTTGTTTTTGAGAACATCTTAAAATCAGGCAATTCATGCATTATGACATTGCATACAACTAATTCGTTACTTTTTCAGGAAAGAACGATCAACAGATAAAAGTCTTTACCCGTTGAGGTAGTAATCGTCCCAGATTCCTTCATCACCCGTTGAGGTAGTAATCATCCCAGATTCCTTCATCATCCTGCTGAGGTAGTAATCGTCCCAGATTCCTTCATCATCCTGCTGAGGTAGTAATCGTCCCAGATTCCTTCATCATTCTGCTGAGGTAGTAATCGTCCCAGATTCCTTCATCATCCTGCTGAGGTAGTAATCGTCCCAGATTCCTTCATCATCCCATTGAGGTAGTAATCGTCCCAGATTCCTTCATCATCCTGCTGAGGTAGTAATCGTCCCAGATTCCTTCATCATTCTGCTGAGGTAGTAATCGTCCCAGATTCCTTCATCATTCTGCTGAGGTAGTAATCGTCTCAGATTCCTTCATCACCCGTTGAGGTAGTAATCGTCCCAGATTCCTTCATCATCCTGCTGAGGTAGTAATCGTCCCAGATTCCTTCATCATTCTGCTGAGGTAGTAATCGTCCCAGATTCCTTCATCATCCTGCTGAGGTAGTAATCGTCCCAGATTCCTTCATCATTCTGCTGAGGTAGTAATCGTCCCAGATTCCTTCATCATTCTGCTGAGGTAGTAATCGTCCCAGATTCCTTCATCATTCTGCTGAGGTAGTAATCGTCTCAGATTCCTTCATCACCCGTTGAGGTAGTAATCGTCCCAGATTCCTTCATCATTCTGCTGAGGTAGTAATCGTCCCAGATTCCTTCATCATTCTGCTGAGGTAGTAATCGTCCCAGATTCCTTCATCATCCTGCTGAGGTAGTAATCGTCCCAGATTCCTTCATCATCCTGCTGAGGTAGTAATCGTCCCAGATTCCTTCATCATTCTGCTGAGGTAGTAATCGTCCCAGATTCCTTCATCATTCTGCTGAGGTAGTAATCGTCCCAGATTCCTTCATCATAGATTTGGCGTAGCAATCGTCTCAGATTCCTTCATCACATCCTTATCAAAAAAAAACCTCCTCTGGTTCAGTCAGATCGACCCTAAGATCTCCCTGATTCTTATTCCAGTTGAACATATTTCAAAGCCTTCTCTAGTCCAACTAAATCGACTCCCAACAGATTTTTCTGATAAAAACTCAGCAGAAGTTATGGTTCCCTCTCCGACAAGTGCGTGAGGTGGTAATCCCTTCTTCAGATGTTTCCCTCTCCGACGGTGAGTGTGAGGTGATAGTCTCCTATGGTCCCCTCTCCGGCAAGTGTGTGAGGTGGTAATTCCTTCTTCAGATGTTTCCCTCTCCGACGATGAGTGTGAGGTGATAGTCTCTTATGGTCCCCTCTCCGACAAGTGCGTGAGGTGGTAATTCCTTTTTCAGATGTTTCCCTCTCCGACAAGTGCGTGAGGTGGTAATTCCTTTTTCAGATGTTTCCCTCTCCGATGATGAGTGTGAGGTGACGGTCTCTTACGGTTCCCTCTCCGACGGTGTGTGAGGTGGTAAGTCCTTTTCAGATGTTTCCCTCTCCGACGTTGAGTGAGGTGATCATTCCTTTCAGATTATAATTGCCTATGGTTCTCGTTCCGATATTGCAAAGATGGTAATTCCCGCCAAGATTTTTCTCAACGAGCGTTGTTGAAGTTAAAGTCACCCAAGGTTCTCTTATCATCCATGCTAAGGCAGTAACCATACCTGGTTCATTCATCGCTGTTTGAAGCTCCAGATCCAGCTCCTGTAACCAGTCAGGACACATCTATACCAAGCATCTGAAAACCGACTCCTGCAACGTGTCAGGTACTCATTTTTTCTTTTGCAGGTATGCAGGTTCTCGCCAAGGAATCTCTTACGCAATCAACATCCAGATGGCATCTATAAGCCCATCATCCTATCCATCAACCTCTAAATGGCATCTATAAGCCCATTCCCACCATCATACTACTATGTGAGCGCAAATTTCTGGGCACTCTAGTGTTCAATCATCTTCCACCTTCAGATTACGAAAGGCACGTCAGCCAATCTACATCCTCAGGTCTAAGAAGATTGAACAGGGGCAACTGTTGTACCCCAAAATTTGCCCTCCCATATTGCTCAAAACATTTCAAGAAAATTCACAAGTCCAACCTGGCGCGTCATATTCAGGTATTTTTTCGCCAAGATATCTCTGATAACGTATTCTCAAATTCAGGTTCGGCTCAAGAGTCAATTCTTTAAAGAAGGTATCCGAATGTGTGAGTTTTCTTGAAGAAATATAGTGAAAAAGTGTGCTGAAAGTGCAGTTTTTACGCGCTAAAAAATTCATAACTTGAAGACCGTGACTCGTTTTGAACCCGTTCCGGTGGCCAAAATTCCGTCTTGACATTATCTACGTTTTCATCTCTCACGGCTGGAAGCCAATTTCGATCAGAAGGTCTTCAAAAATGTGGATTTATCAAGTATTTTCGTGCAGAAAATTTGTGACAGAAGTTTATTTGCGTCATGTTCAAAAAATCACAACTTGGTCGATTTTCATCGTATCGAGCTGGTTCTGGCGCCAAAATTTCAAAAATTGAGTTGGCTACATTTTCACAGAAGGTATTGAGTTCAAACGGTATTCAAAAGGCCTTCGTTTTTTGCTCAGAGTGCGTGACACGCTGAAAATCCTGAATGCTGAATATTATTTCATCTCAGCCGAAACTTCGAAAATTCATAACTCGGTCAATTTTTATCGGATTGGACTCATGTTTTTACACAAGGTCCCTGACTCATAGATCTACAACTTTTCTTCAAAAGTCGAGACCAAATTATGCACCGATCAATACCAGTTTTTTATTGAAAAAACGTGTCAGAGTCGACACTGGAGCCCAAAATAAGTTTATCTGAGCTGAAACTTCAAAAATTCATAACTAATTCACCGTTTATCCGATTGAGTCGATTTTCGGACAGGAGTTAGTTCTCGATGCCGGCTACATTTTGTTTTCACATTTCAACTTCAAAAAATGCACTTAAGTCCCTGCGATTTAGCCTGGAAAGTGACGAATTCAAGTGAATATTGGAGGCCCAATTGCACATTCAAAGCCCATTTGCTTTACCCTAATTTCCATTATATAATCACCTTCTTTTCACACAAACCAGGAGAAGAAAAAAAGAGGAAAAGAAGAGAGAAAAAAAAACCTTGCCACAACACTGTTAGAATATCAAACTCTTTCAAGAACCCTAAAACCTTGAAATCCTTATTACAAATCCCTCTCTCACTACAAACAAGCCATCACAGTTATAAACCAACACCTCACTACTTCTCCAGTAAGGATAAGGCTGGCTTGATCCCCATGATCCTAATTTTCCAGTAAGGCATAAAAGCATCCAGGTCACTAATCTTCCAGTAAGGGTAAGATTGATTTGATCTCCATGATCAAAAGGGTATAATCATTCATACATGCCATATTGTGCCTAAACATTAAATTTCTTCATATGTTGGTTTTATTTGAATTTTTATGATTTTATTTAATGTGTTCATGAGGTTCAACACTGCAGATTTAGACAGGATCCCATGCAGGTTCATTAAGGAACGTTGAGGCCAAAAGCCAAATGGCCAAAAGGCCAAAAGCCAAATGGCCAAAGTAGAACATTTTATGCATGACACCAATACATGGCGAGGCAGACATTAAGCCAGAGATTAAGGGAACGTTGAAGCCAGAACACAAATGGCCAAATGGCCAAAAGCCAAAAGCCAAAAGCCAAATGGCCAAAGTAGAACAACTTATGCATGATGAGGTCAGAACACAAATGGCCAAACCACTCCAATTCACCTCCAAAAAGGGGACAGAAACCCCCCAAGGTATTGTATTTTCTTTCTTTTCCTTATTTTATTTATTTCAATTATTTCTTTTTTTAATTAATTCCTTTAATTTAACTTATTTTCATAAAATATAAAAAATAGTAAAAAACAGAAAAGTCATAAAAATCAAAATATATTTATTTAATTAATGTTTTTTTTGTAAATAAATTTCACTAATAATTAATTATTTATTTTTATAAATCAAAATTCCATGTAAATAATTAGGTTAATTTAGGTTTAACTTTAATATGTTTTCTTAATAAATTAAAAAAAAACAATTAGAATTAGGGTTAATCTTTTAATTTCATTCTCATAAAAATCATAAATCTCAAAATCTCAAAAAAAACAATTTCCTTTTCTTTTAATCTAATTAATTTAACAATTTAATTTAATTCCATTAAAAAGGGTCCAACGCCCTCGTTTCTAATTTTATTTCTATTCGCATATTTTTTTCTTTTTTTTCTTTTAATATTTATGTACCTCTCCCAAAGCCTTGTAAACTCGGACGTTCTAATTCCTCGCACTTTTAATTCTTTATTTTTCTGTCAAATCGGGTCCTGGAAATTTTGGCGATGTGGACCCGCGCCTTTGTAATAGTTTAGAACTTTTAATTTCCGCATCTTTTTAACTGTTAATAAATGCATGCAAGAATGAATGATAAAATAAAAACAAACGCATAGATCACCTTGACATGGATAAGACAAAATAACTGAACATGACACACAAATCACACACCACCCCTAGGGTACGCCTCACTGTTGCCTTGCCTCGAAAGGTGATCGTCGAGTAGAGGATGTCTTAGTAAGTCCTCATGATCCGGGAACCTGGCATGAGGGTAGCTTCTAAGGTGTCTTCCTATTGCTCCAGTGATCACCATGTCCCGAACCTCGAATTGACCCGAACACCTCCAACGGTGGTGCTACCTACCTCTCAATAGTGGGATGGCACTACTTTAAAGGACATTTACACAGACGAATTCCTTAGGGTAGGTAGACGACTCGTAGATACTTGCTCTCTTCAAAAACAAACAAAAATCTTTTCACACCGACACATTTTCGAAAAGCTTTCAAAGCAATTTTTCAAACACTCTGACACAAGAGTCGAACTGGAATTTTCAAAGAAACTTTTTAAAACCCACAGTTGAAAAGCAAACAAACCATTTTTGAAAACACAATGAGCAAGTATCTAAGAGCCCATGGATAACCATGGATAGAAAGGGTGCTAATACCTTCCCTTTCTATAACCTACCTCCCGAACCGAGAGCAATCTCTTTAAGGAATTTTTCTGTGCTTTTGTCCTTTCCATTTGGAGAAAATAAAAGACAGTGGCGACTCTTGCTTCCGCGACATTTCGCGAACCAGCGTTAAACAGTCAGTTCCAGATCCACCGATCACAATATCCAAACCACACAGCATAACATACCTGCTACCAAGTTCAATCCAAAAAACTCATAAACCTGCATCCTCCTCAAAAATACCCCAAACCTGTCTAACCCCTAAACCATGAAACTTCATCAACCCTGTAAAAGTTTTCAAACATTGGAACCCAATAAAATCTAAAACCATAACCTTGCAAAACCAGTCTAAAACCATAGCATCCACCACTCAAGGCAATAACTGTTCAAGATCGTTCCAAAAAAGCATTCAACAATTCAAAGGGGACGAAGGTGGAAGAGGTAAAGATTCAAGGCAACGGAGACCCTCAGACCTTTGAGGTCATCACAGGGAAACAACACAAAGGCAACAATAAGAAGCTAATCAAAACAAGAGTTGTTTCAACCATAGCATCAAGCAACAAGCGCGCAAACACACAGTGGCAGAAGAAGATAAAGAAGCGAATTAGGGTTTTTCAAGCAAATCCAGCATATATCATCAAACCCTAGAAATATAGCCAAGAACGAAAGTACCAGGAAAAGTCAGAAGCGTAGCAAGCATCAAGCTTCGCCACTGAAACACCGCCACCGGGCCTCCTCCTCAACGCCTCCAGTTCCGGTTCCCTTTCCTCCATCTTCCCAAATTAAGGTAGCTTTTCGTCCCCTTCTCAATCTCAAGAAAAGAAAAACAAACGATAATAACGAGTAAGATTATAACTCAGACTAAGCAAGAAGAAGAGTGAAAATTCTAAGATAGAGAAGGTGAGATCGTTACCCTGTTCGTTTAGGTTTAGTCCAATCGCGGAGATGAGAGGAACCGGAGGTGGCGTTGGGTTGGCTCGGCATCACTAGGCATCACATTCAGCACGCAGGGAGATGAGGAAGAACGAAGAAGATGAGCTTACGCACGGCGCCGCTGCCTTCGCTCCAAACTGAAACAAATTGCCTAACCCTAATTCTGTTTCAAACCTTGGGCCAGACCCGCTGCTAATCTCCTCTGAAGCCCAACAAGAAATCACCTCATTTTCTAACACTAACCTTATTTTATAAAACACTAACTCTTTTCATTTTTATAATAAAAAACAATGTTTACTTTTTTATATACTAACTCAATTAATTCATTGTTTCTAAAACATATACAATTTATTTCTTAATTTAATTAAACATACTAACTTAATCTAAATACTTTTATACACAATTAACTTAAAAACATTTTTTTTTGAAATACATTTGTACATATCATATAAAATATTTTCTTTGGATTAATACACATTTGTACATAAATACTTCTTATACATAATTAAATTGAAAATACTCTTTTAATCAAAATGCATATTTGTACATATTATACATTTTCATACATAATTAAAATTGAAACTTTTTTAATTAATTAACATTCTTTTTTTTTTTATACATAACAATTCAATACATTTATTTTCTAAATATTAAACTCATAAACATTTGGACTAAAATACTTTCCAATTAAAAACTTAACATTCTAATCAAAACACTTCATTTTTCTTTTGTACATAATTCAACATATAAATCAAAAATACAGATTAAAACGTATATCTAGGTCAAAACCCTAATACGACTCAATTTCACATTTCGCATTTGTACATACTTACACTTACACTTACACATACATATACACTTGTACACTTACATTCACATTATCCTATACACATGTTTATCTTACATTTATATTTGATATTCATTTGATTGCGACATTCGATTTGGTTGTAAATTATTGGGTACTATAAGTCTCATCCCCTTGTACATTTATACCCCCACTCCCGAACATTATTTTATAATAGCGTAGATTTACATTCCGCAATTTACAGTTTTCCAATTATACCATGGTTAGACCTAGGGTTTGTATGTATATAAAATCAAACGCTAGATAACCTAATACAAGACAAATACATGTAATCAATACACAATCACACTTGCACCCTCTAAGGTAATCCCACATGTTGCCTTCCAAATGGGCCATGCTTGCACGTCGAATGTCTTTGGCAAAACGAAATCAAATGATCATAAGTCCCTCGATGACGCTTTCGAAAGTCGCCTATCAAAATGATCAAGTCCCTTCAAGCAAATTGCCAAAGACACTTGGCACCATTGCATTCATGGTCCATACGATGACCCGCGCCCGTCCCGAATAAACTTCCTAAAACGCAAGATTGTCTACCAATTTCAATGGTAGAACAAAATTGTTAAAAGGGGTTAAAACATGACAAAAAACCTTTGAGTACAATAGGGTAGACAAGACTCTTAGTTACTTGAGATCAAACTTGCAAAAACACTTGCCTTATTTTCAAAAACCACAATCCACAACACTTTCAAAAATCAACTTTTCAAACTTTTGAAACATCTTTTCGAAAAGATATGCACCTTTGTAAAACATTCGAGTAAAGAATTATTACAAGGTTGGCCTAAGACAAGGCATCTTTTTTCCAAAACATTTTCAAAAAGCACCCAAACACACACCATTTTCAAAGCAATCGAAAAACAAGGCAAGTGATCTAAAAAACCAAGTAACTAAGAGCCCATGGATAACCATGGATGAAAAGGGTGCTAATACCTTCCCTTTTCATAATCTACCCCCCGAACCCACGAAATATCTCAAAAGGTTTTTGCTGTGCTTTTTTAACCTTTCCTTTAGGATAAAATAAAAAGTCGGTGGCGACTCTTGCTAACCGCACAAGTGCGAATACGAACGCAAAACACTAGTCAGTTCTCCCACCGTATCACACATGTATGAGATATAAGGCATACACTATTACAAAATGCGCAAACAACAACGCCAAAGTCACCACGACTCTTCTAAACATCGTGGTGACATCTCTAAACTCAAGCGCAGACATTTTTTTTGGTTTTTAATTAATTATTGTTAGGATATAATAACAGTTACTTAAATGACCGTGGTGGTATAGTCAAGCTTTCATGGGTTCGAACCTCAACCAGCTCATGTATTTTATTCCCTTAACGATAAGGCGCACCTTTTATTTTTTTAACTATTTTAAAATACAAAATAAAAGGAATAACACAGCGGTTGGTTAGCTAAACCGTTGTGATATTTTTTATTTTTTTATTTAAAATTTTTAAATGGCTAAACACGGGCGCTTCTTTATGAAATTTCATTATGCAATTAATATATTATTACGGTTTAGAGTGTTGATTGTGATGATATATTTTTTTAAATAGTATACACTTCTAACTAGCTTGTCTCTTCAATTTCCATATTTTCGCTGAAAAAGAAACAAGACGAAACAACCCTAACCTTCAATACTGTGAAACGATACAAGATTTCAACCCTAACACCATCTTTCAATATTGTTTATCATTCATTTTTCGTTCAATACTTTGATATTGTCACTCTTTACTAATCGTCATCGTCGAGAGGGTTGACAACACAAACACCATCGTCATCATCGAGAAGGACGAAAACACCAACACCATTGTCATCATCGGGAAGGAAGACAAAACCAACACCAACACAATATTCTTCTTTACTTAGTCATTACGTTTACGGTACATAAAACTTTTTTCCCATGCACCTACAATAAACTTTATTTTCCATTGTTGTGAATGTTGTTGTTGTTGATGAAAGAGCTTGATGTTTATGTTGTGGTTGTTGTTTCTATTCTTGATATTGTTGTTTGTGAACATAGATGTCGATATTGTCAAATTCTCCATCTACTAGCGAAAAAACTGATCATACAAATGATTCTTGTACAAATGATACTCAAACAAAAATATCACAAAGAGGTGTCACAATGATGCCCGAATTCACAAAAGTCTACAATTCAGGTGACAAAAAGCTTATCACATTTGATTCATTCTACAGAGTAGTGGATTGTGAATATTACTCTACTTTTAAGAGTTATATTGTGTTACTTGCACATAGCAAAGTCAGTATATTGATAGATGATTGAAAACAAGTGTCAAGTTCTATTAAAGATAGCATATGGACATACATCATGGTAATAATTTTAATTTTCATCTATTCGATTTCACTTTCTAGGTAGCTTTTAATACTTACTTATTAATTTAAATGTAGTCGAAATTTGAGTTTACCGATCACACAAAGTTGAAAAAAGTTTGAGTACATTAAGAAGCCTAAGCCCAATATTGCTATTCCATGGATAAAATATAATTATATATTGAAGATGCAATGGAAAAAGTTTGCGAATGATCGTCGTTCTGAGGAATTCAAGGTTAGTAGTAGTCATATTTATCCGATAATTTTATGCCAATGAGTTATAGATACTAATCATATATATTTTTCACTGTGTGAATAACAAGCTAAATGCGAATAGGAAAATAAAACAAGGAAAAAACATGTTCCCTCATAAATTGTCTCGTGGTGGTTATAGGAAACTTGAGAAAACGATCATGCTTGAAAAAAAAACAAGAAACGGGAGATGATCGCATCCCATCTCCACCTTCAAGACATGAGAAGTGGAAGAGGGCTCGACTAAGACGAAATAGAGAGTACACCTCAAATGTGTCAAGAGTAGTTGCTGTGAAAATCGTAAGCATGATTTGTTTTGATTATGTTATTTGTTATTTAAATGCTTTTGTAACAATATATGTAAGTTGCTCATTTTTTGTAGGATAAGTTGATTGAGGCGACCTGTGAAGGAACGTCTGTCCCAAAACCACGACATGACATACTAGTAGAAGCTAACGGAGCAAATGAGCATGGTAGGCATGTCCGTGGTGTTGAAGAAGGTGTCGGCATGAGGTTATACTTTGGTTCTGCAAGAAAAAACACCGAAAGTGTGGAATTTCAAACACAGAGAGAAAAAATTGAGAATGTTTAGAAGCATTTAGAAGAACACAGGAGGATGTTAGAAGATAAAAAGGAAAGACAGATGTTGCACCCCAAAATTTGCCCTCCCATATTCTTCAAGAAATTGCCAAGCCAAGTCACAAAATTCCCCAAGGGTTGCACAGCTCAACAGTCTCCCATACAGTCAAAACTAGGGTTTGGGTTCTGATCAAGGGAAGGAAGTTTTCAAAGGCCCAATCAAGTCTCATATGCCTACAAATGTGGTCAAGCATCTCCATATCAAGTTTCAGGGCATTCAGCTCAAAATTGCACAGTCAAAGCCCTAAATTGCACTACAGTCAACTGTAGGGGCAAAATGGTCATTTGGCAGTCAAAAGTTCAAATTTTTGGTCAACATATCATTTTGAAGCCACAAACATCATTTGATCAATGCTTGATCATGATTCTCAAATTTTGGCTCAGAAATCACCAAAGATGCAAAAGTTTCCTTATTTGGACAGCTGAAAAAGTCAACTGAAATTGACCAGGGCATAACTTTCACATGGATTATCAGAAAAATTCCATCCAAAGCTCATTTTAAAGAGAAAGACATTTCCTACAACTCATCTTCATACTTCAAGTCCAAGAAATGCTCTCACAAAAAGTTATCAATTTCAACATTATAGGTCATTTTCAAAAGTCAACAAAAAGGGACTTTAAGTCAAAGACCATAACTTGAGATTGGAAAATCAAAATGACATGGGACCAAAGGCATTGGTTAAAGGACTCAAAGACCTTTCCAAAATGTCCAAGAACATGAGAAAAGCTTAAGAATTGAGCAAGTTATGCATTGGAGAAGTTGGGAAATTTTTGTGAAATGGCAAAAGTCAACTATCCTTGAAACTTCAATTTTTGACAAAAGGGCCCACTTTCTTCCACTTGATTCAACCTTGTCATGCCACACACGTGTCCCATGATTAATTTCAAGATCAAACATTGATTTTTCTATTTTATTTAATTTTTGATAATTTAATTCATTTTAAATCTTTAAAAATTCAAATAAAATTTAAAACTCAATGGAATAGTGTCATTTGAATTGGGATAGCTTCCATATATCATGTGACAGCTCACAAACTCATGCTAGGGTTAGATTGTACACCAAGTCTTGGTTTGGCTTAAAAAAGGGAAAGTTGGTTAATGGTGAAAAACCTAGGACTAGTTCTCTCATGGGCATGGATCAAGGCCAGCTAATGACCTAATTCCCTTCCCTCATAAGTGCTGAGTCAAACCCTAACCACAACACACTGAATGTTGCGCAGGAGACATCGTTGCCAACTTGAAAAATTGTCCAAAAAACTCAAAACTGAATTCATGGTTAGAGGTGGATTCAAAGCCTAATTCCTTTTCCAAAAGCTTCCTTGGCAATTCCTGAACATATTCCAATCCCTAACATCAACTCAAGCCCCAGAAATTGGTATATAGAACCTCCCCTGTACAGCAAAAAAGTGATGATCGTGTTTTCAGTTTTAGACATCCTCATTGCATTTTAATTGTACATTCATGTTCATTGTCAAGTTTTGAAACTAACCATCATGTTTAATTAAGTTTTTGTGCTATATACACGATGATGCCATGAGTGAAGTTAGGGTTTTCAGAGGTGGAATTTGGGGCTTTTGCAAAGAGGAAAAATCAGGACTCCAAACCACCATCGTTCAATTTGGCATGCTTGGACGAAGAAGAAGCCATGGTCGCGATTAATTTATGAGTTACATAGCTCTAATCGCTATTTTCTCTAAAGCGACCTTAAACCACGCTTAAGAAACCGTTGCCATATGGTTTTGTTTTCAGGGAACGTGAAGAAGACGACATCGTGTCAACCAGTGATTCGTGGGTTTAAAAATTGGCGCGTTGACTCCCACTAATTTTGCTTTTCTTTTATATTGTTTAATTGTTATTATGTATTAACAACGCACCAAATGGCGTAGTGGTCCAGGTGTTGGCTGGTGAGGTGCAAGACCTGGGTTCGAGTCCCAGGTCTGAATAATTTCAATATTATTTTTCTATGTTAATTCCCATGCAGGCACAACATTGTGGATCACCATACGCTTGCCATCTCAAGCCGTCCACGCGTCTAGCACGTTCAAATCAAGGGCAGGGATTAAAGGACACCCATAAACCCCAGTCAACGCACCACAGGCTAGTCAGGAAAGTAAAAAAGATCAAAGACTTGTTGGGCCAGATTGCTAAGGCCTACACCTCCTAATTTGGGACTGAAACCCCCTGGTTTGCACTTTTCATTACATTTCATTTTTTTATTTTATTTTATTTTCTTTATCGTTTTCATTAAATTAATTATTATTTTTTACAAATATACAAAAATGCCTAAAAATCAGAAAAGACAAAAATGTGATAAATAACTTTTATTATTTCCTCATACATAAATTAACATGTAAATAAATTCAATTTAAATTAGGGTTTGCAATATTAGTTCTTTTTTCCATAAAAAAATCCAAAAATATAGCATTAGGTTTAATGACTTTTTATTCCTTTTAATTTTCCTTGTTTTTTGCCATAATATTAGTGATTTTCATAATTAAACTTGTAAACTAATTAGGGTTGCATTTAGGTTAAATTTTAACACTTTCATAATAAACTTAAAAATAATTAGAACTAGGTTTAACATTTCATTTTGGTTTTTAATTAATTCCTTTTTATTAAATCTCAAAAAACACAAAAAATACTAAAAAACATTTTCTTTTAATTCTTAATTTTAATTCCTTATTAATAATATTTTGCAAAAGGGTCCAACGCCCTCGTTCGTAATTTATTTTATTCGCACATTTGTTTATTTCATTTAAATAATTATGTATCTCTCCCAAAGCCGTGTAAACGATTGCTCGCACTTTTATTTCTTTCGCTTTATTTACTTTCCGTCAAATCGGGTCCGGTTTAATTTTGGCGATGTGGACCCGCGCCATTTGTAATAGTCTTAGATTTACTTTTCCCGCAACTTTTAACTGTTAACAAAAGCATGAAAGAATGTATGGACTTAAAATAAAATCAAGCGTAGAACACCAATGAACATGACAAGACAAATATCAATGAAAACGATACACGAATCGCACACACCACCCCTAGGGTACGCCTCACTGTTGCCTTGCCTTTCGAAAGGTGATCGTCGAGTAGAGGATGTCTTAGTAAGTCCTCATGATCCGGGAACCTGGCATGAGGGTAGCTTCTAAGGTGTCTTCCTATTGCTCCGGTGATCACCATGTCCTGAACCTCGAATTGACCCGAACACCTCCAACGGTGGTGCTACCTACCTCTCAATGGTGGGATGGCGCTACTTTAAAAGACATTTACACAGACGAATTCCTTAGGGTAGGTAGACGACTCATGGATACTTGCTCTCTTCAAAACAAAAATTCAAAGACTTTTCACACCAACACTTTTCAAAAGCTTTCAAAGCAAATTTTTTCAAACACTCTGACGTACGAGTCGAACTGAAATTTTTCAAAGAAACTTTGTTAACCCACATTGAAAAGCAAACAAACAATTTTGAAAACACATTGAGCAAGTATCTAAGAGCCCATGGATAACCATGGATAGAAAGGGTGCTAACACCTTCCCTTTCTATAACCTACCTCCCGAACCGAGAGCAATCTCTATAAGGAATTTTTCTGTACTTTTGTCCTTTCCATTTGGAGAAAATAAAAGACGGTGGCGACTCTTGCTTCCGCGACATTTCGCGAACCATCGTTAAATAGTCAGTTCCAGATCCACCGATCACAGAACTGGCGACTCTGCTGGGGAAACCTTTATAAAGTGAGGTGTACCTTAGGGTTAGTTCATAACTGTGTTTTCAATTGTCTTCTTTGCTTGCTTTACTATTGTGGGTTGTATCGGAGTTACATAGATCCTAACCCGGATCTGGGGATACCTTGTTTAGGTAGCATAAGCGGTGAGGGACCTGTCCGGCGTAGACCGACACGGGTGAAGCAGTGGCTACATTGGTGTGGCACCTTAGTCTGTACCGATATCCCTTGTGTCGCAACGAGGAAAATATGGGTCTTCTAAGGAGTCATTAAGCACCAACAACCTTAGAACCTTAATTGACACAACTTGGCCTTTAGAACAGTAGCAGTATGCTACGCCCATTGAGGCTAAACTCTCGTGATGGTTCTGGCCGCAAGAAAAGATTGCGATGCTGGAGTTATGACCGATGGAGGGTAGTCAATGATATTGGGATCCTCTAAGAACCCGGTTACTTTGATTAGGACAGGTTGAACCCACCAACTTCAAGAGGGTAATACCTAGACCTCATGCTGGCCTAAACTCTAAGGGCTCTTTTGTGTGACTTGTGTGCCTTTGTACTTGCCTACTTGCATGCTTGTTAGCTGACACATGAACTACTTACAGGTTTTGTTTATAGTCCTTAACTAGGACTCATGACAAGGTTTACCGAGTTTCTTGCAGGTTTCGTTTATAGTCCTTAATAGGGACTCATAACAGGGTTACTAAGTCTTGCAGGTTTTGTTTATAGTCCTTAACTAGGACTCATGACAAGGTTTACCAAATTTCTTGCAGGTTTTGTTTATAGTCCTTAATTGGGACTCATAACAAAGTATACTGAATTTCTTGCAGGGTCTGTTTATAGTCCTTAATTGGGACTCATAACAGGGTTTACCTACATCACCCCATGCATAGCATGACATCATACCATTGCATACATCCTAATCCATTTCAAGGATCTCAAGGGTTTGTGATGCAGGTCATGATGAACCAACTGTCCAGCAAGGGGCAAAGAGGGTTTATTTTCCTCTAACCAAGGTTATCAGGGGCTATGACCCACTGGATATGGTGAGCCTTTGACCCTTGAAGAAGGATTCTCAACAACATAAAGTTCCTTCAATCAAGCTACCGGTCTCCAATGCTAACAAATTTTCTTGTTTCTCCCGCAAGGTCCTTGAAAACATTACATGCATGTCATACATCTCATTGCATTGCAGGTGTCCCTTTGACAGGTTGCTTACCCTTCTTCGCTGTTTATTTCAGCCGATCATCATGAATCCTGAATCTTCAATCGAGCACGCTATCAAGGACCTCCAGGCTCAGAATGCCCAGTTCCAAGAGATGATCATGAATTTGACCCAGGGGCAACAAGATCTGAAGGCGTTGCTCTTGAAGAAAGAAAAGAAGAAGAAGAGGATTGTTTTGTTCAGCCCTAGACGCAGATCTGGGAATACACCGCAAACTGAAACTGAGAGGACAACCCCATCTGTGAGGGAAAGCAGTCACCATGAGAGAGAGGTGCCTAGTCTAGTGGTCTCCGACGACGAGACAAATTTCAACGACGAACAATACCCTCCGGCTGAGGACAAGTACAAACAGTTGGAGGATAGGTTGAAGGCTATGGAGGTTCAACAGGTACCTGGGCTGGATTTCGGAGATCTGGGTTTGTCAACTGGTGTGATCATCCCCCACAAGTTCAAAGCACCATCCTTCTCTAAGTATGACGGGGCGTCTTGTCCCAAGCTGCATCTAAGGTCCTATGTTCGGAAAATTCAGCCGTACTCTGCGGACAAGAATTTGTGGATCCACTTCTTCCAGGAGAGTCTTTCAGGGACTCATCTCGAATGGTTCTATCAGCTGGATGGGACCAAGGTTCGTAACTGGGAGGAGTTGGCTACTGCCTTCTACAAGCAGTATCAATATAATGCCGACCTTGCTCCTACGTGTACCCAACTCCAGGGTATGTCGTTAGGATCAGGTGAAGGTTTCAAAGAATATGCGCAGAAATGGAGGGATCTTGCTGGAAGGGTACAACCACCTCTGACTGATCGGGAACTTGTCGATATGTTCTTGGGGACCCTGTCTGGCCCATTCTATGACCACCTAATTGGGAATTCGTCTGCTGGATTCACAGATCTTATCTTGACTGGAGAGCGAATAGAAGCTGGCATCCGGTCTGGGAAAATTCAAGAGGCTGCACCTTCTGATAAAAAGCCTCATCATGGAAAGAAAGAATCTAATGCTGTGCACGGTAAAAAGAGCCGTCGTGATGTAGGGGCAATCCAGATCTCTAATCCTGGACATGTTCAACAAGGACAGGGGCAGCAGCGCCAGGAGAAACGACAGTATACCAAAATCAACATGTCGCTGGATCAAGCACTGCAACAAATGTTGAGGGCAGGGCTGATCACCTTAAGGGCTCCTCTTCGGAATCCGAACACTTCTGCTCCTAACTATCATCCCAACGATAGGTGCGCATATCATTCAGATAGCCCGGGGCATACTACAGACAACTGCTGGCCTCTCAAGAACAAGATCCAAGATATGATTGACGCCGGAGAGATTCAGTTTGAAGTGCCAGAGACTCCGAACATAATCACTGCTCCGTTACCCAATCGTTGAAGACCTTTGTTTATTTGAATTTTTGAGTTGTATTTTTCTTTGCTTATACAAACAATTAATGTCATAGCAAACCCTTTTATTCTATCAATGCATCGTATATGTCTGTTTTGGGAATTAATACAATTATTTTCACTATGTTCAAATTTCTTTTCATATTTTTTCTGATGATCAACTCTTGGTTAATAATTCTGAGCCTCTTGAGGGAGGATGACGAAAACGATACCATAATCTACAGTATGCTTTTGAACAGACCCCGCTGATGAGGTACATGCATTGTTTCAATCCCTAAACACTGGAGTTATAAGGATGATAATCCCTCGTCAACCCCTCTGAGCCAAAGAAGTAGGAGTTTTTCTTTTCGAAATTTAAAACCCTTAATCATAACCTGGGGCAGGGTAGTCTCTCAGTTGATCCAAGTGCATAACGAATGGCACCAAAGAGATCCTTACAAAACGAAGAAAGACAGTGATGGTTCCGAATAATAAATAAAGAAAGGCAGTCATTATCTCAAAAAATAAAAAACCCATTAAGTCAAAACCCATGAAGGAGACTTACAAAATTGGGGCATCCCGCTGACTGTAATTCTAAAAAAGGAAACAGTTCAGGCAAAAAAAGAAAGGGATAACAAAAATCAAGAAAGAGGTCTTACAAACCCTCAACAAAAAAGGAATGACTGCCTATTCAAAATAAGTTATCAACATCTGAATCATCACCGGAACATAAGAGCAAAGACTCAAACAAGGTCTAACGTATGATCAACTGAGTTTAGGTTTGGAGAACATCACGAAGAGCGGGTGGGTACAAATAAAATTTGAGCCTTTATCCTTTGTTTCTTAAACCGTGAACCAAGCCACGTTATAACCCTTAAAAGTCCTAGCTGAAGCATGGGTTAGTTCGAAAGCATACTGTGACGAAAGGTATCCTGACTCCTTAAGGCTTACTATAAAGAAGGAGTTGACATCACGTTTTACAAACATTCACTTGTTTTATGAAAAAGAATGCATTTTCAAAATCTTCAAGACAGACATAAGCTTTGCATTTTTAACATAACTTTGGTTGCATATGACTTTTTGTTTGAACAGCAGGGAAATTCGCACGATGAATACCTAGTGAACAAAAGCACTTCCAATCAAGGGGCATGGCATGAGCATGGTCCATCATCTGGGGAAATCCAATCAAGATTCGGAGAATCTCTCAAAGGCCAAATAGCCTGGGGCAAATCTCCGCCTGAGTCACTTGGGGCAATCCAGCAACGAATCTTGCACGATCAGACAACTTCTGACAATATGGCAACACCAACAGCCAGGGGCAACTCCCTATATTCTAAGAGAACGGACATAGTCGAAGAGAATACTACGCAAAATCAAAGACCCGCTAGGTTGACATACCTAGGCAAAAATAAGGGCTTCCCGCCGAACCAAAAGGGTTCGGGCAAAAATGAGGGATGAAATGGAAAAAATCTGTACACCCGGCAAGTCGAAAACCTGAAAAGGCGGCTTGAGCAAAAATGGGTATCCCGGTGGACTGAAAACCCGAAAGGGCGGTCCAGGAAAAAATTAGGGATAAAAGCGTACGACTATGGCCTATCATTTTGTCACCTGCCTACCTGAAGAAGGTTTGACCCTCAACAATTATCAGCGTCTCACAGGTGTCTCCCCCCACAGAAACAGGGGCAATAAAGAATGGTCTAAGCAATCTGATTGTTCCATCCTCCAAGGTATCAGGGTAGGTTCCGTGGAAGAACATAACCAATACAGTTCAAAACTTCCCCAGAGAATCCAATCCAATTCCTCAGGAAAGATGGAATTCATATCCCCAAGCAGTAAGCTTATCCCCAGTAAATTCTGGAAGCTTATCCCCTCGCAGAACATGAACGCGTCGTCCGGCTTTATTTAAAGAGTTATTTCCTTAACAGGATATAACTGGGTTATCCTCAGCCAAGAGCCACGGAAAGATTGTCGTCGACAAAGTCTTCCTATCCCCAGCAAACTATTATCAACACTCAGCAAAGCATTTCTCTCCCCACAGAGTATTGCTTCCCAGCATGGTCGCTAGAGTATCTTTTCTCCCCGCAGAATCCTCCATTTGCCAAGTTTATTCCGCAACGGAGTCATCTTCTCCTACCGGTATTCTTGCAGTTATCATCCCCAGCGGAAGCAAAATCTATCCTTCGACATCAGCCCAGGATACGACTTCCCGGCACCCGTCAAGGATTCATTTTCCTAGACAATAACATACATAAAACATTACATACATAATTATAACATGCATAGACGCATCATATCTCACAAATCTCATTTATGTTGGGAATATCATTGCTTGATCCATATCATGCATTGCATATGTCTGACCTTTACCTTTCAGGAAAGAATCAGCTAAATTCTCAATCATCTTTCAAGACCTAGACCAGTTCAGTTAAATCGACACTAAGATTTTCCTGATGCTTATCCAGTCCAAGGCCTTCTCTGGTTCAGTCAGATCGACCCTAAGATCTCCCTGATGCTTATCCAGTTGAAGATATTTCAAGACCTTGTCCGGTTCAGTTAAATCGACCCTAAGATTTTCCTGATGCTTATCCAGTCCAAGGCCTTCTCTGGTTCAGTCAGATCGACCCTAAGATCTCCCTGATGCTTATCCAGTTGAAGATATTTCAAGACCTTGTCCGGTTCAATTAAATCGACCCTAAGATTTTCCTGATGCTTATCCAGTCCAAGGCCTTCTCTGGTTCAGTCAGATCGACCCTAAGATCTCCCTGATGCTTATCCAGTTGAAGATATTTCAAGACCTTGTCCGGTTCAGTTAAATCGACCCTAAGATTTTCCTGATGCTTATCCAGTCAAAGGCCTTCTCTGGTTCAGTCAGATCGACCCTAAGATCTCCCTGATGCTTATCCAGTTGAAGATATTTCAAGACCTAGACCGGTTCAGTTAAATCGACCCTAAGATTTTCCTGATGCTTATCCAGTCAAAGGCCTTCTCTGGTTCAGTCAGATCGACCCTAAGATCTCCCTGATGCTTATCCAGTTGAAGATATTTCAAGACCTAGACCGGTTCAGTTAAATCGACCCTAAGATTTTCCTGATGCTTATCCAGTCCAAGGCCTTCTCTGGTTCAGTCAGATCGACCCTAAGATCTCCCTGATGCTTATCCAGTTGAAGATATTTCAAGACCTTGTCCGATTCAGTTAAATCGACCCTAAGATTTTCCTGATTTTTACCCAGTCAAAGGCCTTCTCTGGTTCAGTCAGATCGACCCTAAGATCTCCCTGATGCTTATCCAGTTGAAGATATTTCAAGACCTAGACCGGTTCAGTTGAATCGACCCTAAGATTTTCCTGATGCTTATCCAGTCAAAGGCCTTCTCTGGTTCAGTCAGATCGACCCTAAGATCTCCCTGATGCTTATCCAGTTGAAGATATTTCAAGACCTTGTCCGGTTCAGTTAAGTCGACCCCAAGATTTTCCTGATGCTTATCCAGTCAAAGGCCTTCTCTGGTTCAGTCAGATCGACCCTAAGATCTCCCTGATGCTTATCCAGTTGAAGATATTTCAAGACCTTGTCCGGTTCAGTTAAGTCGACCCCAAGATTTTCCTGATTCTTACCCAGTCAAAGGCCTCTCTGGTTCAGTCAGATCGACCCTAAGATCTCCCTGATTCTTATCCCAGTAGAAGACATCCAAGATTTTTTCTCAACGAGCGTTGTTGAAGTTAAAGTCACCCAAGATTTTTTTCTCAACGAGCGTTGTTGAAATTAAAGTCGCCCAAGGAATCTCTTACGCAATCAAAAATCCAAATGGCATCTATAAGCCCATTCCCCCATCATTGCTAATATGTGAGCGCAAATTTCTGGGCACTCTAGTGTCCAATCATCTTCTACCCTCGGAGTACGAAAGGCACGTCCGCCAATCTGCATCCTCGGGTCTAAGAAGATTGAACAGGGGCAACTGTTGCACCCCAAAATTTGCCCTCCCATATTCTTCAAGAAATTGCCAAGCCAAGTCACAAAATTCCCCAAGGGTTGCACAGCTCAACAGTCTCCCATACAGTCAAAACTAGGGTTTGGGTTCTGATCAAGGGAAGGAAGTTTTCAAAGGCCCAATCAAGTCTCATATGCCTACAAATGTGGTCAAGCATCTCCATATCAAGTTTCAGGGCATTCAGCTCAAAATTGCACAGTCAAAGCCCTAAATTGCACTACAGTCAACTGTAGGGGCAAAATGGTCATTTGGCAGTCAAAAGTTCAAATTTTTGGTCAACATATCATTTTGAAGCCACAAACATCATTTGATCAATGCTTGATCATGATTCTCAAATTTTGGCTCAGAAATCACCAAAGATGCAAAAGTTTCCTTATTTGGACAGCTGAAAAAGTCAACTGAAATTGACCAGGGCATAACTTTCACATGGATTATCAGAAAAATTCCATCCAAAGCTCATTTTGAAGAGAAAGACATTTCCTACAACTCATCTTCATACTTCAAGTCCAAGAAATGCTCTCACAAAAAGTTATCAATTTCAACATTATAGGTCATTTTCAAAAGTCAACAAAAAGGGACTTTAAGTCAAAGACCATAACTTTAGATTGGAAACTCCAAATGACATGGGACCAAAGGCATTGGTTAAAGGACTCAAAGACCTTTCCAAAATGTCCAAGAACATGAGAAAAGCTTAAAAATTGAGCAAGTTATGCATTGGAGAAGTTGGGAAATTTTTGTGAAATGGCAAAAGTCAACTATCCTTGAAACTTCAATTTTTGACAAAAGGGCCCACTTTCTTCCACTTGATTCAACCTTGTCATGCCACACACGTGTCCCATGATTAATTTCAAGATCAAACATTGATTTTTCTATTTTATTTAATTTTTGATAATTTAATTCATTTTAAATCTTTAAAAATTCAAATAAAATTTAAAACTCAATGGAATAGTGTCATTTGAATTGGGATAGCTTCCATATATCATGTGCCAGCTCACAAACTCATGCTAGGGTTAGATTGTACACCAAGTCTTGGTTTGGCTTAAAAAAGGGAAAGTTGGTTAATGGTGAAAAACCTAGGACTAGTTCTCTCATGGGCATGGATCAAGGCCAGCTAATGACCTAATTCCCTTCCCTCATAAGTGCTGAGTCAAACCCTAACCACAACACACTGAATGCTGCGCAGGAGACACCATTGCCAACTTGAAAAATTGTCCAAAAAACTCAAAACTGAATTCATGGTTAGAGGTGGATTCAAAGCCTAATTCCTTTTCCAAAAGCTTCCTTGGCAATTCCTGAACATATTCCAATCCCTAACATCAACTCAAGCCCCAGAAATTGGTATATAGAACCTCCCCTGTACAGCAAAAAAGTGATGATCGTGTTTTCAGTTTTAGACATCCTCATTGCATTTTAATTGTACATTCATGTTCATTGTCAAGTTTTGAAACTAACCATCATGTTTAATTAAGTTTTTGTGCTATATACACGATGATGCCATGAGTGAAGTTAGGGTTTTCAGAGGTGGAATTTGGGGCTTTTGCAAAGAGGAAAAATCAGGACTCCAAACCACCATCGTTCAATTTGGCATGCTTGGACGAAGAAGAAGCCATGGTCGCGATTAATTTATGAGTTACATAGCTCTAATCGCTATTTTCTCTAAAGCGACCTTAAACCACGCTTAAGAAACCGTTGCCATATGGTTTTGTTTTCAGGGAACGTGAAGAAGACGACATCGTGTCAACCAGTGATTCGTGGGTTTAAAAATTGGCGCGTTGACTCCCACTAATTTTGCTTTTCTTTTATATTGTTTAATTGTTATTATGTATTAACAACGCACCAAATGGCGTAGTGGTCCCGGTGTTGGCTGGTGAGGTGCAAGACCTGGGTTCGAGTCCCAGGTCTGAATAATTTCAATATTATTTTTCTATGTTAATTCCCATGCAGGCACAACATTGTGGATCACCATACGCTTGCCATCTCAAGCCGTCCACGCGTCTAGCACGTTCAAATCAAGGGCAGGGATTAAAGGACACCCATAAACCCCAGTCAACGCACCACAGGCTAGTCAGGAAAGTCAAAAAGATCAAAGACTTGTTGGGCCAGATTGCTAAGGCCTACACCTCCTAATTTGGGACTGAAACCCCCTGGTTTGCACTTTTCATTACATTTCATTTTTTTATTTTATTTTATTTTCTTTATCGTTTTCATTAAATTAATTATTATTTTTTACAAATATACAAAAATGCCTAAAAATCAGAAAAGACAAAAATGTGATAAATAACTTTTATTATTTCCTCATACATAAATTAACATGTAAATAAATTCAATTTAAATTAGGGTTTGCAATATTAGTTCTTTTTTCCATAAAAAAATCCAAAAATATAGCATTAGGTTTAATGACTTTTTATTCCTTTTAATTTTCCTTGTTTTTTGCCATAATATTAGTGATTTTCATAATTAAACTTGTAAACTAATTAGGGTTGCATTTAGGTTAAATTTTAACACTTTCATAATAAACTTAAAAATAATTAGAACTAGGTTTAACATTTCATTTTGGTTTTTAATTAATTCCTTTTTATTAAATCTCAAAAAACACAAAAAATACTAAAAAACATTTTCTTTTAATTCTTAATTTTAATTCCTTATTAATAATATTTTGCAAAAGGGTCCAACGCCCTCGTTCGTAATTTATTTTATTCGCACATTTGTTTATTTCATTTAAATAATTATGTATCTCTCCCAAAGCCGTGTAAACGATTGCTCGCACTTTTATTTCTTTCGCTTTATTTACTTTCCGTCAAATCGGGTCCGGTTTAATTTTGGCGATGTGGACCCGCGCCATTTGTAATAGTCTTAGATTTACTTTTCCCGCAACTTTTAACTGTTAACAAAAGCATGAAAGAATGTATGGACTTAAAATAAAATCAAGCGTAGAACACCAATGAACATGACAAGACAAATATCAATGAAAACGATACACGAATCACACACACCACCCCTAGGGTACGCCTCACTGTTGCCTTGCCTTTCGAAAGGTGATCGTCGAGTAGAGGATGTCTTAGTAAGTCCTCATGATCCGGGAACCTGGCATGAGGGTAGCTTCTAAGGTGTCTTCCTATTGCTCCGGTGATCACCATGTCCCGAACCTCGAATTGACCCGAACACCTCCAACGGTGGTGCTACCTACCTCTCAATGGTGGGATGGCGCTACTTTAAAAGACATTTACACAGACGAATTCCTTAGGGTAGGTAGACGACTCATGGATACTTGCTCTCTTCAAAACAAAAATTCAAAGACTTTTCACACCAACACTTTTCAAAAGCTTTCAAAGCAAATTTTTTCAAACACTCTGACGTACGAGTCGAACTGAAATTTTTCAAAGAAACTTTGTTAACCCACATTGAAAAGCAAAGAAACAATTTTGAAAACACATTGAGCAAGTATCTAAGAGCCCATGGATAACCATGGATAGAAAGGGTGCTAACACCTTCCCTTTCTATAACCTACCTCCCGAACCGAGAGCAATCTCTATAAGGAATTTTTCTGTACTTTTGTCCTTTCCATTTGGAGAAAATAAAAGACGGTGGCGACTCTTGCTTCCGCGACATTTCGCGAAACAGCGTTAAACAGTCAGTTCCAGATCCACCGATCACAACAGGAGAAAGATTTGGAAAAGTTAGAAGAGTTATATGGTATGTGCTTTATTTGAGATTCTAGTGTTTTATCGGAATTGTATGATATATATTATGCTTATTTTGTTTTATGTTCTAATTGAATATTATGATGTAGAAAATAAGTGGAAACATCGAACAACATACAAATAATGAAGATCAACATAATGTTAATTGTGATGATGATCAATTTCCAAGTAGAAGTGGTGTACGTCGTGCTAGCACAAAAGGAAGTAATTATTCATCCCCTCCCCCTTCAGAAAATGACAATGAGTTAATGGATTCTACCGCAAATGAGATCACCATATTGTACTTGTCCGTTGCGGAGGTGAATGAATCGCAATCTCTTGAGCTAGGACATTGTCCATCATTACAGTTCTTCTATTATAATTCTGAGGATGTAAGGGATTTTCTCGTTGAATATAATGGTTGGACGTAGGGGTATTACAAGTTTGGTGCACGTAAGTATATAATTGAATATGCATGTCATTATAGAACATTATCATTATTTATATTTCCTTCCTTAATTTTTAATTTCTTTAACCATTTAGGTACATTCGTTGTGTTTGTATAGAGTTAAATAAATTGAGTACCTATGGAATCTTGGATCCATTTTGGATTCGATGGGCATTTAATGATCAAAAAGTCATTGAAGAGTACATGAAAAGACAATTAAATGAGGGAGGAAAAGAATGTTACTTAGCACCATTTCTCAATGACTAAGTAATTTTGTAATTTATGTTTATCTATTATATGTTTAGTTTTGTTTTAGAAAATACTAATTATATATATGCTTATGTTTATTCAGATGTCATTGGCAATTGATCATCATATCATTTAGGATGAATACAATAACTATATTGTGTTCCTTACTGTTGTACCCCAAAATTTACCCTCTCAATTTCTCAAGAATTTTCTCACAAGATCTCTATTGGTTCAAGACTGCACAAGGTTTGATCAGCTCAAGATACCTCCTAAACACTAATACCTCAGAATTAGGATTTGAGTTTGCACAATTGGATTTTTAATGCCCCATATATTTTCCATGGATCATATTGGGTTTTCAAGCATCGAGTCAAAGAGGAAACTGTTGAAAGGGAAAAGCAGATAAAAAAGGTGTGTAGATGCAGATAACTATGTTGAAGTCAAAATATGGTTCAGGTTGTTCGAACCACATGACTGATTGAAAGGGTTGGTTGGCAGATTTTTGAAAAGTCGAAGAAGAGCAAGCTTGCTTCGATCACCAATCTTCGACTGGGCAATGACTTCTTCGAGCAACCTGCTTCGATCCACCTCCTTGCTTTGATCCACAAGCTTCGACTAGGCCATGGTTTCCTTCGAAGCAACCTGCTTCAATTCCACCTCTAAACCCTTCGACACACATATTTTCGACATTATGGATTACAAGTCTATCTTCATGCTTGCTTCGATCCACAAGCTTCGACTGGGCCATGGTTTCCTTCAAAGAAACCTGCTTTGATTCCACCTCTAAACCCTTCGACACACATAGTTTCGACACTATAGATTACAAGTCTATCTTCATGCTTGCTTCAATCCACAAGCTTCTACTGGGTAATGGCTTCCTTTGAAGCAACCTGCTTCGATTCCACCACCAAACCCTTCGACACACATAGTTTCTACACTATGAATTACAATTTGAGATTTGGATATTTGAACTTTCGACCACTTAATTAACTGATGGTTACTGGTAGGAAAGCAATCCAGAAATTCTTTAGTTTTGACTATGCCAATGAGATCATCTTGCATACTCAAAGTGGTACATTCAGATGAATGCGGTCCATTCGAAGAATACACGATTGGTGGAAACAAATATTGTTTTGTCTGTTGATGAGTTTGGTCGAAGGTTGTAAGTGGTCCATTCGAAGAACACACAATTGGTGGGAACAAATATTGTTTTGTCCGTTGATGAGTTTGGTCAAAGGTTGTAAGTGGTCCATTCGAAGAACTCACAATTGGTGAAAACAAATATTGTTTTGTCTATTGATGAGTTTGGTCGAAGGTTATAAATGGTCCATTCGAAGAACACACAATTGTTGGAAACAAATAGTGTTTTGTCTGTTGATGAGTTTGGTCGAAGGTTGTAATTGGTCCATTCGAAGAACATACAATTAGTGGAAAAATATTGTTTTATCTGTTGATAAGTTTGGTCGAAGGTTGTGCGGTCCATTCGAAGAACATACAATTGGTGGAAACAAATATTGTTTTGTCTGTTGATGAGTTTGGTCGAAGGTTGTGAATCTATATTATCAAAACCAAACTAGTGTCATGCTACAAACAATGCTATCCAGACTACTGATGAAAAAAGTCTTATATGCTTCCAAGCCCAAGTTTGTTGTACTGTCCACATAACAGCCTAAAACCATGTCAAAAAATAGTCAGTTGTACTGCTATGAAACAACCATGCACCAAGCTGCCACAACACTCCAAAATTGATGCAAAACAGTCCTGTTATGCTGCTCCTGAACCAATCCAAGCCTGCATTATCTCAGTCTCATATTTGCACCAAATTAGCATATAAGAGATGCACCTCGAAAACTATGAAAAAAAGCATACCCAGACTGTTCAAATTTTATTTGTTCCCCCCCCCCCCCCCCAAAAAAAAAAACCCCAACAAGACTCTTCTATAAATAAGTTGTTTCACAACACACAAAAGGGAGGCTTTTGGACAAGGAAAAGGGAGAAGAAAAAAAGAGAGAGGAGAGAACACGAAGGCTGAAGCCTTAAAACACTCTTAAACTCAGAACCAAAAAACACAACACCCCTGTTCTTTTCTTTCGAACCCAGAACAAAAAAAAAACACAATACCTCTGTTCTTTTCTTTCGAACCCAAGAACATTCAAGGCAACAACTCAAGTTCAAAACATAAATTCCATCTTCAAGGTAAGTCTTCTTGACTTTAAACCCTTCATTTCAAGCATCATTGATGATTCATCTTTGAAGATAACACGTAATAATCATTGTCTTCAAAGCTACCCTTTTGTTTGTTTTCCTTTCTTGTCAATTATATGTTAAGAACTAACCTGTACAGACCATAAAACAATTTTGGAGTGAGAAATTACAGCATGGTTCAACACAAAGCCTTAGGCTTCGACACACACTCCTTTACAGGACCAAACAGAAGGGAAAAAGGGTGTGTGATTCGACACATAACATTGCTTCCATTCATACTGAGTTCGATTTGGGGCTACAGGGTCGAAAGAAGGACATGCTCGATGCATATAAGCATGCTTCGAAACATGCTTCGACACATGATGTCGAAAGATTTGTTTTTTCCTCTCTTTTGTGCTATTTTTTTATTTTTTTTATTTTCATATTTATTTTAATTAACCAAAAGCCTTCCATAAAAAAAACCTAAAAAATGATTTCTTGATTAACTTGATTTCCTTTTAACTTAGGATTAATTTTTCTATTTTTTATTAATCATATCCCTTTAGATTAATTAGGTCAAAATAATTTTCCTAACAAAAAATTCATAGCAAAATCTATTTCTTTTTATATATTCCTTGTACATTATATTCATTTTATTTCTTGTACGTTTATTCAATATGGCTGTAATAAATAATTAGGTTTAATTTCTTGCAATCCCCATTTGTACATTTGTATCCACCATCCCTAATGATGTAATAGCTTAGGATTTTAATTTCCACAATTTACTGCTTTAATATAAATTGTTAATAATTAGGGTGTGTATGGCAAGATAAAATCAACCGTTAGAAAACCCTAATTTCAAAGACAAAAATGCATGCAATCAAACACATTATTCACAAACGTGAACCTCTAGGGTAACCTCGCTTGTTGCCTCGGAAAATAGTCATGTCCCTCGAATATGGGAGTTTTAGCAAAGACCCTCAATAACAAAGATCGTAGTTCCTCAATGTCCCTTGATGTTGCCTCCGGTGAACGATCTAGTCCCTTATGAAAATTGCTAAAACGTCTCATAAGTTGCCTTCTATGACTATGCGATTGACCCACGCCCGTCCCTTCACATCCAATTGTGAAATCAAGCTTTCCAAATGTTTTGATGAAGACAAGCTAGCATGCAAAAATGAATGGATCAAGATAGAAGATTTATCTCAAGCAAGATTCATTGATCAAGATCAACATTTCAAGACTTATAGCTTTAGGTATATGAAATTTTTGATCTTATGCTCTTAGTGCTCAAAACTATTTTTAATCATGCATTTACTTTATTAAAATAATATTTTGAGTATATACTATGTATGATTGAAGAAGGATGTTTTAAATTGCTTAAAATATTTAAAAAATAATGATTTTTCAATTTTTGTACACAAGCAATCGATTGTCATGCTAGGACAATCGGTTGCAGTCAAAAAAACAAAAGTTTCTGTTTTGACAACAATCGATTGTCATCTAGCAGCAATCGATTGTCATGTGTTTTGTTTTCAAATTTTTTGAACGTTGGCCTATGAGAAACCGATTGCTCCTCAATGACAATCGGTTGTTATAGTTATATTTTTCAAATTTTTTAAACGTTGCTTTTACAGCAATCGGTTGTTGCTTTAGTGCAACCGGTTGTTGTGCTTCAGATTTTGAAAATTTTCATTTTTCCAGCAACTTTTTGTAACACCTTTTCATGGTAATCTTTGTATCTTTTCAAATACTTTTTTCCAGTAAAAATGGTTTAAACATTGCTATGATTCATTTAAGAGGTATTACTACACTATAAATTATTTTTTGTTTTGAAATTTAAAAAAAAAACAACAATCACCAAAAAATAACAATTACTTTCTATTCTTTGAATCATACTCTCTATACTCAAGATTTTTGTTTATCATTTTCACATGCATACTGAAAATTGTTCTTGAGCACTTAGAAGAGTATTCCATCTTAAATTTCATATTGAATAGAAAAGATCAATCAAGTGATTGACATTGCTCTTTCATCTTTCAAACTCTTATGCAAATCAAAAAAACTATTGTATCCTTGTTTTCAGGATTGTTGGAAACAAGAAAGACACTTAGGGAGGATTGTTCCCTTTGTGGTCTTAGTGAAAATCCAAGAGGATTGTTCTTGGTCCAAGAGGATTGTTCTTGGTTGTTTGGTAGTCTTTGTACAAATTACCAACTATAAGGAAATCTCTTTCATGTTGAAAGGGGACTGAAGTACTCTCGGACTGTGAGGGGAACCAGGATACATCTCTGTGTTTTTTATACTTTCTGCATTTACTGCTTTTATCACTTATCAAAAAAAGAAAGAAAAGAAACTCGTGCAAAAATATTCATACAATTCAGAAAAAGTTTTAAAGAACCTAATTCACCCCCCCCCCCCCCCTCTTAGGCGCATCTGAACTTACAATTGGCATCAGAGCAGGTTATAGGTAACCTGTTCCTACTAGATCCAGAATGGCTTCTGCAAACAACAATTATGTGTTCAGAGACGGTGGCAGTAGCAACAAACCTCCTCTATTCTGTGGTGAATATTTTGATTTCTGGAAGATCCGTATGAAGGCTCATCTAGAAGCACAAGGAGAAGAAATATGGGATGCTGTCCAAAATGACCCTTTTGTTCCGGTAACTGTAGTAAACGGCGTTGGTTCATCAAAGCCTAAAACTACATGGGATGATGATGATAAGAAAAAGGTCCTGTATGACAAAAAGGCAATAAACCTCCTTCAAAGCGCACTTAGTATGGATGAATTCTTCCGTGTCTCAGCATGCACAACGGCAAAAGAAATTTGGGATACACTGGTTGAAACACATGAAGGAAAAACTGAAGTTAAGAGATCGAGACTTAATACGTTAATTCAAGAATATGAATTGTTCTGCATGCAACCCGAAGAATCCATTCTTGATTTACAAAAGAGATTTGTGCATCTAACAAATAATCTAAGGGCACTTGGCAAAACATTGACTAATGATGAATTGAACCTAAAAGTGCTCAGATCCTTGACTAGAGAATGGCAACCAAAGGTAACGGCAATCTCAGAAAAGAAGAGTCTCGCTACTATGACATCCGCAACCTTGTTCGAAAAACTTCAAGAATACGAGACAGAACTTGGTAGATTGGAAAAGCGTGAAAATAAAGAAAAGAAGTCTAAGAACATTGCCTTGAAGATTGACTCCAAGGAAGACCAAAAGAAAGATAATCATGATGAAGATGAAAACTTCATGCTTCTCGTTATAAGACTTGGAAAATTCTTTGGTAAAAATGACAAAGCCTTCTCGCACTCAAAGAAGAAGAAACACTTCAAGAAGAAGGAAGGATCCTCATCAACACAAGAAGTTACTTACTATGATGTGGTAAATAAGGTCACATCAAACTGGACTGTCCAAAAATTTCAAAGAAAAGTGGCTACAAAGGCAAGAAGGAATCAAAAGATAAGAAAGCATATGTTGCATGGGAAGATGTTGAACTAAGTTCATCATCCGACTCCGATAGCGAAGAAAGTGCCAATCTTGCATTTATGGCCTCACACCACTCCGAAAGCGAAGATGATGAGGTTAGTAACATATTTTCTCTTTTTGATAGTGATGCACAAGGTGCTATAAACGAACTGTTAAATGAATGCAAAATTCTGTACAAAACTATCTCATCACAAAAGAAACAAATTTCATCGTTGGAAGAAAAATGTGGATCTATTGAAAAAGATCTCAAAGATGAAAAGCAAAAAATTAGTGATGAAAAACAGAATTTTGTATGCACAAAGTGTGAATCTCTCTCTTTCCAAGTTGTCAAATTGAAAAGGGTTCCTGAAAGATATGAAAAAGGAAAAATTGGATTGGAAGGTGTTCTTAGCCAACAAAGATACTCAAATGACAAAAGTGGTCTTGGATACTCAAAATTTTCAAAACCAAGTACCAACAAAACCATCTTTGTCAAGGCTAGCGATCAACCAACCAAAGAGAAAGAAATCACTCCCAAAATAGTTCATCACTATCCTAAAAAGAAAATACCCTCTAAGAAGAAATCTTATCCTTCTATATATAGAAGTAAATTTGAACCTACTTGTTTTTATTGTGGTATTCAAGGACACACACCTAATGCTTGTTATGTTAGAAACTTTGGCATGGCAAATGGGCATTATGTGTAGGTTAAGAAAGGAACTAATTATGAAGGACCCAAAGCAACTTGGGTACCTAACAAAACCTAATCTTGTTTTGTAGGTAAGCTTGACGACCACTTCAAATCTATGGTATCTCGATAGTGGTTGTTCCAAGCATATGACGGGAGATATCGACAAATTTTCACATCTAACGCTTAAGGCCAAGAGTTATGTGACGTATGGAGATAACAACAAAGGAAAGATCCTTGGCATAGGCAAAGTTGGTGGTCCACCTTTCCCATCAATTGAAGATGTTCTTTATATCGAAGGACTAAAGCACAATCTTCTAAGTATTAGCCAACTATGTGACAAAGGTTTCAAGATCAAGTTCACTAAAGATGAATGTTTGATAGAAGATGAAGTCACACATGAGTCTAAACTTAATGGTAAAAGAGTAAACAATATTTTTATGATTTCCCTTAACGATTTGTCTTTGAAGGTTAAATGTCTCATGGCAAACAACAACGACTCATGGCTATGGCACAAAAGAATCGCTCATATTCATATGGAGAATTTAAACAAATTGATTAAGCATGACCTTGTTGTTGGACTGCCTAAGATAAAGTTCATTAAAGATAGACTTTGCGATGCATGTCAAAAGGGAAAGCAAACAAAATCAAATTTCAAATCCAAGAATGTGGTGTCCACTACTAGGCCACTACAATTGCTTCATATGGACTTGTTTGGCCCTTCTAGAACGAGGAGCTTTGGAGGTAATGTATACGCTCTAGTTATTGTTGATGACTTTTCTAGATATACTTGGACACTCTTTTTAGTGCAGAAAAATGATGCATTCAAGGCGTTCAAGAAATATGCAAAGCAAATTCAAAATGAGAAGTCACTATCTATTGCCTCCATAAGAAGCGACCATGGTGGAGAATTCAAGAATTCCTCCTTTGAAGATTTCTGTGGAGAACATGGAATATCACATAATTTCTCAGCACCAAGGAATCCTCAATAGAATGGAGTTGTAGAAAGGAAGAATAGGTCTCTTATTGAACTTGCAAGGACAATGCTCAGTGATTCAAACCTTCCAAAATACTTTTGGGCGGATGTTGTAAGCACGACATGCTTTATAAGCAATAGAGTTAATATTCGACCTATCTTGAAGAAGAATCCATATGAACTCTTTCGAGGAAGGAAACCAAATATTTCATTCTTTCATATCTTTGGCTGCAAATCTTTTGTCCTTAACAACGACAAAGACAACCTTGGTAAGTTTGATGAAAAATCAGATGAAGGTATTTTTCTTGGATACTCCTTATCTAGTAAAGCTTATCGTATTTACAATAAAAGAACTTTAACTATTAAGGAATCTATGCACATATCATTTGATGAATCTAACCCCTCCGAGGAGGATACTATTGTTTTAAATGATGATGATGAAATTTTAGATATTCTTCAAGAAGATGCCTCTAAGATCAACAATGAGAATAAATTGGAACAACAAGAAGAACAAATTCCGGAAGAATCAAATGTCAATGATCTACCTAAGGAATGGAGAACCCATAGAGATCACCCTATTGATAAAATCATCGGTGACATCAGTTAAGGCGTTTCAACAAGATTGAACCTCAAAGATGCTTACTTGAACATGGCGTTCGTTTCTCAAATCGAACCTTCCAAAGTCGACGACACATTAGGAGACGACCAATGGATGATTTCTATGCAAGAAGAATTAAATCAGTTCGAGAGAAATCAAGTTTGGGAACTTGTTCCTAGACCAAGTGACAAACACATCATAGGTACCAGATGGGTGTTCAAAAAAAACTTGATGAGAATGGTATAATTGTTCGAAACAAAGCAAGATTGGTAGCCCAAGGATACAACCAAGAAGAGGGAATTGACTTTGAAGAAACTTTCGCTCCGGTTGCAAGGTTAGAAGCTATCCGTGTTTTACTTGCTTACGCTTGTTCATTGAATTTTCAGCTTTACCAAATGGACGTCAAAAGCGCATTCTTAAATGGCTACATCAATGAAGAAGTCTATGTCAAACAACCCCCGGGCTTTGAAGACTTCAAGAATCCTTCACATGTCTTTAAGTTGAGAAAAGCTCTTTATGGCTTAAAACAAGCACTTAGAGCATGGTATGACAGACTCAGTACATTCTTATGCGAAAAAGGTTTCGAGAAAGGTAAAGTGGATAAGACCTTGTTCATAAAGAAGATCAAAGGTAACACTTTATTAGTACAAGTCTATGTCGATGATATTATATTTGGTTCAACTAACAAAGATTTGTGTGAAGAATTCTCGTTAATGATGCAAGGAGAATTTGAGATGTCTATGATGGGAAAGATGAACTAATTCCTTGAATTGCAAATTAAGCAACTGAAAGATGGTATCTTCATCAATCAATGAAAATATTGCAAGGAACTTTTGAAAAAGTTTGATATGGATAATTGCAAATCAATGCACACGCCAATGGGCTCCGGTACTTATGTTGATCAAGATGAATCCGGTATTTCCATCAATATTACTAAATATCGAGGCATGATTGGCTCACTGTTATACTTGACGGCAAGTCGTCCTGACATCATGTTCAGTGTATGTCTGTGTGCATGATTTCAAGCAAACCCGAAGGAATCTCACCTTATGGAGGATGTAAAACAGATAGAAAAAGCACAAGTGGCACTTGTCACATTTTGGGAAATGCATTAGTCTCTTGGGCATGCAAGAAACAAGCTTGTGTGGCTCTTAGTACGGCCGAGGAGGAATACATTGCAGCGGGTAGTTGCTGTGCGCAAATTCTATGGCTCAAGCAACAACTCCGTGACTACAGACTCGACCTTGGATGCATTCCACTCTGATGCGACAACACAAGTGCAATCAACATTACAAAAAATCCTGTGATGCATTCTAGAACAAAGCATATCGACATTCGACATCACTTTCTTCGTGATCATGTACTTCAAGGAGATGTCGAAGTCACCTTCGTGGATACGCATAATAAACTAGCAGATATCTTCACTAAACCGTTGGCAAGAGAACCATTCTTCAAGATCCGGAGAGAGCTAGGTATCTTGGACGAAAATGACATTATCTAATTAAGGTACATGGCTATGATCTTAATCTTAACTTTATGGTAATATATCATGATCCATGTTTTTATTACTAAATTTTTGATCTATGACCATGAAATCCCCAAAAATTAAGTATTTTTCACTTTTTCACTAATGACAATCGGTTGTCATAGAGTGACAATTGATTGTTGCAAAAAAAATTTAGCTTCTGTTTTTACAACAATCGGTTGTCACTCCACGACAATTGGTTGCTCTCTCTCAATTTTTTCGCCCCTATTTGAATTTTTCAAAGGGTGCAATCGGTTGTCATCAAACAACAATCGATTGCACAGTTCAAGATTTTGATTTTATTTTTATTTTTTTCCGGTTACACTCTCTTTTATTCTTTCTCTTCCATTGCCATTACTATTATTTATTTTGTACCAGATTTTTATTCTCTTTTTGAATGCTTTAAGTGTTTGGTTGTTGTACCCCAAAATTTGCCCTCGCGCTTTTCCACAAGAAATCTCAGCTTCAAACATTTCCTGACTTTTCAAACTGGCTCAAGAATCGGACAAACGAACTTTTCTTGACAGTCAAGCAGAATTAGGGTTTTCACTGATTTTCAGAGCTTTGAATTGTTTCATACAGTGGGCTTAGGGTTTAGTTGATTTTTGGTTCAATTTTGATCAAGCGAGCGGGATTTGGCATTTAATCGGGAATTAGGGTTTTATGGGCATATTCTCAGAAGAATTTGAATTCCACAGCACTCTGCGGTTTATTTCAAGATTCGGATTAAAATTCGCGTTATCTTGGTTTAATCAGTAAAAGAGACAGTGGTTTGAATTCAGTACGTTTTGATTGGGCCAGTCATATAAAAGGGGTGCAGTGTTGGATTCACAGTGTTTATGCGTTTGATCAGTCCATTTGGGTTAATTGCTGCTTTGCTCTGGATGTTGAATAAGACAGACTTAATTGATCAATGTTGTTTTATTTTAGTTATTTATTATTCTGAAATTGAATGATTGAATTTATTTTTCAATTGTTTTAATTCTAAGAATTTTAAATAAATAAATAAGCAATAAAGAAAATTAGAACCAATTGGATAATTTGGATTTTTATTGACATTTGAATTATTTGTACAAATTGTTGTTACAGACAATAATTTACATTTAATTTAAATATTACATAGAATGAAAAAAACTATCCTATTTTCTAAATATTCTTCGTTCTTCACTCTGCTCCGGTATTCCATTTTTTTCATCTGCAAAAAGAAACAAAAAAAGTCAGAAAGCATTAAATTGGAAGAGACAGATAAAAAGTGCTCATCATTAGGGGCCACTGACTGGGATCAGTTGCCCTCTCTGCAAATCACGGGATTTCTCCCGGTTCACAGAGAGGGAAGATTATTTTATTTCATGAATGCAAATGCAAATGCATAAGTCATAAATTTCAAGCTGCATAGAAATCCAAAATCCAAACTAAACTGAAAAGTTCAATCTCAACTTTCTATCCAAAGTATCAAAGACACTAACTGTCAAAATGCCCAAAGTCCACTCAAAGAAAATCAAGAAAAGCTCAAAAGCTGTCATGAAAAGATTTGGCCAAGATATCAAGGAAAAGAAAAAAGCACACAAACTGTCAAAAGAGAGATAAAGGAAATGCAGAAAACGTATTATGCAAGCTAATCATCATTTCCCAGTATAAATAGAGCCCCTTCAGAGCAAGTACAATAATAACATATAAAATTCTAAATTGTACTGTAAAGTGAGGAGAGAAGAAAAAAGAGATAAAGCAAGCCTAGTTCAGGTTCAGCAAAGCTCAGTTCAGCAGGCAATTCAGAGAGAGTAAAGAGAGATAAAGCATAGATAGCAGTTCAGAATAGACAGTAGGAAGGAGAGAAGCATAAAAGCTGTACAAGTCAAAAAAGCCTCAAGCCTGTCAAGCAAAAAAGATATACAAAATCCAAAACTCAGTAGCAGACAGTTCAGAAGAGAGGTTAAGGATAAGAAGCAAAAAGGTGATAACAAAAAAAAAAGCCCACTACTGTCCAAACTTCACAACTCTGCAGAAGGGCCAAGCCAATACCAAGACAGTTAAAGGAGAGAAGCATAAAAACTGAACAAGTCAAGAGGCCTCAGGACGGTCAAAGCAAGAAACCTGCCTACTGTCCACAAATTTCCTCAACTCTGCCTCCATACACAATATACAAAAAAACTTACTGTCCAAAAACCAGTTTCTCAACCATTACCCTGTCTCAACTTTCAAACACACAAAAAAATCTGATAAGCAAAGCACATAACTTGAAAATGCCACAACCCTGTCCCAAAAACCTCACATAACCAAAAACTGAGTTATCAAACTTCATCAAAATTTCATCAACCACAAATGCCATAACCACCTACCTACATCAAAAAGCTCAAACCCATAACATAAACATACTGAACCTGTCAATAAACCATCAAACATACAATTCAAAGGCAACCCTATCTCAAGCATAATCAAAGCACACAAAAGTTCCAGGCCCTCAGTATAACATCATTGGGCAAAAGCTTTAGGTATCTCAGAAGGCCATTCAAGGCAACATCAAGGCAGCCAATGTTCTAAAAGCATACACATATTCAAAAGCTAGCATTCAACCATTCAAAGCAACAGGCATACAGCAACTCAGGGAGCCTCAGAAGCAAGCTTCATCATAGGCCAAGGCAACATACAGAATTCCAAAGGCAACGCAAGCAGTAGAGAAGAAGAAAGCTAGTAAAAAAAAATCGTTTCAACAGAAAACATCTCAAAAGGCAGTTCAAAGAGCCTCAGAAGCAAGCTTCATCATAGGCAAGCACACATAGGCAAATCAGAAAAACGAAAGTGGAACAATACTCAGGCAACCATATAAAGGCATCACAGTAGGAAAGAAGAAGATGAAGAAGTGAATACATTAGGGTTTCTCAGTACATATCGTCATCAAAACCTTAATCATAAGTAGCAAGGAACGAAGTTACCAGGAAGGCATCAAAAGCAAGCATCTAGCTTCGTCACAGAAACGCCGCTCCGGGCTCCTAAGCATCACACTCCTCCGCCTCTCCTCCATCTCCCAAAATCAGGTAGCAATCTTCTTCCCCTTCACCTCATAAAAAACGAAAAAATAAAGAACTCAGTTTAAAACAAATCCGAACCACGCGAATCCAGAAAAGAAGAGGAAAACGTAACAACTAAGAACCAACCTTGTTTCAAGAAGATGTGGAGACCGTGCTAGGGAGGGAAGAGAGGTTCGGGAGTAATGTTGGTGGCCGGAGGGATGGATGGCTCAGGAAATTGATAATCGGAGAAGACGACCCAACACGGCGCCGCTCAAGCCCTAGCCCTTTCTCTGAATAACAAAATGCCTAACCCTAATTTCGTTCAGAATCCAAACATGGGCTTAACCCGTTCACATTTCCTCTAAAGCCCAACGAAAATCATTTCATTTTCTAACAAAACATTTTCATAAAAAACTAACTTTGTTTTATAAACAATACTTACTTCCTCTTTTTATAAAACACTAACCATTCTTTTTTTATAAAAGCAATATTTTTTTATTCCTTGAAAAAAATACTAACTTAATTAAAATGCTTTTTTTATTATCATAAGGTTAAGACATTTTTTAGATAAGATATTTGTACATACATTTTAGAACATTCATTTTGTACATATCATATAAATTAAATTTGAAAATATTTTCTTTTAATTAATACACATTTGTATATAAAATAAATAAAATACTTTTTATACATAATTAACTTAAAAAAACATTTTTTAACACATATTGAAATACATTTGTATATATTATCTTTTTTCATACACAATTAAATTGAAAATGCTTTTTTTTAATTGAAATACATATTTGTACATATTATACATTTTTCATACATAATTAAAATTGAAACTTTTTTAATTAACATTCTTTTTTCATACATAACAATTCAAATACATTCATTTTTTCTAATATTAAACTCACAAACATTTGGACTAAAATACTTTCCAATTAAAAATTGAACATTTAATCAAAACACTTCATTTTTCTTTTGTACATAATTAAACATACAAAAAATTCATTTAAAACATTTATCTAGGTCAAAACCCTAATACGATTCAACTTCACAATTCGCACTAATTACACAATTCACATACATATACACTTGTACACTTACACAAATACATTCACATTGCCCTACGCACATTTTATCTTATATTTGTATATTTGATATTCATTTTGATCGCACATTCGATTTGGTTGTAAATTATTGGGTACTATAAGTCTCATCCCCTTGTACATTTATACCCCCACTCCCGGACACTATTTTGTAATAGCGTAGATTTATATTCCGTAATTTACCGTTTTCCAATTATACCATGGTTAGACCTAGGGTTTGTATGTACATAAAATCAAACGCTAGATAACCTAATACAAGACAAATACATGTAATCAATACACAATCACACTTGCACCCCCTAGGGTAATCCCACATGTTGCCTTCCAAAATGGGCCATGCTTGCACGTCGAGTATCTTTGGCAAAACAAAATCAAATGATCATAAGTCTCAAATTGTTGCCTAAACGGAATGATCATAGTCCCTTCAAAACAAATTGCCAAAGACACTTGGCATCATTGCATTCATGGTCCATACGATGACCCGCGCCCGTCCCGAATAAACTTCCTAAACGCAAGATTGTCTACCAATTTCAATGGTAGAACAAAATTGTTAAAAGGGGTTAAAACATGACTAAAAACCTTTGAGTACAATAGGGTAGACAAGACTCTTAGTTACTTGAGATCAAACTTGCAAAAACACTTGCCTTCTTTTCAAAAACCACAATCCACAACACTTTCAAACAAACTCTCAAAAACATTTGAAAACATCTTTTCGAAAAGATTCACACTTTTGTAAAACACTCAAACACGAGTCAAATGCATTAGTTGCCTAAGACAAGGCATCTTTTTCCAAAACATTTTCAAAAAGCACCCACACACACACCATTTTCAAAGCAATCGAAAAAACAAGGCAAGTGATCTAAAAACCAAGTAACTAAGAGCCCATGGATAACCATGGATGAAAAGGGTGCTAACACCTTCCCTTTTCATAATCTACCCCCCGAACCCACGAAATATCTCAAAAGGTTTTTGCTGTGCTTTTTAACCTTTCCTTAGGATAAAATAAAAAGTCGGTGGCGACTCTTGCTAACCGCACAAGTGCGAATACGAACGCAAAACACAAGTCAGTTCTCCCATCGTATCACATTGGTCAACAACTTTTTAATGCTTAGTCTTTTCCTATGACACAATTTTTTGGATAGTCACACACTCAAGAATCTCTATGCTACAAGTCTTTATTGTCTTGACTAGACCATTGAATGCCTTACCTATCCATTGAATGCCTATCTATCTATAAAAGCCCAACCAAAACCTAAAAACACCAAATACCCTTTCCCCTTCCAATTCTCTCATTCCTCACCATGTCAACATCAAAGAAAGGCAATGGAAAAGCTTCTTCCGTATCTCAAGGTGATGATGTCTCAAAACTCATTCCATCAAGAATCCAAAGGGAAAGATTTGTGTCTCACTTTCAGAAGAAGACGGTTCTTCTACCAAGGTTCGGTAATCTTGACAACTTCTATTCCGAATGCTTCAGTTTTCCAGCATTATTTAGATCTCAAGGGATAGACAAGTTGATTGGTGTTAATGGACCCATTTACCCCCACTTTAGTTAGGATTTTCTACAACAATCTAACCATTAGTACAAGATGCATGATCTCAAATATCAAAGGGGTTCCCATAGAACTCACAGTGCAGAATTTTGGTGAAGCTTTGGGTATTCCACATGATGGTGCTTGCATTAAAATTCTCTCAAATGCAAATCTGCCTGGCTACAGCAAAAGAGACTTCTACTATGGAATTGCAAGAATTCCCGAGCGTGATTTTATTCAGAAAAGGCAAAGGCTTATTGGTGGAACTCTGGAGAGGAACTCTTGGTCTGCATGAATTCTCACTATTGATGATCGTTTGACCCACTACTTTTTGGCGTATGTGGTTATGCCAAAGTTCTCAAACATTTCCAATGTCAATGATTGTGAGATGCAGATTCTATATGCGATGAAGAATGGGATTCAAATCAACTGGTCTTATGTGATTCTACATCACTTGGCACTCCATAATGAAAATGCTTCTACTTTGCCCTATGGCTCCTGGCTTACCCTTGTTTTTGAGAAGTTCAGTGTTACCTTGTCTGGTGAATACATGGTGCCGATGACTAACCTCAAACATGAAATCACTACGAAGAAAGTATGTAATACCAAAACTGGCGTCAAATTTGATCTGATTAATATAACCATCACATACATTCATACTCCTCCACAAAGCCAACCTCCACAAGAACACCCACTTCAAAACCAACCTCTACAACCAATGGAAAACTCTTTCAATCAAGTTTTTTACTACCTTCAATACATGAACAACAACATGAACAATCAATTTTCTCATCTCTACGCGCATACAAATGTCCCTCCTTATGAAGTTCAACCCTATCATTACCCTTTCATTCAACCTCAAACCAATGAAGGCAATGATGGTGAAGATCAAGATGATGAAGACTTTGTTGAAGGCATGGATGATTAGTTTTTAAGTTATTATATTTCTTAGTACTTTATGTTCGTATGTTTTATGTCGTTTTTCTAGTTTCGTTTAAGACATTTCATGTATTGTGATCCCTTTCCTTGTGTGCACTTTGTTTTTGTTATATCTTTGTATGCAAACTTTATTTATGCTATGTTGTTTCTATGTGCAAAATTTTATGATCTTATTTCCCATTCCTTTTTGCTAATGACAAAGGGGGAGAAGACTTTGTAGTTTCTTTTGTGTTTCTCTAACCCTAATTGCAGCAAGCAAGCAATCTTCAAAACCCTCATGCAATAGATCAAGGGGGAGTCTTTGACTTAGGGGGAGTTTTAAACAACTTGATTAGAGAAAACCCAGATGCACTCCAAACTTCAAGCAATGGTTGTCATCATCAAAAAGGGGGAGACTGTGAAATCAAGCTTTCCAAATGTTTTGATGAAGACAAGCTAGCATACAAAAATGAATGGATCAAGATAGAAGATTTATCTCAAGCAAGATTCATTGATCAAGATCAACATTTCAAGACTTATGGCTTTAGGTATATGAAATTTTTGATCTTATGCTCTTAGTGCTCAAAACTATTTTTAATCATGCATTTACTTTATTAAAATAATATTTTGAGTATTATACTATGTATGATTGAAGAAGGATGTTTTAAATTGCTTAAAATATTTAAAACATAATGATTTTTCATTTTTTGTACACAAGCAATCGATTGTCATGCTAGGACAATCGGTTGCAGTCAAAAAAACAAAAGTTTCTGTTTTGACAACAATCGATTATCATCTAGCAGCAATCAATTGTCATGTGTTTTGTTTTCAAATTTTTTGAATGTTGACCTATGAGCAACCGATTGCTCCTCAATGACAATCGGTTGTCATAGTTATATTTTTCAAATTTTTTAAACGTTGCTTTTACAGCAATCGATTGTTGCTTTAGTGCAACCGGTTGTTGTGCTTCAGATTTTGAAAATTTTCATTTTTCCAGCAACTTTTTGTAACACCTTTTCATGGCAATCTTTGTATCTTTTCAAATACTTTTTTCCAGTAAAAATGGTTTAAACATTGCTATGATTCATTGAAGAGGTATTACTACACTATAAATTATTTTTTGTTTTGAAATTAAAAAAAAACAATCACCAAAAAATAACAATTGCTTTCTATTCTTTGAATCATACTCTCTATACTCAAGATTTCTGTTTATCATTTTCACATGCATACTGAAAATTATTCTTGAGCACTTAGAAGAGTATTCCATATTAAATTTCATATTGAATAGAAAAGATCAATCAAGTGATTGACATTGCTCTTTCATCTTTCAAACTCTTATGCAAATCAAACAAACTATTGTATCCTTGTTTTCAAGATTGTTGGAATCAAGAAAGACACTTAGGGAGGATTGTTCTCTTTGTGGTCTTAGTGAAAATCCAAGAGGATTGTTCTTGGTCCAAGAGGATTGTTCTTAGTTGTTTGGTAGTCTTTGTACAAATTACCAACTATAAGGAAATCTCTTTCATGTTGAAAGAGGACTGGAGTACTCTCGGACTGTGAGAGGAACCAGGATACATCTTTGTGTTTTTTATACTTTCCGCACTTACTGCTTTCATCACTTATCAGAAAAAGAAAGAAAAGAAACTCGTGCAAAAATATTCATACAATTCAGAAAAAGTTTTAAAGAACCTAATTCACCCCCCCCCCCCCCTCTTAGGCGCATCTGAACTTACATCAATGATGGGGCTTCTTACCAAATCAATGGTACGATAGCAACATCTAAAGGAGGAGGAAAATAATAAAGACATTTTGCGTAGGTAGGATGCCCGTAGTTGCTTGCTCACAAACTAAAACCATTTTCACACTTACACTTTCAAAAACAAACATCTCTATGAACTATTTTCAAAACCAACACTTTGTATAAATTCTTATAGAGACGAGAATCATTACAAAGTTTACCACAACAAAGGCGTTTTTAAAATATTTTCAAACTTAAATCACAACACATTTTCAAACAAAGCATTTTCAAGTGATCTAGCAAGCAACTAAGATCCCGTAGATAACTACAGATGAAAAGGGTGCTAATACCTTCCCTTTTCATAACCTACCCCCCGAAATCAAGAAAACATCTCAAAGGTTTTTCCTGTTCTTTTCACCCTTTCCTTTATTGGATAAAAGAAAAGTTGATGGCGACTCTTACTATCCGCAACAATTGCGATCTAATGTAAAACACCCAAGTCGGTTCTCCCACCATATTACAGAACTGGCGACTCTGCTGGGGAATTAAAACATAAAAGTGGGGTTACCTTAGAGTTAGATCATATTTAATTGCTTTCATTGTTTTATTTGTCTGCTTTACATTTATGGGTCCTTGTTTGGGTTTGTTTTGATCCTCTATCCGGATCGGGGAACATCATTAGGTAAGTAGCAATAGATTGTGGAAACTATACGGTGTAGACCGATATGGTTGAAGCAATGGCTACGTTAGTGTGACGAATTTGTTAGTACCGATATCCCTTGTGTTGAATCGAGGAGAATACGGGGCCGCTGAGCGGTGTCATGAAGCACTAACTGACCATAGAACCATAATTGAACAAATTGGCCATTAGGAAGTAGTGAGATAGCCTACTTTGGTGTAAAGATGAAGATTGGTTGATACTCGATACTACACTCATTGAGGTCGAAGTTTTGGGATATTTCGTGTTAGAACAAAGTTTGAATCTACTTCCCTATATTTAAGTTTTGATGATAATAAAGTGAAAAGATATAGTATTTATAAGTTTCATGTATGAACTATCTGCTGCCTAAAATTATTATGTTCTGACTTGCAGATACTCTGATTGAAATAAGCAAGATCACATCTATCCAGCATCAGAACTTGATTTCAGACACCAGCATCAGAAGTTGCTACATCAGAATGTCAAAATCAGATGATCAACTCACGTACATGCTGAAGCCTGATGAACAAGACTGCGCTCAACACTCTGATACAGAAACACAATAGTTCATCAGCAGCGAAGCAGAGTCAGAATGAGCCAAGCCAGAACTTGCATTAAGTAAGCAACGGTACTGTGCATTGAAAGCAAATTAATTCCAACGGCCTCATTCCAGACAAGATCTGCTCAATAAGGAAAGTTTGTTATTAGCATTGAATCAAGAATATTGCATCCAACGTTCATCATCCCAATGCTATATAAACAAGGCTTTGAAGATTGAAATGGTTAATGCTCTCCAAATCTCTACACGCACAAAAGCTGAACCATAATCTTCGTTCTACCAGTTTTGCTAAACCACACTCTGATATTCCATTACTGTTTAGCAATCTAGTTTCTAAGCTTTAATTTGTGTATACATCACAGTTGTGATAAAGTTTTATAGAAAACATCCACACACATAGTTTTATCTCTTTGTAAGAAAGTGTTACCTTGAAAAACCGGGTTGTGGTTTGAATCAAGAAGGCTTTAGCAGTTGTTAAAGCAGTCTGTAATATTTAGTTGAATATAGTGGATTAAGACCTCGTTGGAGAGAGGCGAAATCACCTTGACGGGTGGACTGGAGTAGTTTGAGATCAAACGAACCAGGATAAAAATATCTTGTCAATTGCTTTAGATTTCAGTTTTACAATTCAACCCCCCCTTCTTGTGTTTTTCACCACTTCAATTGGCATCAGAGCGCCTGGTTCTGAGCTAAAACACTTAACCGTGTCAGTACAAGATCCAGCGTCAGAAAAACACAATGGCAGGAAACAATTCTCACATCAGCAATGACAACAATGAGGACAGAGACAGATTCAGTGGCAAACCTCCAGTCTTTGATGGAGAAAACTTTGATTACTGGAAAGACAGAATTGAAAGCTTCTTTCTGGCACATGATGCTGATCTGTGGGATATGGTGACAGATGGATACACGCACCCTGTGAATGCAAGTGGTCAGAAGATTGATAGAAAAACAATGTCTGATCAACAAAAGCGTGATTTCAAGAATCACCACAAGGCCAGAACCATCCTCCTCAGTGCCATCTCCTATACTGAGTATGAAAAGATCTCCAACAGAGACACAGCAAAGAATATTTTTGATTCTCTCAGAATGACGCATGAGGGCAACGTTCAGGTCAAAGAAACAAAAGCTCTGGCGCTCATTCAGAAGTATGAGGCGTTCAAAATGGAAGAATCTGAATCCATTGAAACTATGTTCTCTAGATTCCAGATTCTGGTAGCTGGTCTCAAAGTTCTGGACAAAGGATACTCTACTGCTGACCATGTCAAGAAAATCGTCATAAGTTTACCCAAGCAGTGGAGGCCTATGGTTACTGCTCTGAAGCTAGCTAAAGATCTCAACAAAATCACTCTGGAGGAACTTATCAGCTCCCTCAGAAGTCATGAGATAGAGCTAGAAGCTGATGAGCCTCAGAAGCAAGGTAAGCCTTTAGCATTAAAATCTAACAGAAAATTTGAGTCTAAAGTTTTGCAGGCAGTTGAAGAAACATCTGATGGATCCTCATCAGAAGAAGACGAACTTTCCCTTCTCTCCAGAAGAGTAAATCAACTGTGGAAGCAAAGACAAAGGAAGTTCAGGAATTCCAGAAGATCTGATCAGAACGAGTCTTCTTCCAGATACAGAAGGACAGATTCTTCCTCTGGATACAGAAGATCTGAAGGCTCCTCCAGTAGCAAAAAGCCAAACACCAAAGACATCATCTGCTATGAGTGCAATGAGCAAGGACACTACAAGAGTGACTGCCCAAAGCTTCAGAGGGAAAAGCCCAAAAAGAAGTTTGGAAGAGAGAAGAAGAAAAGTCTCATGGCCACATGGGATGACTCTGACTCGTCTGAAGCTGACTCAGAATCAGATGATGAAAGGGCAAACATAGCTCTCATGGCTAACATTTCAGAAGATAGTGAAGCTTCTGAATCAGACTCAGAATCAGACACAGAAGAGGTATTTCCTAACTTTGCTGTTAACTTTACAAAGGCTGAACTTGCTGAAAGCCTTAATGAGATTCTGGAACGTTATCAGCAAATTAGAGCTAAATTCAGAGACCTGAAAAGGAATCTTGAATCTGACTCTAATAAGTCTGAGAGTCTCAAATTGGAAAATTCTGAGCTGAGAAATAAGATTTCAAAATTAGAAAACATTTTACAAAACTCTCAGAAGGAACCAATTTCTGAAACTCCCAGCAACGCTGATGAGATCATCAAGGAGTATGATCACAGTTTCCAGAAGTTCCTAGCTAAAAGCATAGATAGAAGCAGAATGGCTTCAATGATCTATGGGGTTAGCAGAAACGGCAGGAAAGGAATAGGATACCAAGGTAAGGTTCCTACTCCAAAGAATGTCATGGACTTAACCATTAAACACACTCCTCTGAATTCACATTTTGTGTATGGTCACACACATGATATAAAATATACTAGCAGTAAGCACTCTGTGAAACCAAAATTCAACCAGAGTTTTGGTAAAACTAACAAATCAGGACCCAAGAAAATCTGGGTACCTAAGGATAAAATAATACATGTTGCAGATATCTTTAGCAGCAAGTCAGAAACACCAGTCATGGTACCTGGACTCTGGCTGCTCACGACACATGACGGGAAGAAGGCATATGTTCCAAAGCCTGGAACTTAAGCCTGGAGGCCACGTTGGCTTTGGAGGCAATCAGAGGGGAAAGATAATTGGCTCTGGAACTGTAGGTAATGGAAATCTTCCCTCTATTAATAATGTTCTGCTAGTAGATGGATTGATGCATAATCTGTTATCCATAAGTCAATTAAGTGATAACGGTTATGATATAATCTTTAATAAAAAATCATGTAAAGCTGTTAGTCAGAAAGATGGGACTATCCTGTTTAATGGTAAGAGGAAAAACAACATTTACAAAATCAAACTTTCTGAACTAAAGAGTCAGAATGTAAAATGTCTTCTGTCTGTTAACAACGAGCAGTGGATCTGGCACAGAAGATTGGGGCATGTTAGTATGAGAAGAATATCTCAGATTAACAAACTCAATCTGGTCAGAGGACTTCCTAATTTGAAGTTCAATTCAGATGCTCTGTGTGAAGCATGTCAGAAAGGCAAATTTGCAAAACCTTCTTTTAAATCCAAAAATGTTGTTTCTACCTCTAAGCCATTAGAACTTCTGCACATTGACTTATTTGGACCAGTTAAAACTGCTTCAGTCAGTGGTAAGAAGTATGGGTTAGTAATCGTAGATGACTATAGCAGATGGACATGGGTAAATTTCTTAAGACACAAGGACGAGTCACACTCTGTGTTTGTTACCTTCTGCAACCAAGTTCAGAATGAAAAGGATCTTAGAATCGTTAAAGTCAGAAGTGATCATGGTGGAGAATTTGAAAATAAAGATTTTGAGTCATTCTTTAATGACAGAGGCATTCTGCATGATTTCTCTTGTCCTAGAACTCCCCAACAAAATGGAGTTGTAGAACGAAAGAACAGAACATTGCAAGAAATGGCCAGAACCATGATCAATGAGACAAACGTTGCTAAGACTTTCTGGGCAGAGGCAATAAACACAGCGTGCTACATTCAGAATAGAATCTCAATAAGACCTATTCTGGAAAAGACTCCATATGAATTGTGGAAGAACAGAAAGCCCAACATTGCATATTTTCATCCATTTGGATGTACTTGCTTTATTTTAAATACAAAGAATTAGTTGAACAAGTTTGACTCTAAAGCACAGAAGTGTATTATGTTAGGATACTCTGAACGCTCAAAAGGGTACAGAGTATACAATACAGAAACACAGATTGTGGAAGAATCAATCAGTGTTCGTTTTGATGACAAGCTTGACTCTGAAAAGTCAAAGCAGAATGAAGTTTTTGCAGGTATATAAATTGAATTTGCAGGTTCTGAAGACAAGTCACCAGAAGCTCTCAACACAGACATTCCTTCAATGTCTGAAAGGAGCACTGCTAGAAATCCTACAACAGCTGCTGATCAACCTCAGAAGAGATTACCCAGAAGCAGCTTGGATCACCCAGAAGAGATTATCCTAGGAAGAAAGGAAGATCCAATCAGAACAAGAGCAAGCTTCAGAAACTCTGAAGAAACACTTATGGGACTAGTGTCTCTGATTGAACCTTCTTCAATTGATGAAGCACTTCTGGATAATGAATGGATTCTGGAAATGCAAGAAGAGCTGAATCAATTCACCAGAAACGACGTATGGGATCTCGTTCCCAAACCAAAAGGATTCAACATCATTGGAACAAGATGGGTGTTCAGAAACAAGCTAAATGAACAAGGTGAAGTCATCAGAAACAAGGCACGACTGGTTGCACAAGGTTATAGTCAGCAAGAGGGGATAGACTATACAGAAACCTTTGCCCCAGTCGCCAGGTTAGAATCTATCAGACTTTTAATTTCATTTGCTGTTAATAGAGGCATCACTCTGTATCAGATGGATGTCAAAAGTGCATTCTTAAATGGTTATATAGAAGAAGAAGTGTATGTACACCAACCCCCAGGTTTTGAAAATACAAAACATCCAGAACATGTTTTCAAACTAAACAAGTCACTGTATGGTCTGAAACAAGCTCCCAGAGCTTGGTATGAAAGACTAAGTAACTTTCTGCTGGAAAATGAATTCACCAGAGGAAAGGTGGACACTACTCTATTCTGTAAATCAGTTAAGAGTGACATCTTAGTCTGTCAAATTTATGTTGATGATATTATTTTTTGTTCTACTAATCCTTCTCTTGGAAGAAAATTTGCTAAGTGTATGCAGGCAGAATTTGAGATGAGCCTCATGGGGGAACTGAAATTCTTTCTAGGAATTCAGATCAATCAAACTCCAGAAGGAACTTACATTCATCAGAGCAAATACATCAGAGATCTTCTGAAGAAATTTGACCTCTCAGAATGTAAGCCATCAAAGATTCCAATGCATCCCACGTGCATTCTGGAAAGAGAAGAGGTAAGCAAAAATGTAGAACAGAAAGTCTACAGAGGTATGATTGGTTCTCTCCTCTATCTGACTGCTTCAAGACCTGACATATTATTCAGTGTTTGTATCTGTGCTAGATTCCAATCAGATCCTAGAGAATCTCACTTAACATCTGTTAAGCGAATTTTCAAGTATCTGAAAGGTACTACTAATCTGGGTTTGTTTTATAGAAAATCTAGTGATTACAGCTTAGTAGGCTACTGTGATGCTGACTTTGCTGGAGACAGAGTGGAACGTAAAAGTACTTCTGGAAGCTGCCAGTTTCTGGGAGAAAATCTGATCTCTTGGTCCAGTAAAAGACAATCAACAATTGCTCTGTCAACAGCAGAAGCTGAGTACATAGCAGCAGCAGGATGTAGCACACAAATGCTCTGGATGAAAAGTCAGCTTGAAGACTTCCAGATTTTTGAGAGTAACATTCCTATACTTTGTGATAATACTTCTGCTATTTGCTTAAGTAAAAATCCTATTTTACATTCTAGAGCTAAGCATATAGAAATAAAACATCACTTCATTAGGGACTATATTCAGAAAGGTATTTTGAACTTAAAATTTATAGATACAGACCATCAATGGGCTGATATCTTTACTAAACCCCTTTCAGAAGATAGGTTTAATTTCATTCTGAAACATCTCAGCATGAAAGTGTGCCCAGAGTGAAAATGTTTTAATTCCATGTATTTACCTTCAGAATGTAATTATTTTACTGTGAACTTATGATCAATCTCCTTTCAGAAAGATAGAACATGCAGATTGCATCAGATGCAAGTCTAAAGATCTGAGAGTATAAAGCTCAAAGACAGACGTGCTGATCACTACATCAAACAAGTGTCATCCAATCATCAGCATATCTCTGAAGCAGAACGCGTGCACGCTTCTGAGAAGGCAAAGCGCTGATTGGGTGCATTGAGACACATGTCTGGTAACCGTTTTTAAGTATCTTTCTCAAATCCCCCAAAATCAGCAAGCATTTAATGAAAAGTAATCATGCTTTTAAATGGCAATCATGATTTTTTTTTCTCTCTTAAAAACGTTTATCTTTTCAAAATAGTTTTGAAAACTCTATTTAAGCACATTAATCTTTCACTCTTACTCTTTACGCTTTCTCACTAATACTCAAGCATTTTCTGCAAATTTCTGAGTTCATCTCTTACAAATCTTTTTCCTCAGTTCATTCTCAAAAACCCTTTTTATTGTGAACATGGCAACCTCCAGCAGCATTTCTGCAGGTACTCAGAAGAAAGCATCATCTGATCAATATCAAGTGCCACTCAGAACTCTCCTCACTCCAGTGAAGAATCTTGAAGTGCTTTCTGAGTTAATCATTGATTTTGAAAGCTTGAAGGAGAACGGTTTTGACCTAAATGAAGAAGTTAGGGCTCAAAAGTGGGAAAGGTATTTCGATAGGTTGGTTGGACCAACATTCCCAGCGCTGGTCAAGGAATTTTGGATTCACGCCAAGGTTTCAACACATCAAGTCACTTCCTTTGTTATGGGGAAGAAGATTGTGATTACTGAAGATCTCATTGCAAGGCTAATCGGTCAAAGTGGTGGTGGCGTCCGTTGTGTGGACATGGCTGAAAGATGTGCTGATACAGGTGTGGTAGCTAACAAGATTTTCACTCTTGGGATGCCCAGCAGCAAGATTAAGGATCTGAAGGATCACTTCAGAGTATGGGCTAAGATAATTCTGGGGTGCTTCAACCACAGGAAACCAACAAGTTCTCCTGATTACATAAATGTGGATCAGTAGTTTCTGATCTACTTTATTGATCAGAAGGTAAAGATCAATCTGGCTCACTTCCTGTTCAACCACCTCAGAACAAGTGTGAAAGAGACAAGGGAAGAAGAAAGAACCAAGAGGGATTGGATACCTTTTGGAAGGTTGATATCAGATATTCTGACAGAGAATAGGCTGATTGAGCATCTGATAGAAGCTCAAGAACTAAGCACTATTGAACCAACAATTGGGAAACCTCTGAACGCAAAGAACCTGAAAAAGATGAAGCTGATAGAGAATATTCAGAAGGAACCCAGAGCTACTTCCACTGCTGATATCTCCAGCAGAAGAGTGCCTCTGAGTGATTTTTCGTTATTCTCTGAAATTGAATCCAAACCAGAGGTGATTCTCAGGTACCTAGATGCGTGCAAGGCAGATGGTACAGATCCAAAGCTGAATATCAGAGATCTGCATCAACCTCAACCAGAAGTGACTCTGAAGAAGACAAAGAAGAGGAAGGCACCATCAGAAGGATCATCTCAGCAGACTCCAAAGAAAAGAGGTATTTCATCTGCTGCCCCTGTTTCAAATTCTTTTACTACTCCAGCATCTATTCCTCCTCAAACCTCTCATAGAATATCAATTCCCATCCCTACCATAGATGAAACTGTACAAGAAGAAGACCCTTCTGAGGCATTAAAACTCAGAAGACCTAGAACAAAACACCCCAAACAACCAACAATTTCAACAACATCAGCACTTGACCAAGTGCTGTATGATATTGATCAACATGCCTCTGATCAACCAAACTCTGAACCACAAAATGTTCCTCCTCCACAACCAGAACAACAGCAATCTGCTGAAGAACCAGAACAACAACAACAAGAACCAGAACAACAACAACCAGAACCAGAACAACAACAACCACTCTCAGAAGAACCTCTGATCCCTGAGCAATCACAGATTCCACCTCCCTCTCCTCAACCAGAAATTAATCCACCATCTCCACAAACAGAGTTTCACCACTCTGAAACTCCTTCTCCTCATCAATCTGAACCTCACTCACCTCAACCATCACCGCTGGCAATCCAATTGCCATGTGGAACAACTGTTATAATGCCCCAGTTACCATCCTCATCAGAACCGACACCACCAAATACTCCCAAAACACCACCCAGTCCAATCGTCATATCTGACTCTGATACTCCATCTCCAAAACAAACAGCTGCTCAGAAAACCTCTGAAAACCCCAGCAGGACTTTCATTGACTTAACCAGTCTTGACCGTCTTGCTGATCTAAAACACAAAATTGCCATCCCAAAACCAAAGAAACCAGATGTTGGCTCTGGTATTTTGAATTTTGAAACAGGTGTGCTGCAATGGATTGCTTCTTTGAAGCAAGTCTGTCCTGGGATGATTGACCCAGCTGCTTCTGATCAGCTCTGGTCACAATTCAGACTTTGGGTACGTGCTGAAGCCCTCAAGTTGCAGGATATCAACTATGAGCAGGCACAACAAAATTTCAGCAAGCTTCTGAATGAAGTTGGAAGTATGCTTCTGAAAGAGGACGTGCTCCCTCTGGACAGTGAACCTTGGTCTGAGAAACAGCAAGCTGCAAAGGTGCAAGACAAGACCATTCAATCAGAAGAAGACAAGACCATTCAGGCTGAAGAAAGTCAAGCAGAAGATGTTGCTGAAAGTTCTGAGAAGCCTCCTCCTTCTGATGCTTCTCAAGCTACCTTGGACAGACAGACTCTGGAAGAATTAAGGCTGAATGACATGCGTCTGCAGCAGCGGATGGATGAAAACGATCAGAAGATGAAAGAGAGAATGGATGTGCAGGATAGCAAGATTGACACTGTTGTCAGCATGGTGCATAAGCAGAATGAGACTGCTGAAAAGATTCAAGCCATGTTGGAGAACCTGTTCACATGCTTGCCTCCTCAACCTTAATCTTTTTTCATGCATGACCTTTTTCATGTTTTCCTTGATTTTCTGATGCTCTTATTGAATATGTTTTGTAATATTTTCCTGTTTTGATTCTGAACTATCATAATATAATTAGTTTTTATGATCTTAATTGTTTTAGCACATCACCAACATTTTTTGATTGCTGACAAAAAGGGGGAGAACAAGAATGATATTTAAATCAATAACGGCTAACTAGACAGAAATTCTCAAACATTCTAACTCTATTACTTGAAATGTTTTTTTTCTGTTTTGCTTAAAGTCTACAGGCACAAGGAAGCTCCTGGACACTCTGAAGACTAGAAGCTCTGATCACTATGAAGTTCTGATCCAAAGCAAAGCTCTGACAAGATAAGCTCTGAAGCTCTGCTCTGACATAAAGCTTCTGATAAGTCAAAGACTCTGATACTATGATGTTCAAAGAAAGGCAAAAAGATCTGATCCTGAAGAAACACGTAAAATCAAAGGGAAGTAATAAACTCAGGGGGAGTATCTCCTTACTCCTTATTCTTTTGCTTCTCATTCTGATACATATTCCAGATGTCTTTTCATGTTATTTTCATTTAAAATATCTAGTTTTTGTCATCATCAAAAAGGGGGAGATTGTTAGAACAAAGTTTGAATCTACTTCCCTATATTTAAGTTTTGATGATAACAAAGTGAAAAGATATAGTATTTATAAGTTTCATGTATGAACTATCTGCTGCCTAAAATTATTATGTTCTGACTTGCAGATACTCTGATTGAAATAAGCAAGATCACATCTATCCAGCATCAGAACTTGATTTCAGACACCAGCATCAGAAGTTGCTACATCAGAATGTCAAAATCAGATGATCAACTCACGTACATGCTGAAGCCTGATGAACAAGACTGCGCTCAACACTCTGATACAGAAACACAATAGTTCATCAGCAGCGAAGCAGAGTCAGAATGAGCCAAGCCAGAACTTGCATTAAGTAAGCAACGGTACTGTGCATTGAAAGAAAATTAATTCCAACGGCCTCATTCCAGACAAGATCTGCTCAATAAGGAAAGTTTGTTATTAGCATTGAATCAAGAATATTGCATCCAACGTTCATCATCCCAATGCTATATAAACAAGGCTTTGAAGATTGAAATGGTTAATGCTCTCCAAATCTCTACACGCACAAAAGCTGAACCATAATCTTCGTTCTACCAGTTTTGCTAAACCACACTCTGATATTCCATTACTGTTTAGCAATCTAGTTTCTAAGCTTTAATTTGTGTATACATCACAGTTGTGATAAAGTTTTGTAGAAAACATCCACACACATAGTTTTATCTCTTTGTAAGAAAGTGTTACCTTGACAAACCGGGTTGTGGTTTGAATCAAGAAGGCTTTAGCAGTTGTTAAAGCAGTCTGTAATATTCAGTTGAATATAGTGGATTAAGACCTCGTTAGAGAGAGGCGAAATCACCTTGACGGGTGGACTGGAGTAGTTTGAGATCAAACGAACCAGGATAAAAATATCTTGTCAATTGCTTTAGATTTCAGTTTTACAATTCAACCCCGCCTTCTTGTGTTTTTCACCACTTCATTTCGGCCGTAAGAAAAGATTGATTATGCTGAGAAAATTCCCAATGAAGAAAGACCAATGATATTGAGATCCCCTAGAACCCGATTACTTTCTAGGACAGGTTGAACCAACTCAACTTCAAGAGGGTATTTACCTATTGAAACCTATGCAAGCCTAAACCTAAGATCTTGGTGTGCTTTGTTTGCGATTATTATTCAAGACATCATAAGCATCATGACATCATAAGCATTCTCACTAACCATTTCAATGATTTATGGATTTATCTTTGTTCCGTTTTGTAGGTCATAACTTCCATTTGTAGGAATACCATCCGAGTCAACTCCGTGAAAGTGCATCCTCAACTTCAAGAGTTAGCATCAAGAGTTCCTGGAGATTCTTCCTTCACCAAGAAATATGGTCGACTTCTCAACTTAGCTACCTCAAACTTCCAAGAAGAAATGATGTGTTTGTTTTTCCAATTCTTTGATCCTATGCATCATTGCTTCACCTTTTCTGACTATTAATTGGTGCCTACATTAGAAGAGTTCTCTCAGTTACTAGGATGCCTGTGCTTGATCAAATACCATTCACCGGTTTAGAGGAGACTCCAAAGCCCGAAGTTATTGTCGAAGCCTTGCATTTGAAGAAGTTTGACATTATGAAAAATTGGGAGACAAGAAGTGGAGTTAAGGGTTTCTTAGCCAAGTTTCTATTGGAGAAGGCTCGTTCGTTTTGGGAAGACATGGATTTTCGAGCTTTTGAGGATGACTTAGCCCTTCTAATATATAGTTTGGTTCTATTTCCTAATCCATACCAACTCACAGATGTGAATGCCATCAAGGTTTTTCTCTCTCGCAATCCCGTACCTACCCTGCTTGGATACATTCTGCATTGTTTCCACACTCGCACCATGAAGAAAAGAGGTACTATTTTATGTTACATTCCATTACTGTCTAGGTGGTTTATTTTGCACCTACCTCGATCAATGTTGAAGAATGAGCAAGGCTTGACATGGTCTCAAAGGATGATGTCACTTACACACTCTGATATTTATTGGTGTTCTCGATCCTTGGAGGACATTACTATCATTGACCGTTATGGGGAATTCCCTAATGTCCCTCTGCTTGGCATTAGGGGAGGTATTACCTATAACCCTTGTTTGGCTTTATGACAGTTTGGGTATGCACAAAGATATGGTCCCCATGATGCACTCATCCAAGGTTTGGTATTCAATTACAAGGGCGACAACCAAGGCCATCGTCAAATGTTCATACGAGCTTGGAGAATGATAAATAAAGTGGATAGTAAGACATTGGGACATAAGAATTCCATTCCCCTTGAGCCTTACCTTAAGTGGGTACAAACTCGTGCTTAAAGTCTCGTAATTCATTACCCCTTCATCTTACCAATCATCATGGAGCATGTTGCCGAAAGAGATGTTCCATATACTGTCCTTTATCCTGATATGCCTACTTCTCTTGAAGATTTGCAAAGAGCTTGGATTCAGCTAAAAGGAGAGCGAGACACCTTTGAAGCCCAGTTTTATGCAAGCGAGAAGAAGACAATGGAGATCATGAGACAACTTCATGAGGAGAGGAGCCTGAATGCCTATATCACTCCAAAGAGGAAGCATCCATAGGAAACTTGAGTCGTTGTTATTGTATTGTAGATCATTTTGTTTCTTTTGTTTCAATGTAAGCCCAAGAGGCATGTTGTAAGCAATTTGAACTTATTAATACAATTAAAATTAGTTCCCTTTTGTCTAAACAAATTTAAATCTTCTAAGTCCTTGAAATCATTTTCATACGCATGTTCATGCATCATGACATAAACAGGTTTTCCACAACAGATTTCCTTATCTTTCTACTGTTTATTTCAGTAAGATGAATATCGAACAAACACTGAAGGATCTTCAAGCATAAAATGCTCAATTCCAACAGATGTTCTTGGCTCTGGCTAAAGGACAAGAGGACCTGAAGGCTCTCATGATCAAAGACAAGAAGAAAAAGACAAAGAAACCAGTGGGTGTCCTGAATATTGGAAGGAGATTCAGAGAACCAGTAAAACGAGCTCTAGAATTTGCAACTCCGTCAAATGAGGGGGACAATCAGGAGGAGAAGACAAAAGAAGGGGACCACAGTCTGGGGTCTGACGAAGAAGAGGCTGACTACGCTGAAGAACAATATCCTCCTACTGATGACAAATATAACCAGCTGGAGGATCGTCTCAACGCCATGGAAATTCAGAGAGCATCTGGTTTGGATTTTGAAGAATTAGGTTTGGTTTTTGGAGTGGTCATTCCACCAAAGTTCAAGGTTTCCGCATTTGCTAAATATGATGGAGTTTCATATCCTAAGCTGCATCTGAGGTCTTATGTTAAGAAGATCCAACCTCACACCTCTGATAGGAATTTGTGGGTGCATTTCTTCTAGGAAAGTTTATTGGGGACTCAATTGGAATGGTTCTATCAGCTGGAGGGAACCAACATCCGCAACTGGGAGGATTTGGATGCTGCTTTCTACAGGCAGTACCAATACAATGCTGGCATCGCTTCAACCTGTACACAACTTCAAAGTATGTCTATGGGTTCCAATGAGGGTTTCAAAGATTATGCCCAGAAGTGGAGAGATCTTGCAGGAAGAGTCCAACCTCCTATGTCTGATAGAGATCTGGTAGATATGTTCTTGGATACTTTGTCAGGCCCATTCTTCAAACATCTGATCGAGAGCTCTTCAGCTGGGTTCACCAAGCTGATATTGATAGATGAAATAGTAGAAGCTGGTATCAAGAGCGGTAAGATTCAGAGAGATTCATCTTCAAGTACAATAAAGAAACCATTCTATGGGAAGAAAGAAGTAAGTGTTGTCTACAGTCAAAAGAATCAAAGCAAAGCTGAATGCCGTCCAACGGTGGGAGCTGTAATGATCTCTAACCTTGTATCAACTCAATGACAAAACAATCAGTGTAGGAAGGATGCGCCTAGAAGATAATTCACTCGGATGAACATGTCCTTATCTCAGGTTTTGCCACACTTGTTGAAGTCTAATCTGGTCACTCTGAAGGAGCCTCCTCAAAATCCAAACACTACATCTCCCCATTATAATCCAAATGCTCGGTGTGCCTACCACTCCAACAATCTGGGGCATGATACAAATGATTGTTGGGCTCTGAAGAATAAAATTAAGGATCTTATTGAGGCAAAGGAGATTGAATTTGACCCTCCCGAGACCCTTAATGTGATAACTGCACCAAAGCCTAAGCATGGTCAGAGTGTTAATGCCTTTGATGACAACCTATTTGTTTCTTCTGTTGATGAACTAGCTACTCCTCTTCCGATTGTTAAGAAGAATCTCTTGTGAGCCGGTTTCTTTCCGGATTGTGGTGAAGGTTGCCACCTGTGTACGTATCTACCCAATGGTTGCTTGTTGTTGAAGATAGGTGTCCAACGCCTGATGGACAACAAGGAAATTCTGTTTGAGAAGACTCTCTCGATGAGAAGTCTGTGTGTGTCATACCCCAAATTTGTCCGCCTTAGTGTTATCGTCAAATTTATTTTCGAACTTGGAATTTACAGAGTATAAAATTCCTTTGATTTAAATTATATTAATATTCTGAGGTTTTTCTATAAAAATTCGCTTTCAAGTCTGTTTGAAAAAATAATAATAATTATTTGTATTTTTAAAATAGAAAATATAATAATTATTTGTATTTTTAAATTGAAAATAATCGTTCTCTTTCATATACTTTTAATTGGATTTTTACTTTTGAATGAGTAACATAGTATAGTTGGTAAGAGAGAAACACTTGCAAGCAGAAGGTCACGGGTTCGAATCTAACTTGGTACACTTTGGATATTTTTGCTGTTTATTGTTACTAACTTTGTTTTTCATTTCTCTAACCACAAAAATCATATTTTTTATATTATTAAAATATTATTTTTGTCCATATTCTTAATCTTGATGGCTAAGATGAGAATGTGGGTTTTGGGTGTTGGATACTTCCTTTTTTAAATTTTAACCTAATTTTTTCACTTATGAATAGCCCTCAAAACTTATGAAAAATTCATCCAGAAATATTCATAATTGCACTACACATCCACAATTTTACGATTTCACACACATTATTTGTAGATCAACAATCTCACAATTTCAATTATTCATATACACTTAGTTTTTTGAAAATTTCTTATTGCTTCAAAAAAAATTCTTTTCAAAAACTATTGGTTCTTTTTTCTATTTGGCCAATGATTCTCATATGAGGTCCCTCTCTTTTATTTTCAATTTGTCAATTTTAATTTGTTTATTTTTTCTTTAAAAGAAACTTATGATAATTTTTTGACGATTGTTCTTTTAAGAAAGTTTATATTTTTTCCATAGGCCAAATTCACCGTTCATACTAACAATACACATCGTTTATGTTTTTAGTCAAACCGTTTTTTCTGGCATAAAAAAAAATTAGTTTGTTCAAAAACCAATTTCATCACTAACTATGCTAGTTTTCTTCATCTAACCATTTACATCACTAATATTATTAATTTTCTTCTTTTATTTATATTTACTGATGCCTTACTAATTTTTATTAAAAGCATTACCAATAAAATCTCCTCTATTATTCTCGAAACAACAAAATCAAATTTCTAAATCCCATGAAAATAAACAACAACCAGAATCGGATTTGCAAAACAACTTAACATTAAACATAATACTTGTCATTAACAATTGATGTGGGGTTGGTTTTCTTTTGCAGAAAAGTACAAGGAGGAAGAATGAGAGAGTAAAAGAGATGAAGAACACAAATCAGTATCTCGAAAGCAATTTCCGCACAGTAGTGAACCATCGATTTCGACGAGGAATAAACCCCCTGTTAGTTTTCTACAATTTTTGTTGTCTCTCTTCCTAAGTGGCATATATACTATTTTATTTTTGTCATTTTTATTTATTTAAGCCACGTGCCGGTTTCTCATTGGTGCGTATATAAAGGTTGAAAAAGTCAAAATTGGAACTTATTATAATAATACTTGTGGTATGTTAATAGTCGTGCCTCCCTTCCTGCCACTTATTTCTTCTTTTACTTTTATGGTATATTAGCATTATTATTTTTAATTAATTAGAAATCAATTAGGATTAAGTTGATAAATGGGCTTAGGTTTTCTTTTTTTCTAACGTTACACTTAGGCCCTCTGTAAGTTAAGGATTACACTGTTAATAGTTTAATTAAATTAATTAATTTAATGGTTAGTTTTAGTTACTTAGGCTATTTAGAGTAATTAAAATAATTAGGAGTTAATTCTAAGTGGACCAATTTTGACTTAGTTTTTTTTTTTTTTTTATATAAAAAGTATCTATTTGCTTTATAACAATAAATCAAGCCTAGTATATAATTAAACTTTTTTAATAATTTAATTAATTTAAACATCCAATAAATAATAGGATGTCCATCTTCGAGTAATTAAATTGGTTGACACATCGTCTATCAGTTTATAATACAAAATTCAACAATTAATACTCACGCAATTCCAAATATTTCATCTGCAAGCGACACATGACCAATATCTGGCCACGTGGTGACGAAGACTATATCGGACTTCCTCTGCATCCTTCATGACGAGCAACACGTGGTCAATATCTGGCCACGTGATGAGAACACGTGAGGAGGAGACTATATCATACTCCCCCGCTCCACGTCTTAATTAAATCAAATACCAAAAATAGCTAACCAATTATAAACTATTTTTCTACTGACACAATCAAAACTCAAGATTATTTTCGAAAAAGGATTAAGGAGAATTTCTTTCAAAATTAACTCTAAACTGCGTCTACTATCACTCACTTTTCAAAACCCAGACAAGGTTCAAGGATAAATTCGAAAGCAATTCTAGACGATCCTATAAAAAAAACACCAACCAAAATACGAACTATGAATTGGGACTCTGATTTCTCATAAGAGGATACGTAGGCATACGATCAAAAATCATAGTGAGTTCCCTTATAAAAAAAATTAAACTCTTTCTAATTAAAACTTAAAATCCAGTTTATCCTAAACCTAAACCTAGAGTCGAATATCCTTGTGAACAAGGTGGATGAAAGGTTCCTAACACCTTTCTTTCATCTAATTGAGTCAGAAACTTAGAATCTCTGTCCGCAAATTAGGGTTTTCTGTTAGATTCCCTTCCCTAGGATAAAAACTAATAGTGGCGACTCTTGATTTAAAAACCAGTTTCTATAGTGTGAAGATATATAAATTATTACCATTTTCGAAAATCCTCTGAAGGTCTCCTCCAAAAGACCTGTCAGGATTACATCCACTCCCAAGGTTTCTCCTTTAATTATCACTTTTCCTGGGCCGATACCATATTCCTCCGATAAGGTTGTTCCTTGGAAGTATGGATCTGACGTCTATTACCATGGCGTCAAGCAAGACCTATTGGCTATCAAAGATGAAGTTGTTAAAGATACTGATCCTAAAATCGGCAACATTGTTGGGACCAGTAAAATTACCCGAAGCAGAAGGATCTTCTCTCCTGAGATCTCTCCAAGGACTATTGCCACTCCTTTGGTTATTCCTGCTAATGTTCCTATTGTTACTCCTGTTGCTACTCCTACTGTCACTCATGTTGTCATTCCTGCTACTGAGTCAGTTGAGACTCAGGGAAAAAAAATACTGGTTGAGCCTTCCTGGATGGAGGCACCTAAAGAAACCATTCCTGAAGCCTCTAAAAAATAAATGGAGGAGATACCCATACGGAAAAGTGACTACAATGTTGTGGAACAATTAGGGCAGGCCCCTTCAAAAATATCAATGTTGGCCTTACTGTTATGCTCTGAAGCCCATGCTAAGGCTTTGGTGAAGTTCCTCAAATCTGCTCATGTGCCACAAGAGACTTCTGCCGACTAATTCGAGAATTGCGTTGCTAGTCTTGAAGAAGTGAAAAACACAAGAAGGGGGGGTTGAATTGAAACTTAAAATCAAAAGCGCAGTAGATATGATATTTTTATCTTGGTTCGTTTGATCTCAAACTACTCCAGTCCACCTGCCAAGGTGATTTCGCCTCTCTCCAACGAGGACTTAATTCACTAATCAAAAACTGATTACAACACTACTTTCACAACTGCCAAAGTCTTCTTGAGTACAACCACAACCCGATTAATCTCAAGGAAAACTAGCTTAATTAAGATAAAAGACTATACTGTGTATTGTTGTTTTTCCTTACAAAAATTGTATCACAACTGTGATATTTTACACAATTTTGAGCGTATATATGAATATGTAAGATTGCAGTGTTTTAGAGGTATGTTGTAGTAGTATCAAAATCGTAAATGATTTGTCCTATAAGCTTATTTATATAGGCATGGAAATCCTGTCCAACATAAAGCGTGATAATGGAAATTCAATGATGTTTCTATATTGAGAAGATTCTTGTCTGAATGAAGCCGTTGCACATGATGATGTCTTGATTGAAAAGTAACGCTTCAGAACTTAGAATCTTGCATGCTGCAATTGCTTTAGAATATTGATGACTCAGAGATTTGAGGATCTGATGGTATATTAAACTTCTGTTCAGAATTAGATTATTCTTCACTTCAGCACAGGTTCTGATCAACATTCTTCAGCGCAGATTCTGATTACCTCAGCTTGAAAGCTTATGTAGCTTAATTTCTGATGTTGTTTTGGTCAGAACTTCTGCATACAAAATAACACAAATTTAGAGTGCATATTTGTTCTTTGTGTTTGTTATCATCAAAACTTTAATTAAGGGTTGTAGAATCAAACTATGTTCTAACAATCTCCCCCTTTTTGATGATGACAAAAACTAGGATTTTCAATGAAAAATATAGAACAAAAAGCTTAAGAGAGACTCCCCATGAGTTGATTACTCAGATAGAGATGAGTTACTTCCCTGAAGTTCCTTCTCGTCAGAGATTTTAATGCATCTCCTTCTATCCTTATCAGAATGTGTTCCTGTTGAAGCTTTTCAGAAAATATAGAGGTTAAGATATTCATAATGTTTGAGACTTTGTCCCAGTATACTGTTATTGAAAATATCTTACTTTCTCCCCCTTTTTGTCAGGTATCAAAAAGCAATATAATCAGAGTCAAAAAGGTGAATTATATTGAAAACAGAATGCAATGACAATTTTTAGAAACAAGGAGGATAAGATAAAAAAATACAGATAAACAGTTTAAAGAAAATCTAAGAAGGAGGGGGAAGACGTATGAACAACGCTTCCAACAAGCTCTTAATATGAGTGCTTAATTCTTCCTGCTTTCCCAGAATGTCTTTGATTTCTTTTGTTGTATATTCTTGTTTATCCAATATACCCTTGATATCTTTGTTGGTGTCTTCTTGCTTATCCAGTCTGGCATGGATTAAAGCATTCTCCTTCTTCAACTCTTCCAGAGTTTGCATAACTAGAGACGAAACTGGTGTATCTTCAGGGGTTGCATGTTGTTCAGAACACTCTGCAGCTTCTTCTGATTGAACAACTTCTTCTGTTGTAATTACTTTTTCTGGAGCAGTATTCAGAGGGTGACTATCAGAATCTGGGTTACCTTTCTTTTTCGCAGCTTTAGGTGTCCTCTGAGAGGATTCTTCTCCTGCTGCCTTCCTCTTTTTGGATTTCTTTAGCACAACCTCTGGAGCTGGCTTGTGCAGATCTTGGATGTTGATTTCTGGAATAGTCCCATCAGCCTTGTAAGCTTCAAGGTATCTGACGGTGATATCTGGAGAGGCATCTATCTCAGAAAATAGTGGAAAATCCTTCAGAGGGATTCTCCTAGAAGTGATGACCTTATGAGAAGTAATTGTTGGTTCCTTCTTAATGTTCTCAATAATCTTCATTTTCTTCAGATTCTTGGCATTCAAAGGTTTCCCAACGGTTGCTTCCAGAGTACTGATTTCTTGAGCCTCTGTCAGATGTTCTATCAGCCTGTTTTCTGTTAGAATATCTGAAATCAATCTTCCTAGAGGAATCCAATCCCTCTTAGTTCTTTCTTCTTCTCTTGTCTCTTTCACACTTGTTCAAGATAGTTGAAGAGCAAATGTGGAAGGTTTATTTTGGTCTTCTTTGCAATGAAGTAAATCAGAAACTGCTGATCAATATTGATGTAATCAGGGGAGCTTGTAGGCTTCCTGTGATTGATACATCCCAGAATTATTCTATCCCGGTGTGATACAGTGGGAGAACTGACTTGAGGTTTCGCGTTTGTGTTTGCAAATGTTTCGTTTTAGCAAGAGTCGCCACCGACTTTTTATTTTATCCAAAGGAAAGGTCAAAAAGCACAGGAAATACCTTTGAGATGTTTTCTTGGGTTCGGGGGGTAGATTATGAAAAGGGAAGGTGCTAGCACCCTTTTCATCCATGGTTTTCCATGGGCTCTTAGTTACTTTTTTAGATCACTTGCTTTTGCTTTTCAATTGTTTGAAATGGTGCTTTGTGTGTGGTTTTGAAAATATTTTGAAAAGAGGCCTATGTTTAGGCAACCTTTGTAATGATTCTTGTTTGAATGTATACAAAGGTGTTTGTCTTTTGAAAAATGTTTCAATTGTTTGAAAGTTTGCTTTTGGAAATGTTTTGAAATTATGTTGTGATGTGTTTTTGAAAATAGCAAGGATGTTTGCAAGTTTGATCAAGTAACTAGGAGCATCTACCTACCTACTCAAAAGTCTTTCCTACACATTTTTAACCCTTTGACATTGTTGTTTTACCATTGTATTTGGTAAACAACCTTGTGTTTGGATGTTAAACGGGACGGGCGTGGGCCATCGTATGACCATGATAACAATGTTGCCAAGTATCTTAGCAAATTTTTTGAGGGACTAGATCATTTTTGTTAGGCAACCAAGATAGCGTCATCGAGGGACTATGATCTTTTGTTTTGATTTTGTTTTGCCAAGATACCTAGCATGCATACCATGGCCATTTTTAAGGCAACAAGTGGATGAAACCCTATGGGTGCTAGTGTGCATTGTGTTATCATTTTCATGCATTTTTGTCTTGTATTAGTCAAGCTATTTTTTTTATATTTTGAATATTTGCATACAAACTCTAATCTTTCTATCATGGCATATTTGAAAGCAATAAAAGCGTAAAAGTAAATCTAATACTATTACAACATGATTATGGGGAGGGGGATACAAATTTGAATAGGGGGATATTTGCAAGAAATTAAAACCCTAAGTCAACTATTACAATCCAATTGAACTCATTGTGCAAATAAATAAATAGACAATATTTAAATATGCAAATAAATATGAATATGCAAAAGTGTTTTTGTATTATTTTTATGTATGTAAAAATAAACTATTTGATGTATCAAAAATAAGAAAATAAGAGATTATTTTTATTAAGGGTGGAAACCCTAATTTGTTTTAAGAAAATATATATATCATGTATTATTTATTTATGTACAAGAAAAATAAAATAAAATATATACAAAATGTTGAAAAAATAAAATATGTATGACAATATTATTTAAGTGTAAAAAATAATAAAAATAAAAATATATAATTTTTTTAAATAATATTTACAAGTTTTTATTTAAGAAAATAAAAGTATATTATTTAAGAAACTATTTTTATGCTAGAAAAAATAATAAAAATAATAAAATAAAATATGAAAATTTATGAAAATATTTTTAGTAATTTTTAATATTTAGAAAAATAAATAAAAGTCAGAAACTGAAAAAAAAATGAAAAAAAATGAAAATATAAAAACAATGGGCCAAGGGGGTGTGAACAACAAGCCTAGGGGTGCAAGTAGCATGGAATAGCCAGGCCCAGCCCAAATGGCCTTCATCTTCAACCTCTGATCAAACAAAAACGCGCGCTTGATGTTCAAACTTGGAAATCCTGCATACATGCTCTAAAGCAAAAACTTGCAACATGAAAGTTATAGAGCATAATCACACGATTCTAACCATGTAGAAAACTTAATCTAACTCTCAAAGACCAGAGAGAATTTCTCCGGCCCTAAATTCTAACCTAGTTTTTTCAAAAAGTTCATCATTCAAATTCTCCCAGCTCAGTTAATTTAAATGAATTTTATGCATATGTACAGCTCAAGGGCAATGAGTACTACATTTTTTATTCACAAACCTAAGCCTAATGATTCCTAAATAGAGAGATAGAAGTTTGAACTTTACCTGTTTCAGTCAAACTCAAGTATGGCAATGCAGGGGTTTTCAGTGAGGCCTGAGATGCTTGTGAGCTTGCTTGAAGTTCCTTTGAGCTTTCCCAATGCCTAGCTAGCTTTGAACTTGCTTGAATCTCTCTATAGAACTCAACCTGCAAACTCAAAATTCAGAAATGGTGAAGTGTGTAAATGGATTTACAGTGACTTGTGAGTGGTTGGGATAGTTTAGGTAGGTTGTATGGAGTGTGTTGGAAAAGGTTTGGGGAAAAACACACGAGGCAATTGGAAGATGGAAGTGAAACTGCAGAACTTGCCCTATTTTGCAAGAAAAATGTGATTTTTGTGTTTTGGAAGGCTTGAGGACTTGCTAGCTCGTGCTTCTGACTTAGTGTGAGATGCCAAACTTGTTTTGAATGTTTACAACACTTGTTTATATCAGATTTCCAAGTTATGTGCTTTTTGCAAGTTGACTTGGTTTTGAAGCAAAAGTGAGAAGTGACCAAGGCCAGGCCTGTACAGGCTATATTCAAGCATACACATAGTTGGTGTACTTTCCCTGATATTTTTGGATGTTGTTTGCTGCAAAAGACTTGGTGTAATGCTCAAGAGAAACAAAATTGCATAAAGCAACCTTTATCAAAATGGCATTGTTAACTTTTTGCCATTTTTAGATTAATCCTTTGTGTAATCTTCCATTGATCAGAACAATGCCTTAATACATTGTGTTTGCATTCAATTTTTGAGTGTGGAAGGTTTTAAGGGCCTGTAAACAAGTACAAACAAGGCTGGACAGAAATTGCAACTTGTAGCAACATGAAAAATGCCATGGACCAAAGTGACATTTTTCCAAATTCAAACCTTCGATTCTCCCTAACCATAAATGATTTTGGAGATTTATTAGACATTTTGGAAAGCTTGTAACATTATCTACAATCCATCTTTGAAATGAATTTTCAGATTCCAATTGGAACTATGTGAAAAATTTCCATGAAGATAGGTCAAAATCCTGCCTAAACTAGGGCAAAATTTCACTAAGTTAAAAGTTTCATGGACCCTTGTTCACAAAATCATAACTTGAGATCCAAGCATCTTTTATGAAAACTTTGTGAATAAAAGTTTTATATTTTGTGGAGGACTACAACTTTCATGTTGGAAGTTTTCTTTGAATCCAATTGCATCATGGTGAAAATGTTGGTCAAAGTTGGGAAAAAATAAGAAATTTTCATAACTTAGAAAATTTCTAAGTTATGAAAATTTTCCTTTTTAAACCCTAATTTGCAAAATTAGGTTTCTTGGTGAACAAGTTTCATGTTTTGACACATCTTGATGAAAAATGACCCTTGGAACTTGATTTTGACCAAAAAGTCAAAGTTTGACTTTTCAGTGTACAGTTGATTTTTGATCAGTTGACTGGAAAATTCATCTGTCAATCCAATGCAATTGGGATCTTTTGAACCTTGTGAATAGGTCAAGATGATGCCATTGAGTCCTTGAATCCATGCTTGAAACCAATTTTCCATTGGCTAGGTTAAAAATCAGAAATTACCCTTCTGCAGTCAAAACCCTAAAAATGACCATTTTACCCTTTTGATGATCTGACCAAATTTCTTAAGGAGGTTTGATCCAAAATTGATCAAATGGTTGATATGAGTCTATAATGTTGATATGGATAAAAAATTATGAGGTTTGACTGTAAATTGGCCACAATTAACTTTTTCCCCAACACAGTTGATTTTTAGGTCAACTGTCCAATTAACTGGGCAAAAACATGATTCAAGGCTTGAAACTTGGTATGAGCAATCTTAGGGGTCCAACATGAAGTATGAAAGTCACATTGATCATTGAAAGTCCAAAAATCCGTGTGCAAACTCAAACCCTAATTTCAAGTCAACAGTGCAAAGAGATGTCTTGAGCAGAGCAAACCATAATTCTGTCTGGAGTCCAAAGAGTATTGTAAGGGGAAAACTTGATAAAATGAGAGGGCAAATTTTGGGGTACAACAGCTTCCCCTGTTCAATCTTCTTGAACCTGAAGAGTTAGATTGGCGAGTTTTCCGTTCGTGACTCGAAGGTAAGAGAATGATTGGACACTAGAGTGCCCAAGAATTTGCACTCGATGAAGTGTAGTTGAGGGAATGGGCTTAAAGATGCCATTTGGAGATGTGATAGAATCTTGTTGGAGATGGGCTTAAAGATGCCATCCAAAATTGTTGATCGCATAAGAGATTCCTTTGTGAAATCTTGTATTCCTGTTGTTGAGGAGGATTACGCTGGGGAATGCTGATCTCTATCGTGGTAGAAATATAATTTTAGGAGCTTCACTCGTCCCTTATTCTACTGGGGAATCATCTCCTGGTTGAAGAGGTGAAAATGAACTGCTATCTGGTCGTGCTCCAGGCTTTACAGTGACTTACTGGGGGTGAGATTAAACTTGTTATCTGGTCGTTCTCCAGGCTTCACAATTTCTCAATTCTTATCTGGTCGTACTCCAGGCTTTAGAAGGAATTAAGTTGTTATCCGGTCACCTCCGGGCTTTAACTTGAATTTAAGGCACACTAATATTCGGTCGACTCCGAGCTTCTTGGTAATTAGCCAAGTAAACGGCTATTTGGTCAAAATCCAAGCTTCAGAGTATCTTAAACTGTTATCTGGTCAAAATCCAGGCTTTACAGTCTTGTATTGCTATTTGGTCGAAATCCAGGTGTTGTACCCCAAAATTTGCCCTCTCATGTTTTCCAAAGTCTTCCCCCTGCATGGTTGACCAGAAACCCTTTCCTAAGGAAAAAGAAAATTTTTGAGTGGTGCTTCAAGTACCTTTTGATTGGCATTCTGAAAGGCCCTTCGATTGGCATGCTGAAGGAGCATTTCGATTGGCATTATGGACAAGCACTTCGATTGGCATTCTGAAAGGCCCTTCGATTGGCATTCTGAAGGAGCATTTCGATTGGCATTATGGACAAGCACTTCGATTGGCATTCTGAAAGACCCTTTGATTGGTATTCTGAATGAGCCTTTCGATTGGAATTATGGACAAGTACTTCGATTAGCATTGTGTCAAGGAAGCTTCGACAAGCATGTGAACCATGTCCTTCGATTAGCATGAGCAACACCTTTCGATTGGCCTGTTAACAAAGCCATCAAGAGGACACTCAAAAAACATGTCCAGGCCAAATTCTTGCCTTTTCTGTTCCTAAAGAGCTGATTCGACCAGAGTGATTCTATGCAACTCAAGACCATTCGAAGAAGCATTCAGAAGGCCCATTCGAAGGGTACATAGAAAGTCCATTCGAAGGAGGCAAATTAGGACCAATCGAAGAGCATGGCCTGAAGGCATTCGAAATTCAAAAGTGTCCAGGTTCATCCAAGAGACACGAACATTTCAGAAAAGGAAATTATTTAATGTGTCTGATTCTTGTATCATGGCATTAAAGGCTTGATTAAATGGCTGTCTCTTGCCGTTACTGCACCCTCACACCCCTATAAATACAGAGGCAAGCATGCAGTGCAGAGGACACGAAAATTATACAACGAAACACAGAAAGAAACAGAAGCATTGGAGAGACGCTGCCCATACAATCCATTAAAGGTTGTCAGAATTTTCCAAGCCAAAGCAGTCCTTTAGATCGAAGGTGCCCACGCCCAGAAACCCTCAGATTGAAAGTGCTCCCATCCAGTCAGTGCCAAATCGAAGGTTCCAACTACTGTAAGAGAGGGTAAATTGTCAAAAAACTTTTCATTTTTGCATAACACATTATTACTGTTTGTTACCTTCGATTTTCTATCCTAGACAGGATCAAGAGGCCTGGGTTTGGCACCCAGGCCATGTCCATCGTTTGCTAATATTTGCTGCAGCCATAGCCTGAAAAGACCCAGCAAGCGCGGGATCGAAGGGCCTGGGGTTCAATACCTAGGCCCTGTGTTTTATTTCACTAACATACTTTTGCAGGTATAACATCCCAGATCGAAGGAGACCCCTTCTATGGATCGAACCCATTAGCATGCTGGATCGAAGGAGGCATCTCATTCTTGGATCGAAAGCCATGACCTCCATGATCAAAAGACAATCCTCTTCCCTGGATCGAAGGCTACTCACGCCTTACTGTCTGGCCCAATCGAAAGGACCATGACCCTCTCTGGATCGAAACTTCCATTCCCTCCCTGGGTCGAAACTCCTTCTTTTTTCCCTGGATCGAAGGATCCCCCTTGTATTTTATTTTTGTTTTCATTGACATCTTTTTATCTTTTTAATTAACATTAAAATAAGAAAACCACAAAAACATTAGGCTATTTTTTCTATTAAATTAACTTTGTTAATTAATCTTTTAATTATCTTAACATTTTTCCAAAACTAAAATTAAATAGATTTAGATCATTTTCCCAAAATAAAATAAAACAACAAAAAAAGTTTTTATTCTTAGAATTTTTAGAGGTTATTTTCAGATTCGTGCGCGTTTATTTTATTGAAATTGCCTACTGGGATGTAATAACTTAGCTAAGAATTTTACTTTACTGCTTTTATTTCCCCAATTTTGGACATGTAAATAATCCCCCTCCCCGAAGCCTTGTAATAGCGTAGGATTTACAATTCCCGCACTTTAAATTCCTGTACATATATTAACTGTTTAGATGTATGCTAACTAGGCTATGCATGACAAGATTAACTCTTAACTTAAAATCAACCGTAGGTCACCATAACATGTACAAAGATAATATAACTGAAAATTGACACACTTGCACATGCCACTCCTAGGGTACACCTCACTTGGTTGCCTCGAACGTGGTCATTGAGTATAGGATATTTTAGAGGTCGCCCTCCTGTCCAAAGATCAAAGTTGCCTCGAAACGGTTGCCTCAGAAAAATGATCTAAGACATTAGGGTTACCGCTAAGGTGTCCTAACATTGCTTTGGTGACCACACGTCCCTTAAATCGAATTGACCCGAAAACTCCAATGACGATGCTACCTACTCCTCAATAGTGGGATAACATTGTCCAAAGGACATTAGCACAATTTAATTCCTTTTTGAGTAGGTAGAGGTTCTTAAGTACTTGCTCATTTAAAAAACAAAACAAAACTTTTCGCACTTACACTTTCTTCCAAAAACAAAACTCTTTTCAAAACCCACAAACACAAAGAAAAGCAAACTTTTGAAAACATAGTGAGCAAGTACCTAAGAGCCCGTGGATAACCACGGATAGAAAGGGTGCTAACACCTTCCCTTTCTATAATCTACCTCCCGAACCCGAGAAACATCTCGAAAAGGAATTTTTCTGTGCTTTTGTCCTTTCCTTGTTGGATAAAATAAAAGACGGTGGCGACTCTTGCTTAACCGCGACATTTTGCGAAAACAAACGCAAACACGAACCAGCATTCCAAAACAGTCAGTTCTCATTCCCACCGATCACAGAACTGGCGACTCTGCTGGGGAGATTATAAGTGAGGTGTACCTTAGGATTAGATCACTTGTGTTTTAAATTGTATGCTTTGTATGCTTTAAATTTTGTGGGTTTGTATCGGAGTTCTATAGATCCTAACCCGGATCTGGGGATACCCTTTAGGTAAGTAGCAACAAACTGTGAGGGAACTGTGCGGGGTATACCGACATGGTTGAAATAGTAGCTACGTTGATGTGGCACTTTGGTGAGTACCGGTAACCCTTGAGTTAAGTCAAGGAGAGTACGGGGCCGCCGCATGGTGTCGTGAAGCATCAATTGACCTTAGAACCTTACTTGACCATCTTGGCCTTTTTAGGGGTAGTGAGATGACCGACTTTGGTGCAGTCCGAAGTTGGTAGATACTTGATACTACACTCATTGAGGATTGTTTTCTTGGAATATTTTGGTCGCCAGTTAAGTGGCTAAACTGAAACGATGAACATAGAAAACAATCCAATGATATTGAGCTCCTTAGAACTCGGTTACTATTTATAGGACAGGTTTTGAGCCAACTAAACTCAAGAGGGTACTTACCTATGAAACTCCATGCCAGCCTGAACTTAAGGCTATATGTGTGACTTGTGTGCCTTCAAACTTGAGCTACTTGCATATACTTGTTATCTGACAACATGAGTTCCTTGCAGGTTTTGTTTACAGTCCTTATCCAATAATCTGGATTTATTGCAGGGCTTACTTACATCACCTCACACTTGTGTTTAAACGCATAACATACACATCATAACATCATGCCTTAGCCTTTCTTTAACCATTTCAAGGATCTCAAGGGTCTGTGATGCAGGTTATGGTAAATCAAATGGCTAGCAAGGGGCAAAAGGGATTTATTTTCCTCTAGCCAAAGTTGTCTGGAAATCCAAGCACGATAACTTGAGTCAGGGGCTATGACCCACTCGATATGGTGAGCTTGACTCTTGAAGAAGGACTCTCAACAACATGAAGTTCCTTCAATCAAAGCTACAAGATTCAAATTCTATCAGTTTCTTGTTTACCCCGCGAGATCCTTGGAAACATTGCATATATATATATATATATATATATATATATATCATACATATCATTGCATAATAGGTCTCCCAGTACAGGTCTCTTATCTTCTTCACTGTTTATTTCAGCAATCATCATGTCTACTGAACCTTCCACTGAGCAAGCTATCAAGGCCCTCCAGGACCAGAATGCCCAATTTCAAGAGTTGGTCATGAGCCTAGCTAAGGGTCAGCAGGACCTGAAGACCCTAATTCTGAAAGAGAGGAAGAAGAAGAAAAAGAGGACCATCTTGTTCAATACTGGACGCAGGTTTGGAAACGGGTTGCAAAACGAAGTTGATCTGACCACCCCATCTGGAGAGAAAGACAATCCACAAGAAAGGAGGGCTCCTAGCCCTGAAGTCTCCGACAACGAGATGGACTATGATGAAGAACAATATCCTCCTGCTGAGGATAAGTACAAACAGCTGGAAGACCGCTTGAGCGCTATGGAAATATAGAAGGTGCCCGGTCTGGACTTCAGAGATCTAGGTCTATCCTCTGGGGTGGTGATTCCCCATAAATTAAAGGCACCTGCCTTTGCCAAGTACGACGGAGCTTCCTGTCAAAAGCTACACCTCCGGTCATATGTGAGGAAGATCCAACCCTATACTGCTGATAGAAATCTCTGGGTTCATTTCTTTCAAGATAGTCTGTCAGGGACTCAACTTGAATGGTTCTGTCAACTGGAAGGAGCTAACATCCGCAACTGGGAGGACCTTGCTGCTGCTTTTTACAAGCAATACCAGTATAATGCCGACCTTGCTCCCATGCGTACTCAGCTTCAGGGTATGTCTATGGGTACATGGAAAGGCTTTAAGGACTACGCTCAGAAGTGGAGAGATCTTGCTGGAAGAGTCCAACCCCCTCTGTCTGATAGGGAGTTGGTGGATATGTTTCTTGGGACTTTGTCTGGTCCCTATTTCAAACACCTGATCGGAAGCTCTTCAGCCGGATTCACCGAGCTAATACTGACCGGCGAAAGGGTCGAAGCTGGCATCAAAAGTGGGAAGATTCAAGAAGCTACACCTTCTGATGCTCAGAAAAAGCCCTACAATGGGAAGAAAGAGTCCAATGCTGTGTATGGTAAAAAAAGTCGTCATGATCAACATGTAGGGGCAACCCTGATCTCCAATCCCACGCCTGTTCAATAAAGATAGAGCAATAGGCGCAGGGTAAGATATCAAGAAAGGCAGTATACTAACATCAACATGCCTTTGTCTCAAGCGTTACAACATTTGATGGAGTTGAAGCTAATCACGCTAAAGGATCCTCCTCAAAATCCTGATACTTCCTCTTCCAAGTATAACCCGAGTGTGAGATGTGCCTACCATTCTGACAGTCCTGGACATGACACCGACGACTGTTGGACTTTGAAGAACAAGATCCAAGACTTGATTGATGCCAAGGAGATCAAGTTTGATCACTGATCCTACGCCAAATCATTGAGAATGTCTTTATTTCATTTGAATTTTCAAGTTGTAATCTCTTTGTTATTCAAACAATTATCTATTAATGCCAAACTTTGTTTCATTAATGCATTGCATATGTTTGTCTTGATTTGATCCAATCATTTTAATTACATTTAAACTATGCTTTTTACTCATTCAACTCTTGCTAAAAGTTACAAGCCTTTAGAGGGAGGATGACGAACCAATGCCATAATCTCATACAGTATGCTTTTGGACAGACCTTGCTGACGATGTACAGGCGTTTCTTTCAAATCCTAAACACTGGAGTTATAAGGAAGATAATCCCTAGTCAACCCCTTCGAGCCAAAGAAGTAGGAGTTTTCTGTTTAAACACAAATTGAAACCTTTAATTTAAACCTGGGGCAGGGTAGTCTCTCAGTTAATGCAAAAGGTGCGCATTTAAGTCGCAAAACTCTCAGTTCATAATACAACGAACAAAATCAAAAGCATTCCTCTGGAATCAAAAGACAGTGGTGGTTCCTTATCTCATAGGCAGTCAATCTCTCAAAAGAAAAAAAAGCCCACTGAGCCAAAACCTATAAAGGAGGCTTAAGAAAGCTGGGGCATCCCGCTGACTATAATCTCGAAAACAGGAACAGTCAGGCAAAATTAGGGATAATAAATCAAAAGAACGAGGTCATTACAAATCCTCGACAACATGAAAAATGTTGCAAAAAATGATGACTGCCTTCAAAAATCCAACTGGTGTGAACCATCACCAAAAACGTCGTTCCAGATTTGAATAGAGTTCGACACACAATTAACTGAGTTTAGGATTGAAGAACATCACGAAGAACGGGTGGGTACAAATATACTTTGAGCCTTTATCCTTTCTTTCTTAAACCGTGAACCAAGCCACGTTACAACCCTTCAAAAGTCCTAACTGAAGCATGGGTTGGTTCGAAAGCATACTGTTACAAAAGGTATCCTGACTCCTGTAAGGCTTTGCCCTAAATCTTGTGTTGAATTTGTCTTATAAAAAGTTTTCTACTAAAAAATGCATTTTTCAAAACTTTGAGACAAGCATAAACTTTGCATTATTTGAATATCACTGTTTGCATTTGGCTATTTGTTTGACAGCGGAGAAATTCACACAACGAATATCCGATGAACGAAAGCCCTCTCAGTGAACAAAATCACTTCAAAAAGGATGACACTTCCATTGACAAATCTCCTATCAACAAGGGGACTTGACATGTCACTATCCAGCACACCTGGCGCAGTCCAGTCAAGATTTCAAGAAATCTCTGAAGAAGTGCAGAGTAACCAGGGGCAAGTCTCCATCTCCGTCACTTGGGGCATTGAATATCAATCTCAGTGAAGGGTTACATACAGTCGAACATTTCCAGGCAGTGCCACAAACACTTGCTACTAGGGGCAATGACAGATCTCCCCAAAATCCTTCTCATAGGATGACTCCCAACAAGGATTTAATCTCTGAAAACCTTTCCCCAGCTGAATCAACCTCAAGAATCCTCGAGGACTTCCCCCAACGAAGATGTCACCTCTCTAGCGGACTGACGACAAGGTTTATTTCCCCAACAACACCAGGATTCCCCAGCTTGAGTTAGCCTCTCCGACTACTACAAATCAAAGGACCACAACTCTTATTCCCCAGTAGACTCTGGAAGCTTGTCCCCTGCGAAGCACAAATGAGTCTCCTCAGCCAAATTCAGAGGTTATCCTCACAAGAGTCTAACTGGGTTATCCTCAGCAAGTGGCAACTGAAAGATCATCCCCAACGAAGTTCTTTCTATCCCCAATAGGGCTCACTGTCACCAACAACAGTAATTCACCCCCAACTGAGTTTTATTTCTCCAAATCAGCAGATCTTCTAGTAGAGTATATACTCCCCACAGAGTCATTTCCTCGTCAGTCAATTCCCCAGCGGAGTTATTCTCTCCTGCAGGATTATTCTCCCAATCATCTTCGGTCGTTATCTACAACGAGTGAAGCTCTTTATTCTCTAACAACAGTCAGGGATTTATTTTCCCAAACTCGGACGTACCACAATAGCATTTCATGTTCATGCATCATGACGTGCGCATACATATTGCATACAGCATAATCTCATTTATTTTTAGAACATCATCATACAATGCATATCATGCATGATTAATCATGTACCTTTTTCAGGAAAGATGGTTATCATCAACAACTTCCAGCAAGTTCAAGATTAACTCTGGAAACTAAACAAACTTCACACGGGTTTATCCTGAAAAATCCTACACGGGTCCTTTATCATATATTTCTGAATGAAGTTTTACACAAACTCATCCCAAAGTAACCTTACCCCGGTTCATCCTGAAGTTTTACACGAACTTATCCCAAAGTAACCTTACCCAGGTTCTCTCTTTCCAGATGAAGTTTTACACGGACTCATCATCAAGAAACCCTACACAGGTTCCCTCTCTCCAAGATGAAGTTTTACATGGACTCATCATAAAGTAACCTTACCCAGGTTCTCTCTTTCCAGATGAAGTTTTACACGGACTCATCATCAAGAAACCCTACACAGGTTCCCTCTCTCCAAGATTAAGTTTTACACGGACTCGTCATCAAGAAACCCTACACCGGTTCCTTCTTTCCAAGATGAAGTTTTACACGGACTCGTCATCAGGAAACCCTACACAGGTTCTCTCTTTCCAAGATGCAGTTTTACACGGACTCATCATCAGGCAACCCTACACCGGTTCCCTCTCTTTCTAAGATGCAGTTTTACACAGACTCATCATCAGGCAACCCTACACAGGTTCCTCCTTTCCAGATGAAGTTTTACATACCCAGGTTCCTTCTCAGGAAATTCCAAGATGAAGTTTTACACGGACTCATCATCAAGAAACCCTACACAGGTTCTCTCTTTCCAAGATGCAGTTTTACACGGACTCATCATCAAGAAACCCTACACAGGTTCCCTCTTTCCAAGATGAAGTTTTACACGAAATCATCATCAAGAAACCCTACACAGGTCCCCTCTTTCCGAGATGAAGTTTTACACGGACTCATCATCAAGAAACCCTACACAGGTTCTCTCTTTCCAAGATGCAGTTTTAATGGACTCATCATCAAGAAAACCTACACAGGTTCTCTCTTTCCAAGATGCAGTTTTACACGGACTCATCATCAAGAAACCCTACACAGGTTCTCTCTTTCCAAGATGCAGTTTTACATGGACTCATCATCAGGCAACCCTACACAGGTTCCTCCTTTTCAGATGCAGTTTTACACAGACTCATCATCAGGCAACCCTACACAGGTTCCTCCTTTCCAGATGAAGTTTTACATGGACTCATCATGAAGTAACCTTACCCAGGTTCCTTCTCAGTTCATATGCAGTTCACCTCCAAAGTTAGACTTCCCCAGCGGAATCTTCTACAACAACGGGTTTGCAAGTTCTCGCTAAGGAATCTCTTATGCGATTGACACTCCTGCAAATGGCATCTATAAGCCCATCCTCCTACCAACAATCTCCAAATGGCATCTGTGAGCCCATTTCCCGACATCATAATGCTGACACTACACCATGCGAGTGCAAATTTCTGGGCACTATAGTGTTCAATTATCTTCCACCTTCAGATCACGAAAGGCTCGAAAGCCAATCTATATCCTCAGGTTTAAGAAAATTGAACAGGGGCAACTGTTGTACCCCAAAATTTGCCCTCTAATGTTTTCCAAAGTATTCCCCCTGCATGGTTGACCAGAAACCCTTGCCTAAGGAAAAATAAAATTTTTGAGTGGTGCTTTAAGTACCTTTCGATTGGAATTCTGAAAGGCCCTTCGATTGGCATGCTGAAGGAGCATTTCGATTGGCATTATGGACAAGCACTTCGATTGGCATTCTGAAAGGCCCTTCGATTGGCATTCTGAAGGAGCATTTCGATTGGCATTATGGATAAACACTTCGATTGGCATTCTGAAAGACCCTTCGATTGGTATTCTGAATGAGCCTTTCGATTGGAATTATGGACAAGTACTTCGATTAGAATTGTGTCAAGGCAGCTTCGACAGGCATGTGAACCATGTCCTTCGATTAGCATGAGCAGCACCTTTCGATTGGCCTATTAACAAAGCCTTTCGATTGGCCTGTTAACAAAGCCATCAAGAGAACACTCAAAAAACATGTCCAAGCCAGATTCTTTCCTTTTCTGTTCCTAAAGAGCTGATTCGACCAAAGTGATTCTATGCAACTCAAGACCATTCGAAGAAGCATTCGGAAGGCCCATTCGAAGGGTACATAGAAAGTCCATTCGAAGCAGGCAAATCAGGACCAATCGAAGAGCATGGCCTGAAGGCATTCGAAATTCAAAAGTGTCCAGGTTCATCCAAGAGACACGAACATTTCAGAAAAGGAAATTATTTAATGTGTCTGATTCTTGTCTCATGGCATTAAAGGCTTGATTAAATGGCTGTCTCTTGCCGTTACTGCACCCTCACACCCCTATAAATACAGAGGCAAGCATGCAATGCAGAGACACGAAAATTATACAACGAAACACAGAAAGAAATAGAAGCATTGGAGAGACGCTGCCCATACAATCCATCAAAGGTTGTCAGAATTTTCCAAGCCAAAGCAGTCCTTTAGATCGAAGGTGCCCACGCCCAGAAACCCTCAGATTGAAAGTGCTCCCATCCAGTCAGTGCCAAATCGAAGGTTCCAACTACTGTAAGAGAGGGTAAATTATCAAAAAACTTTTCATTTTTGCATAACACATTATTACTGTTTGTTACCTTCGATTTTCTATCCTAGACAGGATCAAGAGGCCTGGGTTTGGCACCCAGGCCATGTCCATAGTTTGCTAATATTTGCTGCAGCCATAGCCTGAAGAGACCCAGCAAGCGCGGGATCGAAGGGCCTGGGGTTCAATACCCAGGCCCTGTGTTTTATTTCGCTAACATACTTTTGCAGGTATAACATCCCAGATCGAAGGAGACCCCTTCTCTGGATCGAACCCATTAGCATGCTGGATCGAAGGAGGCATCTCATTCTTGGATCGAAAGCCATGAACTCCATGATCAAAAGACAATCCTCTTCCGTGGATCGAAGGCTGCTCACGCCTTACTGTCCGGCCCAATCAAAAGGACCATGACCCTCTCTGGATCGAAGCTTCCATTCCCTCCCTGGGTCGAAACTCCTTCTTTTTTCCCTGGATCGAAGGATCCCCCTTGTATTCTATTTTTATTTTCATTGACATCTTTTTATCCTTTTAATTAACATTAAAATAAGAAAACCACAAAAACATTAGGCTATTTTTTCTATTAAATTAACTTTGTTAATTAATCTTTTAATTATCTTAACATTTTTCCAAAACTAAAATTAAATAGATTTAGATCATTTTCCCAAAATAAAATAAAACAACAAAAAAAGTTTTTATTCTTAGAATTTTTAGAGGTTATTTTCAGATTCGTGCGTGTTTATTTTATTGTAATTGCCTACTGGGATGTAATAACTTAGCTAAGACTTTTACTTTACTGCTTTTATTTCCCCAATTTTGGACATGTAAATAATCCCCCTCCCCGAAGCCTTGTAATAGTGTAGGATTTACAATTCCCACACTTTAAATTTCTGTACATATATTAACTGTTTAGATGTATGCTAACTAGGCTATGCATGACAAGATTAACTCTTAACTTAAAATCAACCGTAGCTCACCATAACATGTACAAAGATAATATAACTGAAAATTGACACACTTGCACATGCCACTCCTAGGGTACACCTCACTTGGTTGCCTCGAACGTGGTCATTGAGTATAGGATATTTTAGAGGTCGCCCTCCTGTCCAAAGATCAAAGTTGCCTCGAAACGGTTGCCTCGGAAAAATGATCTAAGACATTAGGGTTACCGCTAAGGTGTCCTAACATTGCTTTGGTGACCACACATCCCTTAAATCGAATTGACCCGAAAACTCCAACGATGATGCTACCTACTCCTCAATAGTGGGATAGCATTGTCCAAAGGACATTAGCACAATTTAATTCCTTTTTGAGTAGGTAGAGGTTCTTAAGTACTTTCTCCTTTAAAAAACAAAACAAAACTTTTCGCACTTACACTTTCTTCAAAAAACAAAACTCTTTTCAAAACAAACAAACACAAAGAAAAGCAAACTTTTGAAAACATAGTGAGCAAGTACCTAAGAGCCCGTGGATAACCACAGATTGAAAGGGTGCTAACACCTTCCCTTTCTATAATCTACCTCCCGAACCCGAGAAACATCTCGAAAAGGAATTTTTCTGTGCTTTTGTCCTTTCCTTGTTGGATAAAATAAAAGACGGTGGCGACTCTTGCTTAACCGCGACATTTTGCGAAAACAAACGCAAACGCGAACCAGCATTCCAAAACAGTCAGTTCTCATTCCCACCGATCACACCAGGCTTCACAATACCTTACTTCCTATCTGGTCAAAATCCAGGCTTCAGAAGAAAATCAAATGGTTATCTGGTCACCTCCGAGCTTCCCTTTGATTATGGGCCCCACTAATATCCGGTTGAATTCGGGCTTCCAAGTAATCGGCCGAGTAAACTGATTTTTGGTCGAAATCCAGGTTCACAGTGTACCTTACTGTTATCTGGTCAAAATCCAGGCTTCACAGTGTTTTGTAGAGATCAAGATACTATCCAGTCGAACCCGAGCTTCGTAGCTTGAACTTAAGATGTACCACAATCTGGTCGATTCCAGGCTTCATGGTGCTTTATACTGCTATCTGGTCGATTCCAGGCTTTACAGTAATTTGCTGGGGATTCAACTATTTTTCGGTCGATTTCCAGGCTTCAGTATGATCAAGATATTATCCGGTCGAATCCGGGCTTCATAATTTGAACTGGAACAGGAATCTGAGCATTGATTCGAATAAGCAATATAATAGCATCCGTTTCTGGAGCATCTCTAAGCTGCATTTGAACTTTGAACATTCGTTACAGATAGCTGTTAATTTTATCCTGAAAAGGGTAAAACGTTAGCTGAAACACAAAGTTATGTTTGCATGAAATGTACGATGCAAATTAATGTTTATGATATATGAATGTAATGTATGCGCATGTAAGCTGATTTGCTGTCTTGCTGAGGAAAATAAATCCTTGATAGCTGGAGATAATAAAATCTTTGACTACTGCCGGGGAAAATAAATCCTAGACTGCTGCTGGGGAAAATAAATCCTTGACTGCTGCTGGGGATAGAAAATCCTTGACTGCTTGCGGGGATTATCAAAACTTTGACAACTTTTGTGGGGATTAGGGATCTTCAAGTCCTTTGAAGTTGAAAAATGATAGACATTCTGTCGTAAGAATAATGCCGAGTTCCGTTTGAGAAACCTGCTTGGGGAGTCCCGAGAATCTTAATGACTGTGGCTGGGGATTGAGAATCTTCAATCTACTGGGAAATAAGAATATTTCTGCGGGGGGAAGTTTAATCTGTTGGAGAGTAGCTATATTGCTGGAGAGTTTTAGGATACTCTGGGGGGAATAACTCATTCCTGTTATGGAGAGATTTCAAGAGTTTGGGTTGTATGCCAATCTACTGGGGAACTATCCGAAGCTGTTGTCTGGTTAGCTGTCAGGCTTCACAGCAGCTTGCTGGGAAGTTATCAGGTTCTAAGATAACTTGCAGGGGAATTATCTGGTTTTAAGACAACTCTCTGGGGAATTTGGAGGAAGATGGATGGTTTCTGCTGTGGTTAAGGTTTGAAGTTTTGGACTCCGCTGGGGAAGAAAGTTTCATCTTTGCTAAGGGTCTGTAATTCAAAGTTTGGATCCACTGGGGATTTCGAAATTTAACTCCGCTGGGGATATGTATTTCAAGGTTTTAGCTTTGTTGGGGACCTAGATGATGTACTGCAGGGGATTTCTCTTGGAATAGCCTAAATACGTCTTCCTATACTTTCAACCTATCAGTAATTATTCTTTCCCATTTCGTTTATTTGTAATTAGTGATTATATTCAAATGCATATGCTCATTTAATTAACCATTGGACGTTTTCAAATAAAACACAAGTGTAAAGAAAAAGAAAAGGCAAATAGTTTTTTGCACTTTGAAGTATCTTTGTATTTTTGTGTAAGTATTTTTTACAAAGGAGACATACATTCTAGTAAGAGAATGTTGTCATAAAATTGAGAAAAATTTATACAAAGAAAGATAGCTATGTGTAAATAATTCCATGGGGTTCCCATTCTGCTATAGCCTTCATAACTCTGAATATCCTGTCCATTCGTTGCTTCGCCCGAAGATGACTGAGTCGATCGGAAGCCTGGAGTTTGTCTGTGAAGAGATTGTCCTTGAAGTGATCCGACGAGACATAGTCACACGCTTTAATTCCCTAACTTTTGCCTGGACCGCCCTTTCGGGTTTTCGATCCACCGGGAAACCCTTTTTTTCCCAAGTCGCCCTTTCGGGTTTTCAACTTGCCGGGTGTACAAATTTTTTATTTATCCCTAATTTTTGCCTGAACCGCCCTTTCGGGTTTTCGATTCACCGGGATGCCCATTTTTGCCCAAGTTGCCCTTTCGGGTTTTCAACTTGTCGGGTTATTTTATGCGTAGTATCTTTTGACTATGTCTGCATTTGCAGGGTGCAGCAGGTCGTCACCGTCCATGGTGGCCAGGATCATTGCCCCACCAGAAAAGATGTTTTTAATCATAAATGGTCCTTCGTAGGTAGGAGTCCATTTTCCCCTGGGATCACTTTGTGACAAGATGATCCGCTTGATTATAAGATCCCCGACTTGATATACCTGGCGCCTGACTTTCTTGTTGAAAGCCTTGATCATCCGTTTTTGATACATCTGACCATGGCAAACAGCAGTAAGTCGCTTCTCGTCAATCAAGTTAAGTTGATCAAGCCGGGTATGAATCCAATCGTCTTCACTCAAACCAGCATCCTTTATGATTCTCAAGGAGGGAATCTGAACCTCAATAGGTAAAACAACTTCCATGCCGTATACCAAAGAATAGGGTGTTGCCCCTGTTGATGTACACGCCGTGGTACGTTACCCATGCAGAGCAAACGGTAACATCTCATGCCAGTCCTTGTAGGTGACTGTCATCTTTTGAATGATTTTCTTAATATTTTTGTTTGCAGCTTCGACAACAGCGTTCATCTTTGGCCGATAGGGAGATGAATTATGATGTTGAATCTGGAAATGCTCGCACAAAGCGGTGATCATAGTGTTGTTTAGGTTTGTACCGTTGTCCGTGATGATCCTGTCGGGGATACCATACCGGCAAATGAGGTTCTGCTTGATGAAGCGGGCAACCACATTCTTTGTGACGGAGGCGAAGGAAGCTGCTTCGACCCACTTGGTGAAGTAATCAATGGCTACCAGGATGAAGCGGTGTCCATTGGATGTTGTAGGCTTGATCTCTCCAATCATGTCGATTCCCCACATCGCGAATGACCAAGGAGCTGTTAAGACATTGAGAGGAACTGGAGATATATGTACCTTGTCCGCATAGATTTGGCATTTGTGACAAGTACGGGAATGTTGATGACAGTCACCTTCCATGGTAGACCAGTAATAGCCTGCCTGTAGAATCTTCTTAGCCATCGTATGTCCGCTCGAATGGGTGCCAAATGTACCATTATGTAGTTCAGGCATGATCTGTTCAGCTTCAACCTTGTCCACACAACGGAGCAAAATGCAATCATGATTGCGCTTGTATAGGATACCATTGCTCAGAAAGAACTTGGCAGAGAATCTCCTCAAGAACTTTTTGTCGTTGACTGAAGCTCCTTCAAGGTATTCTTGTGCTTCGAGATACCTTTTGACATCATGAAACCACGGTCGGTCCACTACTTCTTTGGTATTGATCTCGTGACAATGTGCAGGTTTGTCCATCCGTTCAATGGTGATTTGGGGAGCCTCATTATCCCAGTTAAGTTTAAACATGGATGACATTGTAGCTAGAGCATCTGCTAGCTGATTCTCTTCTCGCGGGAAGTGCTCGAAGGTAATCTGCTCGAAATATGGTATCAATGTCAAGACATGTTCTTTGTAAGGGATGAGGTTTGGATGTTTAGTATCCCACTATCCTTTGATTTGACTGATAACCAAAGCTGAGTCCCCAAATAAAATCAAAGATTTGATTCCCAAGTCAATAACGGCCTTGAGACCAAAGATACAAGCTTCATATTCAGCCATATTGTTGGTATAGCTGAAGCAGAGTCTGGCGGTGAAAGGTGTATGGCAACCTTCTGGAGAGATAAGTACCGCGCCGATACCGTTGCCAAGTGCATTGTAGGCACCATCAAAGTATAGGGTCCATCGGGATCCTTGTTTAGGTCCGTCATGCGGTCCATTATCTTCAATGTTGTCCAATGTCATAATGTCTTCGTCGGGGAAGTCAAACTTCATGGATTGGTAACCTTCGACAGCTTGATGAGCTAGATGGTCAGCTAGTACACTCCCCTTTATAGCTTTTTGGGTCGTGTACTGGATATCGTACTCAGTCAGGATCATTTTCCATCTAGCTATTCTTCCAGATAAAGCAGGCTTCTCAAAGATGTACTTGATCAGATCCATCTTAGATATCAGTAAAGTAGTATGAGTCAACATATACTGCCTTAGCCGGCGAGCATCCCATACCAAAGCGCAACAAGTTTTCTCGAGCAGTGAGTATCAGGTCTCACAGTCGGTAAACTTTTTGCTAAGGTAATAAATGGCATGCTCTTTTCGGCCAGACTCGTCATGTTGGCCCAGTACGCACCCCATTGAATTATCCAAAACAGTCAGATACATGATTAGTGGTCTTCCCTCGACGGGAGGCATCAAGATAGGAGGTTCTAGAAAATACTCCTTGATTTTATCGAAAGCAACTTGACAGTCATTGTTCCATTTAACCACCCGATCTTTCTTCAACAACTTGAAGATCGGCTCACAGGTAGATGTTAGGTGAGAAATGAACCTTGCAATGTAGTTTAGGCGTCCCAAGAAACCTCTGACCTCCTTCTCAGTGCGAGGGGCAGGCATTTCTTGTATAGCTTTGACTTTGGCAGGATCAACCTCGATGCCTTTGTTACTGACAATGAAACCCAAGAGTTTACCGGACCTGACTCTGAAAGTGCACTTGCTAGGGTTTAATCTGAGCTTGTACTCTTTCAACCTGACAAACAGCTTTTGCAGATGGTTGAGGTGTTCTTCTTCTATCTGTGAACGGGCTATCATGTCGTCTACATAGACTTCAATCTCATGATGTATCATGTCATGAAACAAAGCTACCATGGCGCGTTGATAGGTTGCCCCGACATTCTTCAGTCCGAATGGCATCACTTTATAGCAGAAGGTACCCCACTGTGTAACAAAAGTAGTTTTCTCCATGTCTTCAGGTGCCATTTTGATCTGGTTGTAACCTGAAAATCCATCCATGAAAGAAAATACCTTGTGCTGAGCTGTGTTGTCAACCAAGATGTTAATGTGCAGTAGTGGAAAGTCATCTTTAGGGCTAGCCCTGTTTAAATCTCTGTAATCCACGCACATTCTCACTTTGTCATCCTTCTTAGGCACATGAACAATGTTAGCAACCCATTGTGGATAGGAAGTAACAGCAAGAAACCCAACTTTGAACTGCTTCATCATTTCCGCTTTAATCTTTTCAGACATATCGGGCCTCATTCGGAGGACTTTCTGTTTGATTGGTGGACAGTCTTCTCTTGTAGGGAGACGGTGAACCACAATATCTGTATCGAGTCCCGGCATATCTTCGTAAGACCAGGCGAAGATCTCAACATATTCATTCAATAGCTGAACTAAGCACACTTTGACACTTGGCTTTAGGTTTGCACCCACTCTGACTTCTTTTCTGTCTTCATCAGTACCCAAATTGATTGTCTTTAACAACTCCTCATGGGGCAGAATAGCCCTTTCTTCCTGTTGTAGAAGTCTAGCCAATTCTCCCGGCACCTCACAGTCTTCATCATCTTCGTACTCAGCATGGTAGACCATATCTTCAGAGTCACTGAAGGCCATAGCAGAATTGTTACCCATGGAATCTGGAATGGAAGGGTACCTGCATTTGTTGAGTGTGGGTGTGTGTAAGGGATAACCACCTTTAAACAAATAAAATGTAAAAAGAAAGAAAATGAACACAAAAGTTTATATGTGAAAACGTCCATGATTCTTTAAAATGGCATATGAAGATGAAAAATCAAACCCTTACCAATGGACCTATGTACCTCGGGTAAGGCACAAGGCAAAAAGTGTACGAATTGTTTAAGAATTATTACAGACCAACAGAAATGTTTGAAAGATAAATTACTGATTTATTAAAGTAATGGGAACAAAGTCTTTTGCCTCCCAGTTGTTCAATCCTCCTTCAACAGTAGGGAAAATCCAGTCTTCTATATTTCTCTCCTCTTCACCATCCTCCAAAGCATTGACTCCATGATGGGTGATCTTCACTAGTGGCCCTCCAGCCCAGAAGCGACACACATCCTTTTGAGCAGAAGCAGTGAAACCCAAGCCGAATTTATCAGATTTAAAAGGAAAGTCTGGTAGCTGACCCCACATTGTGCTTCCTCCTTCTTCAATCACAGCCTTCGTATCTTTGAGGGATGACATCCGAGGAACAGGTTTGGTAATCAAAGGCACAGAAGACACTGTCTTGGTTGCTGCAACTTCAGGAGAAACCTCTTCAAAGTGCTGAAAGGGGGTCTCGATGAATTCGCCATCCTATTCAACATAGCGGAATGAATTTAGATGGCTTATCATGTACTCCTCCTCGCCATGAACTGTTATAATTTCCCCCTGGATTGGGTACTTGAGCATTTGGTGCAGTGAAGAAGTGACGGCCCCAGCATTGTGGATCCAGGGTCTTCCAAACAAGCAAGAATAGGAGGGACGGATGTCCATCACATAAAATGTGGAGTTGAAAGTTTCCGTTCCCACTTTAATCGGGATGTCCACCTCCCCGTGAACCATCCTTTTAGAACCGTCAAAGGCTCTGACAATGATATTGTTGGGCTTCAGGGTTAAACCTTCAGAGTCCAATCTATCCAATGCTTTCTTCGGTAAGACATTTAAAGACGACCCAGTATCAACCAGAACGTGAGCTAGAATAGTTCCTATGCATTCCACCGAGACATGCAGAACGTCATTATGCTTTCTCCCCTCAGATGTTAAATCGGCATCGGAGAACCCGAGACCATTATCTGCAGTTAGGCTAGCTACACATTCTTGGAACTGGTCCGCAGAGGTTTCCTGAGGCACGTGGGCCGTCTTCAAGAATATGATCAAAGCTTTGGCATGAGCTTCAGAGAAAAGCAGCAAGGCGAGCATAGAGATTTTTGAGGGGGTTTGCCCCAGTTGTTCTACAACATCATAGTCGCTTTTCTTAATTATTTTCAAAATCTCTTCCATTTCCTTTTAAGTGGTCTCAGGGATGACTAAAGGCTAAGCCCTCGTCCTGACGGGCGCTTCTTGGATCCCCTTCCCTTTATCAGTAGCAACAGCAGAGGGTACAACCATGGGAGTTACAACTTCTTCAATAACTGGAGCTCTTACGAATATGTTGACCGATACAAGAGTAACCTTAGGAGCAATTGAGGGTCCGAAGACTGCCATTGGAGGAGCAATCTCCAGAGAGAAAATTCTTCTGTTGTGGGTGATTTTAATCGTTCCAGCAATATTTCCTATGTCAGGAGTTTCTTCATCGGAACTTTCTTCAACTGATTCAATCTGCTTAATACCGTGGTAGAAGATCTCTCCCTCATAGTTCCACGGTATTGATTTGTTGGACTTGTACGGGATAGACTCCGGCATGGTTATCTTCAGAGGTACAATCTTCGGATCGGATGTAATCTTAACAGGTCTTTTGGAGACCTTGGAAAGATTGGCGGATATGGTAATTATAGCAACATCATTGACAGGAGTCTTTTCAAAAAGGATTTCTTGATTATACATTAGGCGTTGGAACCCTAACTTCAACAACGGACAGTCGGATGGTAAGGATGAACAAAGGAAACAATCTTTTTCACATCCTGGGAAAATCCTAGCCTTCAACAAATTTAGCTTGATATCGGTAACAGAGTCATTAAATCATCAACAGCAGCAACAAAAAGATCTTCTTCAATAGCATGGGAATTGTGGCCATGCTTTGGCATTGGAGCAGAGATCGCATTCGGCTTTTCAGGGGCATCGAATTCCACTTCCTTAGCGTATATTAAATCCTGAATCTTATTCTTGAGGGCCCAACAATTGTTGGTGTCGTGCCCCAGGCTGTCTGAATGATAAGCACATTTGGCGTTGGCATGGTAAAAAGGAGAAGTTGTATTCGGATTTTGCAGTGCCTCTCTCAAGGTTGTAAGGTTTAACTTCAAGAGATGGGGGAGAACCTGAGCAGGCGTCATGTTTATTTTGGTGAATTTCCTAGCAGGCCTCTCCGCCCTTTGTTGGTTGGTTCTGGGTTGATTGTTTCTGGGCTGATCAGCCGCAAACTTATGAATCATTACGGCCCCCACCGCTGGCCGGCGCTCAACTCTTCCTCGACCTCTTTGGGAGTAAACAACTGACACTTATTTCTTTGCTGGAAAAGGCTTTTTGATGGCAGCAGAAGTAGATGTATCTTTCTGAATTTTACCACTCTTGATTCCGGCTTCAACTCTCTCACCAGTTAGAATTAACTCGGTGAACCCCGCAGACGAACTTCCTATCAGGTGATTGAAGAATGGACCTGACAGAGTCCCCAAGAACATATCAACTAGCTCCCTCTCAGATAGAGGTGGTTGCACTCGCCCTGCCAAGTCTCTCCATTTCTGGGCATACTCCTTAAAGCCTTCATTAGAAACCATGCCCATACTCTGTAATTGAGTACGAGTTGGTGCTAAATCCGCATTATATTGATATTATCTATAGAAGGTAACATCCAAATCCTCCCAATTGTACACATCAGACCTCTCTAGTTGGTAAAACCAATCCAACTGCGTCCCTGACAAACTATCCTAAAAAAAGTGGACCCGCAGGTCCTTGTCAGAAGAATGAGGTTGAATTTTTCTGACGTAAGACCGTAGGTGCATCTTTGGGCAAGACAACCCATCGTACTTAGCAAAAATAAGAACTTTGAACTTGGGGGGAATGACAATCCCAAAAACCAACCCTAACTCTTCGAAATCCAACCCAGGCACCCTCTGTACCTCCATGGCTGCCAGACGTTCTTCCAGATTCTTGTACTTGTCATCGGCAGGAGGGTACTGCTGTTCAGAATAGTCTTCATCCTCCTCCTCTTCGTCTTCTTCCTCAGACTCAGATGGTACTGCGACTCCCTTTCCTTTTCCTACCCCTTCATCAGATGTTGAGGCGAAGTCCAGGACCCTTCTAGTTTGACCTTCAAATCTTCTACCCAAAGTAGCCACACCAACTCTCTTCTTTTTATTTTTCTCTTTTTCCTTCTCCTTCTCTAATAGAGCTTTTAGATCCTCCTGACCCTTTGCCAAGGTCATGAGGAGTTGTTGGAACTATGAATTATGCGCTTGCAAATCTTTGATCGTCTGCTCTATATCCATCTTGCTAAAATAAACAGCAGAGAGATAAGGAAACCTGGTGTGAAGACCTGCTTATGCATATGATGAATGAAATGTATTCATGTATTGCATTCAAGGATTCAGAAATTCAAATTTGTTGTAAACAAAAAGGAACACACGTCATATTAATAAGATAGAATTTGTTAGTACATAAATGCCCCATGGGAAAAAATAATACAAAATTCTAATGTAAAAAGACGTTGCGCATCCTCTTTGGCACAATGTAGGTGTTGAGAGTCTGCTCTTCGTGAAGTTGACGAGTAAGTTCTAAAACGTTCTTCTCACTGGCGTAGAATTGGGCTTCAAACGTATCGCGTTCTCCCTTGAGCTGTATCCAACTCCTTTGTAAATATTCCAATGATGTTGGCATGTCAGGATGTAGGAGGGTGTATGGAACCTCTCCTTCCATAACAGGCTCTTTGATCATAGGGAGAACTTAGGGGTAAGGCATCATAAGACTTTGGGCGCGGGTTCGTACCCACTTGAGGTAAGGCTCAAGGGGGATGGAATTCTTGTGTCCCAATGTCTTACTGTCTACCTTGTTGGGCATTCTCCAAGCTCGAATGAACCTTTGTCGAAGTCCTTAAGCGTCATTGTCGAAGTCAAAAACCAAGTCTGGAATCAACATGTCATGAGGGCCATCCCTCCGGGCATACCCAAACTGTCTCAGAGCCAAGCAGGGGTTGTAGGTAATGCCTCCCCTAATGCCAAGTAGTGGGACATTAGGGAATTCCCCACAACGATCAATGATGATGACATTTTCTCTGGATCGAGAACAATAATGAACATCTAAATGTGTAAGAGTCATCAATCGTTGTGACCACCTCAAGCCTTGCTAATTCTTCAAGACTGATTGGGGAAGGTTAGAAATAAACCACCTTGCTATAAGAGGAGTACAACACATGAGAACACCTCTTTTCCTCATTATTCGTGTGTGAAATGAGTGTAGGATGTCCCCAAGCAATATAGGCACAGGATTCCTAGATATGAAGATCTTGACAGCATTCACATCTATAAGCTGGTCAGGGTTTGGGAACAAGACCAACCCATAGATGAGAAGTGCTACAATCTCCTCAAAAGCTTGCATATCTAGAGAATTCCAGCATTCTTGAGCTTTCTCAAACAGAAACTTTGCCAAGAAACCCTTGACACCACTTCTGGTTTCCCAATGACCTATGATATCAGATGGTTACAAGTGTAAGGCTTGAGCAACATCTTCAGGCTATGGATCTCTTTTCGTACCGTTGTAGGGTAGTTGATGGATAATAAGAATCCTCAGGAGTTGAGAAAATTCCTCCAAAGTAGGCACTAACTGGTAATCAGGAAATGTGAAGCAGTGGTGTAGGGGGTCAAAGAACTGGAAGAGAACTTTCACCATGTCTTCCTCAATGTTAGGGTTGACCAAGTTGAGAAGCCGACCATGTCTTTCAGTGAATGGAGAATTCTCTGGAATCTTGGAAGTAATCTCTTTGAGTAGAGGAGGAATTCTCACAAGGTTGACCTGGATTGTTTTCCTACGGAGTGATTCCATAACCTACAAAACAAGAACAAAGATGAAGATCCAAACCCTTGAAATGGTTAGTGGATGCAAATGATGCCTCATGATGTTCATGATGTATGCACAAGTATATGTACAAGCAAATCACACATGTTCCTAGTTTCAGGCTTGCATGGGGTTTCATAGGTAAGTACCCTCTTGAAGTTTAGTTGGCTCAAACTGTCCTATAAATAGTAACCGGGTTCTAAGGAGCTCAATATCACCAGATTATTTTCTGTGTTCATTGTTTCAGTTTAGCCACTTTACTGGCGACCGAAATATTCCGAGAAAACAACCCTCAATGAGTGTAGTATCGAGTATCTACCAACTTCAGACTGCACCAAAGCCGGTCATCTCACTACCCCTAAAAAGGCCAAGATGGTCGAGTAAAGGTTCTAAAAGTCCATTAGTGCTTCATGACATCACTCAGAGGCCCCGTATTCTCTTTGATTAACTCAAAGGCTACCGGTACCCACAAATATGTCGCACTAATATAGCTATTTCTTCAACCATGTCAGTATACCCCGCACAGTTTCCACAACGTATTGCTATTTACCTATGAATGTTTCCCAAATCCGGGTAGAGGATTTCAAACCCAAACAACAGAACCAAATGTAAAGCAATCAAAGAAAACAAGATAAGCATGTAAAGGTGATCTAAACCCTAAGGTAACCCCACTTTTAGAATTTCTCCCCAGCAGAGTCGCCAGTTCTGTGATACGGTGGGAGAACTGACTTGAGGTTTTGCGTTTGTGTTCACAAATGTTTCGCTTTAGCAAGAGTCGCCACCTACTTTTTATTTTATCCAAAGGAAAGGTCAAAAAGCACAGGAAAGACCTTTGAGATGTTTTCTTGGGTTCGAGGGGTAGATTATGAAAAGGGAAGGTGCTAGCACCCTTTTCATCCATGGTTTTCCATGGGCTCTTAGTTACTTGTTTAGATCACTTGCTTTTGCTTTTCAATTGTTTGAAATGGTGCTTTGTGTGTGGTTTTGAAAATATTTTGAAAAGAGGCCTATGTTTAGGCAACCTTTGTAATGATTCTTGTTTGAATGTATACAAAGGTGTTTGTCTTTTGAAAAATGTTTCAATTGTTCGAAAGTTTGCTTTGGGAAATGTTTTGAAATTGTGTTGTGATGTGTTTTTGAAAATAGCAAGGATGTTTGCAAGTTTGATCAAGTAACTAGGAGCATCTACCTACCTACTCAAAAGTCTTTCCTACATATTTTTAACCCTTTGACATTGTTGTTTTACCATTGTATTTGGTAAACAACCTTGTGTTTGGATGTTAAACAGGAGGTGCGTGGGTCATCGTATGACCATGATAACAATGTTGCCAAGTATCTTAGCAAATTTTTTGAGGGACTAGATCATTTTTGTTAGGCAACCAAGATAACGTCATCGAGGGACTATGATCTTTTGTTTTGATTTTGTTTTGCCAAGATACCTAGCATGCATACCATGGCCATTTTTAAGGCAACAAGTGGATGAAACCCTAGGGGTGCTAGTGTCCATTGTGTTGTCATTTTCATGCATTTTTGTCTTGTATTAGTCAAGCTATTTGTTTTTTTTATTTTGGATATTTGCATACAAACCCTAATCTTTCTATCATGGCATATTTGAAAGCAATAAAAGCGTAAAAGTAAATCTAATACTATTACAACATGATTATGGGGAGGGGGATACAAATTTGAATAAGGGGATATTTGCAAGAACTTAAAACCCTAAGTCAACTATTACAACCCAATTGAACTCATTGTGCAAATAAATAAATAGACAATATTTAAATATGCAAAAGTGTTTTTGTATTATTTTTATGTATGTAAAAATAAACTATTTGATGTATCAAAAATAAGAAAATAAGAGATTATTTTTATTAAGGGTGGAAACCCTAATTTGTTTTAAGAAAATATATATATCATGTATTATTTATTTATGTACAAGAAAAATAAAATAAAATATATACAAAATGTTGAAAAAATAAAATATGTATGACAATATTATTTAAGTGTAAAAAATAATAAAAATAAAAATATATAATATATTTTTTATAATATTTACAAGTTTTTATTTAAGAAAATAAAAGTATATTATTTAAGAAACTATTTTTATGCTAGAAAAAATAATAAAAATAATAAAATAAAATATGAAAATTTATGAAAATATTTTTAGTAATTTTTAATATTTAGAAAAATAAATAAAAGTCAGAAACTAAAAAGAAATGAAAAAAATATGAAAATATAAAAACAATGGGCCAAGGGGGTGTGAACAACAAGCCTATGGGTGAAAATAGAATGGAATAGAAAGGCCCAGCCCAGATGGCCTTCATCTTCAACCTCTAATCAAACAAAAACGCGCGCTTGATGTTCAAACTTGGAAATCCTGCATACGTGCTCTAAAGCAAAAACTTGCAACATGAAAGTTATAGAGCATAATCACACGATTCTAACCATGTAGAAAACTTAATCTAACTCTCAAAGACCAGAGAGAATTTCTCTGGCCCTAAATTCTAACCTAGTTTTTTCTAGAAAGTTCATCATTCAAATTCTCCCAGCTCAGTTAATTTAAATGAATTCTATGCATATGTACATCTCAAGGGCAATGAGTACTACATTTTTTATTCACAAACCTAAGCCTAATGATTCCTAAATAGAGAGATAGAAGTTTAAACTTTACCCGTTTCAGTCAAACTCGAGTATGGCAATGCATGGGTTTTCAGTGAGGTCTGAGATCCTTGTGAGCTTGCTTGAATTTCCTTTGAGCTTTCCCAATGCCTAGCTAGCTTTGAACTTGCTTGAATCTCTCTATAGAACTCAACCTGCAAACTCAAAATTCAGAAATGGTGAAGTGTGTAAATGGAGTTACAGTGACTTGGGAGTAGTTGGGATAGTTTAGGTAGGTTGTATGGAGTGTGTTGGAAGAGGTTTGGGGCAAAACGCATGAGGCAATTGGAAGATGGAAGTGAAATTGCAAAACTTGCCCTGTTTTGCAAGAAAATGTGATTTTGGTGTTTTGGAAGGCTTAAGGACTTGCTAGCTCGTGCTTATGACTTAGTGTGAAATTCCAAACTTGTTTTGAATGTTTACAACACTTGGTTATATCAGATTTCCAAGTTATGTGCTTTTTGCAAGTTGACTTGGTTTTGAAGCAAAAGTGAGAAGTGACCAAGGCCAGGGCTGTACAGGCTAGCTTCAAGCATGCACATAGTTGGTGTACTTTCCCTGATATTTGTGGATGTTGTTTGCTGCAAAAGACTTGGTGCAATGCTCAAGAGAAACAAAATTGCATAAAGCAACCTTTATCAAAATGGCATTGTTAACTTTTTGCCATTTTTAGATTAATCCTTTGTGTAATCTTCCATTGATCAGAATAATGCCTTAATCCATTGTGTTTGCATTCAATTTTTGAGTGTGGAAGGGTTTAAGGGCCTGTAAACAAGTAAAAACAAGGCTGGACAGAAATTGCAACTTGTAGCAACATGAAAAATGCCATGGACCAAAGTGACATTTTGCCAAATTCAAACCTTTGATTCTCCCTAACCATAAATGATTTTGGAGAGTTCTTGGACATTTTGGAAATCTTGTAACATGCTCTACAATCCATCTTTGAAATGAATTTTGAGATTAAAATTAGAACTATGTGAAAAATTGCCATGAAGATAGGTCAAAATCCTGCCTAAACTAGGGCAAAATTTCACTAAGTTAAAAGTTTCATGGACCCTTGTTCACAAAATCATAACTTGAGATCCAAGCATCTTTTTGGAAAACTTTGTGAATCAAAGTTGTAGATTTTGTGGAGGAATACAACTTTCATGTTGGAAGTTTTCTTTGAATCCAATTGCATCATGGTGAAAATGTTGGGCAAGGTTAGGAAAAAATAAGAAATTTTCATAACTTAGAAAATTTCTAAGTTATGAAAATTTTCCATTTTAAACCCTAATTTGCAAAATTAGGTTTCTTGGTGAACAAGTTTCATATTTTGACACATCTTGATGAAAAATGACCCTTGGCACTTGATTTTGACCAAAAAGTCAAAGTTTGACTTTTTAGTGTACAGTTGATTTTTGATCAGTTGACTGGAAAATTCATCTGTCAATCCAATGCAATTGAGATCTTTTGAACCTTGTGAATAGGTCAAGATGATGCCATTGAGTCCTTAAATCCATGATTGAACCCAATTTGCCATTGGCTAGGTTAAAAATCAGAAATTACCCTTCTGTAGTCAAAACCCTAAAAATGACCATTTTACCCTTTTGATGATCTGACAAATTTCTTGAGGAGTTGTGATCCAAACTTGATCAAATGGTTCATATGAGTCTATAATGTTTATGTGGATAAAAAAATTATGAGGTTTGACTATAAATTGGCCACAATTGACTTTTTACCCAACACATTTGATTTTTAGGTCAACTGTCCAATTGACTGGGCAAAAACGTGATTCAAGGCTCGAAACTTGGTATGAGAAATCTTAGGGGTCCAACATGAAGTATGAAAGTCACATTTATCATTGAAAGTACAAAAATCCCTGTGCAAACTCAAACCCTAATTTTAAGTCAACAGTGCAAAGAGATGTCTTGAGCAGAGCAAACCCTAATTCTGTCTGGAGTCCAAAGAGTCTTGTGAGGGGAAAACTTGATAAAATAAGAGGGAAAATTTTGGGGTACAAAACCCGGATTCTGTGATGATCCTTCAAGTCTCTGATCTTGCTGGATGGCTGTCCAGAAGTGAAGATTTCCCTAGCAATAGATTTTAGGTCAGAGCACCTATCAACCATATTAATGCACCTGACTCCCCGCCATTGTATCCAATGAGTTTCCCAATCAAATCTTCTGTAATCACTATCTTCTTCCCCATAACATAAGATATGACCTGGTGGTTGGATGAGGTAGCATGAATCCAAAACTCTTTTACAAGAATGGGAAAAGCTGGACCCAACAGACGATCAAAGTATCTGTTCCATCCCCGTGGAGTTACATCTTCATACAGATTAAACCCATTTTCTTGTAAGCTTTCAAAATCAATAATCAGTTCACAGAGAACTTCAAGGTTGTCAACCGGAGTGAGTAGCATTCTAATGGGCTCTTCATATTGTTCCATTGATGAAGATTCAGGAGCACTGAGATTCTTGAAACTTGATGATGATGCCATTGTTCACACGGATTCTTTGAAGAAAATTGATGGAAAGGGTTTTTGAAAAAGAAACTAGAACAAGAGAGAATATTTAAGAGGGTAAAACGTGAATGAATGAAATAGTAAATTGAGTTTATATAGGTTTTTGAAAACATAATCAGTAAGAAAGAAAATAAGTAATGATTATATGCATTAATGAAAGCTGAAATTAGGGGATTTAGAGAGATATTGAACAGTCACCACTGACAAGTGTCTCAATGCATCCAATCGGAGCCTTGGACCCTTCAGAATTTGAACACGTGTTCAGCCTCAGAAGTTAGCTTGTGAAAGGATGACAAATGTTTGATGATGCGAACTGTACGCCTCTATCCTTCAAATGAAACGTTCAGATCTTCATAGATAGATTCTGAGGCAACTGTACTTCTAAATTCTGAAGACAAGTTGATCAGATGTTCACAGAAAATAATAAAGTTCTGAGGGTTAGGATATGCAAATAAAACATTTTATTCTGGACATAATTTCATGCTGAGATGTTTCGGAATGAAATTGAATCTATCTTTAGAAAGGGGTTTTGTAAACACATCAACCCATTGATGGTCTGTGTCAATAAATTTTAAAGTAAGAATTCCTTTCTGAATATAGTCCCTAATAAAGTGATGTTTTTATTTCTATATGCTTAGCCCTAGAATGTAAAATAGGATTTCTAGAGAGACATATTGCAAAAGTGTTATCACAGAAGATATGAATGTTACTCTCAAATATGTTGAAGTCTTCAAGTTGAATTTTCATCCAGAGCATTTGAGTGCTACATCCAGCAGCTGCTATGTATTCAGCTTCTGCTGTTGACATTGCTATTATGGACTGTCTCTTGCTGGTCCATGAGATCAGATTGTCTCCCAGAAACTGGCAGCTTCCAGAAGTGCTTTTATGCTATACTCTTTCTCCAACAAAGTCAGCATCACAATATCCTACTAAACTGTATTCATTGGATTTTCTATAAAACAAACCAAGATTAGTAGTACCTTTCAGATACTTGAAAATTCGCTTAACTGCTGTTAAGTGAGATTCTCTAGGATCTGATTGGAATCTAGCACATAATCAAACACTGAATAAAATATCAGGCCTTGAAGCCATCAGATAAAGGAGAGATCCAATCATACCTCTGTAGATTTTCTGCTCTACCTTTTTACTTACCTCTTCCTTTTCCAGAATGCATGTGGGATGCATTGGAGTCTTTGAGGGCTTACATTCTGAGAGGTCAAATTTCTTTAGAAGTTCTCTGACATATTTGCTCTGATGAATGTAAGTTCCTTCTAGAGTTTGGTTTATCTGAATGCCCAGAAAGAATTTGAGTTCCCCCATTAAGCTCATCTCAAACTCTGCCTGCATGCACTTAGCAAATTCTCTTCCCAGAGAAGGTTTAGTGGATCCAAAAATGATATCATCTACATAAATCTAACAAACTAAAATGTCATTCTTAAATGTCTTACAGAACAAGGTTGTGTCCACTTTCCCTCTGGTGAATTCCTTTTCTAACAGGAAGTTACTTAGTCTTTCATACCAAGATCTGGGAGCTTGTTTCAGACCATAGAGTGACTTCTTTAGTTTGAAAACATATTCTGGGTGTTTGGAATTTTCAAACCCAGGGGGTTGGTGCACATATACCTCTTCATCTATGTAACCATTTAGGAATACACTTTTGACATCCATCTGATACATAGTCATGCCATTGTTTACATCAAATGAGATTAAGAGTCTGATAGATTCTAACCTGGCCACTGGAGCAAAGGTTTCTGTATAGTCTATCCCCTCTTGCTGACTATAACCTTGTGCCACTAGTCATGCCTTGTTTCTGATGACTTCTCCTTGCTCATTCAGTTTGTTTATGAACACCCACTTTGTTCCAATGACGTTGAATCCTTTTGGTTTGGGAAACAAATCCCATACGTCATTTTTGGTAAACTGATTTAATTCCTCCTGCATTGCCAGAATCCAGTCATTGTCCAGTAGAGCTTCATCAATTGTTGTTGGTTTAATAAGAGAGGCCAGTCCCATGAGGGATTCTTCAGAGTTTCTGAATGTTGATCTTGTTCAGATTGGATAATCCTTCTTTCCCAGGATCTTATCTTCTGGGTGAGCTATGCTGCTTCTGGATAACCTTGTCTGGAGTTGATCAACAGAAGGTATATGATCACTTGTAGTATTTCTTTCTGAAGTTGTTGGAGCATCTCTGTTGGGAGCTTCTGATGGGTTGTCTTCAGTACCTGTGAATTCAACTTCTATATCTGCAAAAGATTCATTTTGCTTTAAATTTTGAGGGTCAAGATTATCATCAAATCTAACACGGATTGACTCTTTAACAATATGTGTTTCTGTATTGTATGCTCCGTACCCTCTTGAGCGTTCAGAGTATCCTAACATAATACACTTTTGTGCTTTAGAGTCAAACTTGTTCAGATAATCCTTAGTATTCAAAATAAAACAGGTGCATCCAAAAGGATGGAAATAAGAAATGTTGGGTTTCTGTTCTTCCACAATTCATATGGAGTCTTTTCCAGAATAGGTGTTATCGAGATTCTATTCTGAATGTAACACGCTATGTTAATTGCTTCCTCCCAGAACATCTTAGCAATGTTAGTCTCATTGATCATGGTTCTGGCCATTTCTTGCAATGTTCTGTTCTTTCGTTCTACAACTCCATTTTGCTGGGGAGTTCTAGGACAAGAGAAGTCCTGCAAGATGCCTTTTTCATTAAGAAATGTTTCAAATTTTTTATTTTCAAATTCTCCACCATGATCACTTCTGACTTTGACAATTCTAAGATCCTTTTCATTCTGAACTTGGTTACAGAATCCAACGAACACAGAATGTGACTCGTCCTTGTGTCTTAAGAACCATACCCATGTCCATCTGCTATAATCATCTACGATCACTAACCCATACTTCTTGCCACTAACAGATGCAGTTTTTACTGGTCCAAATAAGTCTATGTGCAGAAGTTCTAATGGCTTAGAGGTGAAAACAACATTTTTAGATTTAAAAGCAGGTTTTGCAAATTTGCCTTTCTGACATGCTTTACATAGAGCATCTGAGCTGAACTTCATATTAGGAAGTCCTCTGACCAGATTGAGTTTTTTAATTTGAGATATTCTTCTCATGCTAACATGCCCTAATCTTCTGTGCCAGACCCATTGCTCGTTGTTAATAGAGAGAATACATTTTACATTCTGACTCTTTAGTTCAGAAAGTTTTATCTTATAAATGTTATTTTTCCTCTTTCCATTAAAAAGGATAGTTCCATCTTTTTGACTAACAGCTTTGCATGAATTTTGATTAAAGATTATATCATAACCGTTATCACTTAATTGACTTAAGGATAACAGGTTATGCATTAATCCATCAACTAAAAGCACATTATTTATAGAAGGAAGATTACCATTACCTACTGTTCCAGAGCCAATGATCTTCCCTCTTTGGTTGCCTCCAAAGCCCACGTAGCCTCCAAGTTTAAGTTCTAGGCTTTGGAACATATGCTTTCTTCCCGTCATGTGTCGAGAGCATCTAGAGTCCAGGTACCATGACTGGTGTTTTAGCCTTGCTGCTAAAGATATCTGCTACATATATAATTTTGTCCTTTGGTACCCATATCTTTTTGGGTCCTGGTTTGTTAGTTTTACCAAAATTCTCATTGAATTTTGGTTTGACAGAGTAATCATTACTAGTTTATTTTAGGTCATGTGTGTGCCCATATGTGAAGTGTGTTTTTAGTGGTGTGCGTTTTATGACAAGGTTCATGACTTTCTTAGGTGGAGATACCTTACCTTAGTATCCTATTCCTTTTCTACCATTCCTGCTAACTCCATAGATCATTGAAGCCATCTTACTTCTATCTATGTTTTTAGCCAGAAACTTCTGAAAGCTGTGATCATACTCTTTGATGATCTTATCAGCATTACTGGGAGTCTCTAAGATTATTTATTTCTGAGAGTTTTGTAAATCATTTTCTAATTTTAAAATCTTTTCTTTTAACTTAGAATTCTCTAATCTAAGACTCTCAGTCTTTTCAGAGTCAGAGATAAGATCCCTTTTCAGGTTCTTGAATTTGACTCTGATTTGCTGATGCTTTTCCAGAATTTCATTCAGACTTTCTGCAAGTTCAGCCTTAGTAAAATTAACAGTGAAATAATGGAATACCTCTTCTGTGTCTGATTCTGAATCTGAACTAAAATCTTCACTGTCTTCTGACATTTTCCATGAGAGATATGTTGGCTCTTTCATCATCTGACTATGAGTCATCATCAGAAGTGTCTGAATCGTCCCATGTTGCCATGAGGCTTTTCTTCTTCTCCTTGAAGAACTTCTTTTTGGGCTTCTCCTTCTGAAGCCTTGGACAATAACTTTTGTAGTGCCCTTACTCATTGCACTCATAGAAGATGATGTCATTGTTATTTGACTTTCTGTGTCCTGAGGAAGCTTCATATCTTCTATGTCCAGAGGAGGACTCAAACTTTCTATATCTGGAGGAGGATTCATTTTGATTCTCTGATCTTCTCGGGTTTCTGAATTTCCTTTGTCTCCGCTTCCACAGTTGATTGACCCTTCTGGAGAGAAGAGACAATTCATCTTCTTCTGATGAGGATCCATCAGATGTATCTTCCATAGCCTGCAAAACCTTAGAATCAGATTTTTTGTTAGATTTTAATGCTAGAGGCTTACCTTGATTTTAAGGCTCATCTTCTTCTAGCTCTATCTCGTGACTTCTGAGGGAGCTGAAAAGTTCCTCCAGATATATCTTGTTGGGATCTTTAGCTAGCTTAAGTGCAGTGACCATTGGCCTCCATTGCTTGGATAGACTTCTGATGATCTTCTTTACGTGATCAGTAGTAGAATATCCTTTGTCAAGAACCTTCAACCCAACAACAAGAATATGGAATCTTGAGAACATTTCTTCTATGGATTCACTGTCTTCCATCTTGAATGCTTCATATTTCTGAATGAGCGCAAGGGCCTTGGTTTCTTTGACTTGTATGTTGCCTTCATGCGTCATTCTCAGAGAGTCAAACATGTTTTTGGTTGTCTCTCTGTTTGAGATTTTCTCATACTCTGAGTATGAGATAACACTGAGAAGTATTGTTCTGGCTTTATGTTGGTTTCTGAAATCACGTTTTTGCTGGTCAGACATCCTTTTTCTGTCTATCTTTTGACCACTTTCATCCACTGGATGTGTGTATCCATCAATTACCATGTCCCATAGATCAACATCATGAGCCACAAAGAAGCTCTCAATTCTGTCTTTCCATTAGTCAAAATTTTCTCCATCAAAGACTGGAGGTTTGCCGCTGATTCTGTCCTTGTCCTCATGATAGTCGTTGCTGATGTTTTGGCTTGGTCTCACCATAGTGTTTTTCTAAAGCTTGGATCTTGTACTGACACGATTAAGTGTATGAACTCAGAACCGGGCGCTCTGATGCCAATTGAAGAAGTGAAAAACACAAGAAGGGGGGGTTGAATTGAAACTTAAAATCAAAAGCGCAGTAGACACGATATTTTTATCCTGGTTCGTTTGATCTCAAACTACTCCAGTCCACCGGCCAAGGTGATTTCTCCTCTCTCTAACGAGGACTTAATTCACTAATCAAAAACTGATTACAACACTACTTTGACAACTGCCAAAGTCTTCTTGAGTACAACCACAACCTGGTTAATCTCAAGGAAAACTAGCTTAATCAAGATAAAAACTATACTGTGTATTGTTGTTTTTCCTTACAAAAACTTTATCACAACTGTGATATTTTACACAATTTTGAGCGTATATATGAATATGTAAGATTGCATCATTTTAGAGGTATGTTGCAGTAGTATCAAAATTGTAAATGATTTGTCCTCTAAGCTTGTTTATATAGGCATGGAAATCATGTCCAACATAAAGCATGATAATGGACATTCAATGTTGTTTCCATATTGAGAAGATTCTTGTCTGAATGAAGCTGTTGCATGTGATTCTGTCTTGATTGAAAAGTAACGCTTCAGAACTTAGAATCTTGCATGCTGCAATTGCTTCAGAATATTGATGACTCAGAGATGTGAGGATCTGATGGTATATTAAACTTCTGTTCAGAATCAGATTATTCTTCACTTAAGTGCAGGTTCTTATCAACATTCTTCAGCATAAAATTTGATTACCTCGGCTTGAAAGCTTCTGTAGCTTAATTTCTGATGTTGTTTTGGTCAGAACTTATGCATACAAAATAACACAAATTTAGAGTGCATATTTTTTCTTTGTGTTTGTTATCATCAAAACTCTAATTAAGGGTTGTAGAATCAAACTATGTTCTAACAAGTCTGACTGCTGATAATGGACTTGGTTTATCCGATGCTGATTTGACGTCTAAAGGAAGAAAGCATAATGATGCCTTGCATGCCTCTATTGAGTGTAGGGGAACTACCCTGGATCATGTCCTAGTTGATACAGGTTCATCGCTAAATGTTCTACCCAAGGGTGCCTTAGACATATTGGATTGTGAAGGACTGAATTTGAAGCCCAGTAATATTGTGGTGAGAGCTTTTGATGGTTCTAAGAGAATGGTACACGGGGAGGTAGACATTCCTATTAATGTCGGTTCCCAAACTTTCGGCTCCACTTTCTATGTGATGGACATTCGCCCGTCTTACTCTTGTTTGTTGGGACGCCCTTGGATTCATGGGGCCGGTGCTGTCACATCCACCTTGCATCAACTGTTAAAGTCTCTGGTTAATAGAAAGATTGTTACAGTCCATGGCGAAGAAGAGTATATGGTGAGCCATCTGAAATCTTTCCGATATATCGAGATGGACGGTGAGTTCATTGAGACCCCCTACCAAAAATTTGAAGAAGTTCCTCAGACAATTGTTGTTACCAAAGCTGCTATCACTGTTCTAGATATTACCATACCTCCACTGAAGATGGCTTCTCTAAAAGATGCTAGGGCTGTAATTGAAGAAGGTGGGTGCACTATATAGGGCCAACTACCAGACATCCCCTATAAGTATGATAAGTTTGGTTTGGGTTTCACTTCAGGAGCTCAAAAAGCCGTTCGTCGTGTTCGCGCCGGAGGACCACCACTACGCATCAGCAACCATGGAGTCAACGTTGTAGAAGACACTGACAGTGACTGTGACCTGGACAATTCGATCTTCGCTACTATCAACGATGGACTCAGCAATTGGACAGCAAGAGACTTTGTTCCTATTACTTTCATCCAGGAGTAATTGTCTTTTTGTTTTCTTTTTGGGATATGTAATATTTGAACAATTTAAACTCTAAAGCCTTGTGTCTTACCCGAGGCATAATGGTTTATTTGTGAGGGTTATCATTTCACTTTCATATGTCATAATTAAATCATTGGACGTTTTGCATACAAATTTTTGCGCTCTTTGTCTTTTCTTTTCTGCTTTTTACTATGCTCTCTTACACACACCCACATATCAAATTGCAGATCCACATCCACTTTGGATCCCATTGATAACGGTTCTGCTATTGCCATCTATGACTTTGAAAATCTAATCTACCAAGTTGAGAATGAAGGCGAGGAAGATTGTGAAGTATCAGGAGAACTTGCTAGGCTGTTACAACAGGAGGAAAGAGTAATACAGCTTCATGAAGAGCCATTCGAGACGGTAAACTTGGGTACTGAAGAAGATAAGAAAGAAGTCAAGATAGGTGCCAACTTAGAGCAGAGTGTCAAAGAGCGGTTAATCTAGATGTTACATGACTACATTGAAATCTTCGCCCGGTCATAAGAAGACAGTCGGGGCTGGACACTGCTATTGTGGTTCACCGTCTACCAACGAAAGAAGATTGTCCTCCAGTGAAGAAAAAGGTTCGTCATATGCGTCCTGAGATGTCAGAAAAGATCAAGGCCAAGGTTATGAAACAATTTAACACCGGGTTCTTAGTTGTTACTTCTTATCCATAATGGGTTGAAAACATGGTACCAGTACCTAAAAAGGATGGCAAGGTGCGTATGTGCATGGATTACAGATATTTGAATAAGGCGATCCCCAAGGATGACTTCCCGATTTCCCATATTGATGTTCTGGTTGACAACACTGCACAACATAAGATCTTCTCCTTCATGGACGGTTTCTCAGGTTATAATCAGATTAAAATGGCACCTAAAGATATGGAGAAAATAACTTTCGTCATGCAGTGGGGCACCTTCTGCTACAAAGTTATGCCATTTGGGTTGAAGAACGTTGGGGCAACCTATCAGTGTGCTATGGTAGCATTATTTCATGATATGATCCATCACAAGATAAATATCTACGTCGATGATATGATAGCCATGTCTTAGACTGAAGAAGAGAACTTGGATCATTTGCAGAAACTATTTTAAAGACTGAAGAAATATAAGTTAAGACTGGATCCGAACAAGTGCACCTTTGGAGTAAGATCTGGTAAGCTATTAGATTTCATTGTCAGCGGCAAAGGTATCGAAGTAGATCCTGTGAAGGTTAGAGCTATTCAAGAGATGTCAGCTCCCTGCACTAAGAAGGAGGTTAGGGGATTCTTAGGATGTCTAAACTACATTGCCAGATTCATTTCCCACCTAACCGCTACTTGTGAGCCAATCTTGAAACTACTAAAGAAAGATCAAGTAGTGAAGTGGAATGACGACTGCCAGACTACCATTGAGAGAATCAAGTAGTATATTCAAGAACCTCTAATTTTGATGTCGCTAGTTGAAGGAAGACCTCTGATCATGTACTTAACAGTATTAGCAAATTCAATGGGGGTGTGTGCTGGGGCAGCATTACGAGTCTGGTCGAAAAGAGCATGCAATATACTACCTTAGCAAAAAGTTTACCGACTGTGAAACAAGATACTCACTACTCGAGAAAACTTGCTGCACTTTGGCATTGGATGCTCGCCAACTAAGATAATATATGTTGACCCACACCACTTTATTGATATCTAAAATGGATCTTATCAAATACATATTCGAGATGCCCGCTCTCTCTGGAAGAATAGCAAGATAGAAAATGGTCCTGACCGAATATGACATTCAGTACACTACCCAAAAATCAATAAAAGGAAGTGTAATAGCTGATCATTTGGCTCATCAGGCTGTGGACGGATATCAATCCATGACTTTTGAGTTCCCGGACGAGGATATCATGTTAGTGACTGATTGTGAAGAACTTGGACCGGATGAAGGACCTGAAAAAGGTTCCTGATGGGCTATGGTTTTTGATGAATCTTCCAACGCACTTGGCAATGACGTTGGTGTTATGATCATATCTCCCGAAGGCTGTCATACTCCTTTCACTGCCAGGCTATGTTTCAACGGCACCAACAATATGGCTGAATATGAAGCATGCATTATGGGTCTCAAAGCTGCTATCGACTTGAGAATCAAATTCCTGAATGTATTTGGAGATCCGGCCTTGGTAATCAGTCAAATCAAAGGAGAATGGGACACGAAGCATCCTAATCTCATCCCTTACTGAGAGCATGTGTTGACACTGATTCCACACTTTGAAGAAGTTACCTTTGAGCATTTTCCACGAGAAGAAAATCAATTAGCAGATGAGCTAGCTACTATGTCATCCATGTTTAAAGTCAGATGGGATAATGAAGCTCCTCAGATCATTATTGAGAGATTCGACGAACCAACATACTGTTATGAGGTGAATACTGAAGAAGTAGTGGACAAACCTTGGTTCCATGAAGTGAAAAGATACCTCGTGGCCCAAGAGTATCCAGAGGGAGCATCTGTTAATGATAAGAAGTTCCTAAGAAGGTTCTCTGCCAAGTTTTTCCTCAGTAACGAAATCCTCTACAAGCGCAACCACAATTTTACTTTGCTTCGGCGTGTAGACAAGAGTGAAGCAGAGAAGATTATGGCAGATATGCACGAAAGTACCTTTGGCACCCATTCTAGTGGGCACGCAATGGCTAGGAAGATTCTGAGGGCAGGGTACTACTGGTCCACTATGGAAGCAAACTATTATCAGCATTCCCAAACTTGTCACAAGTGCCAGATCCATGCTGATAGAGTACATGTGCCTCCGGTTCCCTTGAACGTCTTGACTGCTCCCTGGACTTTCATAATGTGGGGCATTGATATGATCAGAGAGATTATACCTACCACTTCTAATGGACACCGCTTCATCCTGGTTGCCATTGATTACTTTATAAAGTGGGTCGAGGCAGCCTCATTTGCTTCTGTTATTAAGAACGTTGTGGCCCGGTTCTTGAGATATAACCTTATCTGTCGGTATGGTACTCCAGAAAGAATCATCATAGATAATGGTACCAATATAAATAATACTATGATCACCGAGATCTGCATACAATTCAAGATTCAACATCATAATTCTTCTCCTTACCGACCAAAGATGAATGGCGTTGTAGAGGCCGCCAATAAAAACATCAAGAAGATCATACAAAAATCGCAGTGACATACAAAGACTAGCACGAGATGTTACCATTCGCTCTTCATGGTTTACGTACCTCAATACGCACGTCAACAGGGGCAACTCATTTCTCTCTGGTGTACGGTATGGAAGTTGTCCTACCCATCGAAGTTCAGATCCCTTCCTTGATGTGATACGGTGGGAGAACTGACTTGGGTTTTGCGTTTGTTTTCGCAAATGTTTCGGTTGAGCAAGAGTCGCCACCGACTTTTTATTTTATCCTAAAGAAAGGTTAAAAAGCACAGCAAAAACCTTTGAGATGTTTTCTTGGGTTCGGGGAGTAGATTATAGAAAGGGAAGGTATTAGCACCCTTTCTATCCATGGTTATCCATGGGCTCTTAGTTACTTGCTTAGATCAACTTGCCTTGATTTTCAATTGTTTGAAATGGTGCTTTCAATTGTTTGAAATGGTGCTTTGTATGTGGGTTTTGAAAATATTTTGAAAAGAGGCCAATGTGGTGGCAACCTTTGTAATGATCCATGTTTGAATGTATACAAAGGTGTATTTGTCTTTTGAAAAGTTTTCAATGTTTTTGAAAGTTGTTTTGAAAGTGTGTTGTGATGTGTGTTGTGATGTGTGTTTTGAAAAATGGCAAGGATTGTTTTGCAAGTTGGCAAGTAACCAAAAGCTATCTACCCTAAATTTCTCAAAGTTCTTTGCTATATTTTAACCCTTTTAACAATTTTGTTCCACCATTGTATTTGGTGGACAATCTTGTGTTAGGATGTGAACGGGACGGGCGCGGGTCATCGTTTAGACCATGATTGCAATGGTGCCAAGTATCTTTGGGCAATTTTTCTTTAAGGGACTTGATCATTTGAATTGTTTTTGAAAAGCGTCATCGAAGGTTTATGATCATTTGAAATGTTTTGTTCTTGCCAAAGATACCTAACATGCAATATGGCCCATTTTTTGAAGGCAACAAGTGGAGTACCCTAGAGGTGCAAGTGTGATTAGTGTTGTCCATTTTCATGCTTGTTTATCTTGAATTTAGGTCAAACTATTTTTTTGTTAATTTTTGCATACAAAACCCTAATTCTAACATGGCATAATTGGAAAGCTTTAAAATGCGAAAAATAAAAGGTCCTAAGTTATTACAACACAAATATGGGATGGGGGGTACAAATGTTCAAATGGGGGTATTTTAAGCAAGAAATTAAACCTAAACTATTACATCCAAATTGAATTATACAAACTTATTTAATATACAATAATTAACTAAAAATGAAAATATAATAAATGTGCAAGATGCAAAAAATGGTTTTTTATATGTATGAAAAAAAGTATTTTTATGGTTCAAATAAACAAAGATAAAATTAATTAATTTTTGGTATTTTTATGCATTTAGGGGTAAAACCCTAATTTTATGAATAAAAGGTATTAATTAGATAATATGTGCAATATTTATTAAGTATGTACAAAAAATAAATAAAAGAAGGTATATTGTAAAAAAAAGTATTTTTGAGATCAAAATATTAATAAAAATAAAAGGTATTAATTCTTTGTATTTTTCCTAAATATATTAATAAATATACATGTATTTACATTATTTATTAAATATATATTATATGTACAAAAATAAAATATTTAATATTTAAAAAAAAAGTATGTTTTATGTAAAATATTTTCAAGAGATAATATAAAAATAAAAATCAGAAATAAAACATGTTTGTATTATTTTTTTTGTATTTTTTTAAAATAATAGTATATTTAGGTTTATTTATATACAAAACTAAAAGAAACAAAATAAATGTCAAAAAAAATGCAAAAAATGTGGGAAAAATATTTTTAATATTTTTTCATACTTAAATAAAAATATGGAAATAAAATCAAAAGGAAAAAATGGAAAATGACAAGTAAAAATCAAAATGGGCCAGGGGGGTGCATGTGAAATGCAGATGGTATGAAAAGTAAAACAACTCAGGCCCAACCCATGAAAAGGTTGTCTTCAACCTTCAGACAAAATATTTGAAAAAAAACGCGCCTTCTCTTGCTTCAAACACAACTCCTGATTCCTGGACTTTTAGCACAAACTTATAACATGAAAAATGTTAAGCATCAAGCCACGATTCCATACATATAAAAAACTCAACCTAACTCTCAGAGATGAGAGATAATTTCTCCATCCCTAATTCTTAACCTAAGTTTTTTGTCAATGTTCGGGTTCAAAATACTCTCAGCATATGCAATATAAATGGAAAGTAAAGATATGTATAGCTTCAGGGGCATGAATAGAACATTTTTCATTCACAAACTTAGAGCTAACTCTTCCTATATTGAGAGATAGAGGTCCATGAACTTACCTGTTCAGCTTGGATCGTGTCTGACAATGGAGGCACCTTCAAGGCAAAATGAGGATTGGTACAACTTGCTTGAAGTTCAGAGATGCTATTCCAACCTTTAGTTTGCTTTGAAACCAAGTGAATCGAGCTATAGCAATCCACCTGCAAAATAGAAAATGTGAAAATGGTGAAGTTGGTTAGAGGTGTTACAGTCTGCTTCCAAGGCTTGGGACAGTTTGTATGGATGGTAGGGAATGTGTTTGAACTGGTTTGGATGAAAATGCACGAGTGGATTGAGCTATGGGATTCAAACTGCAGCTTATGCCCTGTTTTTGCAGTTTTATGGTGTTCTTGAGAATGGAGAGGTATTGAAGGTTATGGGCTCGTGTTTCAGCTCAGTTATGTTGTTTAGAATGTTTCTAACAACTTTGCTTAAGCTTGGTCTGGCTGGAATGAGAGTTGGTGTGTAATATGCAAGTTTCTTCACACTTAAGCAAGAAATGTCAACTTCGTTCTCTAGGCTTGTACAGGCCCCTCTAATGTGCTGCAAACATCCCCCTTGATCAGTGTGATATGCTTCTGAACTTGTGCCCAAAGATATGGCCTTGTACTTCTTGATTTTCAAACTTGACATAAAGTTCCACTTTTCAAAAATGGATATATCACTTTTCTAATTATAGCTTAATCTTGTATGCAATGCTTAAACACATAATATAAGGCTTGAACACAAGGGGTTTGCATTAAATTTATGAGTGTGAATGAGATAAAGGACCTGTAATCCACCTTAGAACATGCTGAGTTCAAAATGCAAGGTTATGGACATGTAAATTGGCCATGAACAAAATGAGTTTTTCCCAACTTGCCAAATTCGATTCTCCCTAACCATGAGGTTATTTGATGAGTTCTTGGACATTTTGGAAAGCTTGGAATGTGTACTATAATCCATCTTTGTAGTGAAAATTGAAATTCCAAGTGGAAGCATGTGAAAAGTTATCATGAAGTTAGGCAAAAATCCTGCCTAAAATAGGTCAAAATTTCTCTAAGTTAAGAATGTTTTGCACCCTTGTTCCAAAAATCATAACTTGAGCTACATCTTCTTTTGAGGAAACTTTGTGAATCAAAGTTGTAGATTTTGCAATGGACTACAACTTTCATGTTTTGACTTTGGTTTGAATCCAAATACATCTTGGTGAAAAAACGGGACAAAGTTAGGAAAAAAATTAGGGATTTTCATAACTTAGAAAAATTCTAAGTTATGAAAATTCTTCATTTTAAACCCTAATTTGCAATTTTGATTTCTTGATGAACAACTTTCATAATTTGGCATGTTTTGATGAAAAATGAATCTTGACACTTGATTTTGACCAAAAAAGTCAAAGTTTGACTTTTCAGTATACAGTCAAAAATTGATCAATTGACTGGAAAATTCATCTGTCCAGCTTGTGCATTTGGGATCTTTTGAATTTGTTGAACATGTCAAGACAATTCCATGGGGTTCTTGAGTCCATATATGAGCTTGGTTTGCCATTGGTTAGGTCAAACAGTCAAAAATTGCCTTTGTGCAGTCAAAACCCTAAAAATGACCATTTTGCCCTTTTGGTGATCTGATCAAATTTCTTGTGGAATTGTGATCCAAACTTGACCAAATGGTTCAAATAAGTTCATAATGTTGATGTGGGTCGAATTTCATGAGGTTTGACTGTCAATTGACCACAGTTGACTTTTTCCCAATACAGCTGATTTCTAGGTCAATTGTCCAATTGACTGGGCAAAGTTTGGAATCAAGACTTGAAACTTGGTATGGATAAACTTGGGAGTCCAACATGAAGCATGAAAGTCATCTTAGGCATTTTAGGTCAAAACATCTTTGTGCAAACACAAACCCTAATTTGGGTCCATAGTGCAAGGAGGAGTCTTGAGCAGAGGAAACCCTAACTGGATCTTGAGCTCCAAAGGTTTTGTGGTGAGAAAAAGTTGAGAAAATGGGAGGGCAAATTTTGGGGTACAACACTTGATAATCATGAAGGATGCAAGTTTGAATGAAGACGAATGGGTTCAGACTCGACTTGACCAATTAAACCTGATCGACGAGAAAAGGCTTGCGGCTGTTTGTCATGGTCAGATGTACCAGAAACATATGATCAAAGCTTTTAACAAGAAGGTCAGGCGTCATGAATATCAAGTTGGTGACCTAGTAATCAAGAGAATTATCCTGCCACAAAGTGATCCCAGGGGAAAATGGACTCCCACATACAAAGGACCATTTATGATCAAGAACATATTTTCTGGTGGAGCCATGATATTAACCACTATGGACGATGAAGACCTTCCGCATCATGTAAACGCGAACAAAGTTAAAAGATACTACCCATAAACAGAGACCCATTAGGTTGACTTGCCTAGGAAAAAATAAGGGCATCCGGTGAACCAAAAGGGTTCGGGAAAAAGTTAGGGATACATATATGAAAAAATTTGTACACCCGACAAGTCAAAAACCTGAAAAGGCGGCTTGGGCAAAAAAGGGTATCCCGGTGGACTGAAAACCTGAAAGGGCGGTCCAGGTAAAAGTTAGGGATTAAAAGCGTATAACTATGTCTCGTTGGATTACCTCACAGATAGACTTCAGTATCAAGTGTCAAATTCAAATGGTATTAATCAATCCAGTCAGCTTCGGTCAAGCAACAAAGTTATGAGACGCTCAAAGATATAAAGGCAATAGTAGAATGGGAATCCAATGGGATCATTTCACATAACTGTTTTTTCTTTGTATACTGCTTTGTATAGTTTTCATTATCACGCCAGTATTCTCTTACTAGGATGTCTGTCTCCTTGTACAAAAATGTCTGTTATAGGAAGACTGCTTCAGATTAATACAAAAATTACCTGTTTGAAAGTGCATACACTATTTGTTTTATTTTTCTGTTTTGTTTTGCAAAAAATGTCTAGTGTTTATTTTTAACATATGCATTTGAATATAATCACTGTTTATGAATACACGTATAAAAAACATAAAGATAACTACTAATGGCTTTAAGAAACAAGACAATGTCTAAAAACCCATCTGCAAATCCCCGCAGATACATCCCACAATAGATACAGAGACAAAGACGCCCTCTTGCGAAGTCACTGCCATCTCCTCAGCATACATGTCAGAGGCTCCGACACCCCCTACAGAGCAAGAGTCTCCAATCATCTCCCCAACATCTTGAAGAATTCCACAATATGGTTCATAAACTTCTTGGGTTTCCCCAACAGGGTTTCATAAAAATCCTTAAGCAGTTTATGGAGTTTTCTTTCTCCAGTAGATTTATTTCTCTAGCCACAGAGGTCCATCTCTCAGCAATTTAACTTTAACAAGTAATGAAGAAACACATTCTTCATCCCCAACAACAGTCATGGATTTATTTTCCCTCAATTCAACGATGCTATAAAGAACAACTGATCAGTTCAAATATTGCATGCATACATTATTTTACAAACATCATAGCATATGCATACATATAGCACAATCTCATTTATTTTGAGAACATCATGCATCATGACATTGCATATAGCTAAAATATTTACCTTTTCAGGAAATATCAACAATCAAATATCATCATCAATTTTCAACAAGTTCCAGATTAATACCTGAAACAAGACAGGACAACTATCTGTGAACAACTGATTGTAGATTAATACCTGGAACAAGACAAGACAACTATCTACATGAGCAAATTGAAGATTAACTCCCGAAACGGGATGGGGAAACTATCTTTCTTTCTCTAAGGTCAGAGATTGATTCCTGAAACAAGCCAGGGTAACTATCTCTACGACCAACAAAAAACAAGTTCCAGATTAATACCTGAAATAAGACAAGACAACTATCTGTGAACAACTGATTGTAGATTAATACCTAAAACAAGATAGGACAACTATCTACATGAGTAGATTGAATATTAACTCCAGAAACAGGATGGGGAAACTATCTTTCTTTCTTTAAGGTCATAGATTAATTCCTGAAACAAGCCAGGTGTGATCGGTGGAAATAGAACTGACTGTTTTTAGCTGGTTCGCGAAATGTCGCGGTAAGCAAGAGTCGCCACCGTCTTTTATGTTCTCCAACATGGAAAGGAAAAAAGCACAACAAAATTCCTTTCTGAGAATGTTTCTCGGTTCGGGAGGTAGATTTATAGAAAGGGAAGGTGTTAGCACCCTTTCTATCCGTGGTTATCCACAGGCTCTTAGGTACTTGCTCTTATGTTTTCAAAAATGTTTGCTTTTCAAGTGTTTGTGGTTTTTTGGAAAAGTTTCGTTTGAAAAATTTCTAGGTAACTCTTGTATCTGTCCTCAAGAGTGTATGAAAAATTTGTTTGAAAACTTTTGAAAGTGTCAGTGTGAAAAGTTGGTTTTTTTGTTTGTTTTGAAAAGAGCAAGTACCCATGAGATCTACCTACCCTAAGGAATTAGGCTGTGTAAGAGTCCTTTAGATAGTGCTATCCCACCATTGAGAGGTAGGTAGCACCGTCGTTGGAGGTATTCGGGTCAATTCGATTATAAGGGACATGTGTGGTCACCGAAGCAATTGTAGGACACCTTAGCGGTAACCCTAATTTCCTAGATCCTTTTATCCGAGGCAACCGTTTCGAGGCAACTGGATCTTAGACAGGAGGGCGACCTCTAAAACACCCTATACTTGACGACCACGTTCGAGGCAACCAATGAGGCGTACCCTAGGAGTGGCATGTGCATGTGTGTTGTTTTCAGTTAAATTGTCTTGTACATGTTATTGGTGATCTACGAGTTGTTTTTAATTTTCATACAAACCTTTCATGCATATTAACAGTTAAGAGTGCGGAAAATAAAGTGCGGAAAGGTAAATCTACGCTATTACAAGGCGCGGGTCTATACATCGCCAAAAACAAAAACCCGTTTTGGAAAATAAACGCGGAAAGTAAATAAAGCGGTAAATCCTAATTAACTATTACATCCTTGGGAACAGTTACATAAATATGATTAAAATAAATTAAAGCACGAAAGAAATTAATCGGGACGTCCTTAGGGTTTTGACCCTTTTGAGAAAAGAATTTAAGTTTTGTCCTTTTTTGCAATTTAATTAAAATATTAAACCTAGTGCTAATTAATTAATTAATTAATTAAAAAGAAAAAATGTTTTTTGTGTTTTTTAATGAAAAATAAAACAAAAGGAATTAAAATTAAAAGTTAGTAAAACCTAATTCTAAGTTTATTTTATTTATTGTAAAAAAAGGTTAAAATTACCTAATTAAACTAATTAATTTGTTAGTATTTTATTTACAAAAATAACAATTAAGGTGAAATTTAATAATAATAATAATAATAATAATAATATAAATATTTTAATAGTCTGAATTTATCATGAAAATTAATTTGTTAGTTAATAATAATAATAATAATAATTAGTTAACAGAATTAAAAGGAGAAAGAAAATAAAAAGGAAAATAAACCAGGGGGTTAATGGACCATTGGGAGGTTTTTGTTAGAATTTCTGGCCCATTTTCTTAAGCCTTTGTTGACTTCTGGGAATTGACTAGGGCGTGCTTTGACTTGGAGCATGGTGTGGATCACCCTTTGGCCTTTGGATCTGTCTTTTGAGACACTTGGCGCCCTGATTGGTGAGGTTTATGGTGTTCACTATTTGGAAGCCTGCATAGGAACACATTAGAAAAAATATTATTGAGTTTTGGGGGACCTGGGAATCGAACCCAGGTCCCAACGCTTGCTAAACACCTGGCCAACCACTCAACCCCTTTGCACACTTTATTAGTATTATACACAACAAATATATTATTAAAAACAAATCAACATGTTGCATTAAACAAAATCACGCGCGTAAGTTTGAATTACCCAACCATATACGTATAGCTCATCATCTTCCTTGTTTCCCTGTAAAACAAAAACAAGATAGCGGGGGTTTTTAACCCCCACAAAATAGCATGGCCAAAAATAGCGATTAGGTCTGTGTATTATATAAATAGGGCGCGAGGGTTGGGTTTGATTCGTCTGGCCTTGACGAATCCAACCATATGTGTCTCAAGGTCTGATTTTGCTTATGCTGTAAACCCCTAAATTGAAAGCTTGAAAAACCTAAAATTCATCCATGGCATTTTCTGTTTCAGGGCACCATAATACAATTAACCTATATCATTAGCTTCAGAAAGGTGTTAGCAATGCAATACACACAAAAAATCTCATTAATGATGCATGAATATTGATTTACGATTATGAAAAAATAACCAAACCGTGTGACTTGTTCTTGCGTGTTCTTTGAGTGTTAAGGCTTGTCTTTGATTGCAATGCGTTCCTGAATGTCCCAGCAAGGTATTGGAATCAAGAAAGGGCTTTGAATTGGCCTGGAAGGTTGAATTCAGTTTTCAAATTTTTCTTGAAGTTTTGGAATTTGCTTATGGCTTTTGACAGCAGCTTGCACGTGAATGGAATTAGGTCTAGCTTTAGTATATGTATTGGAATGGAATTAGGGTTCAATCTTGGCCAAGACTCCATTGCATTAAAGTTTCAATATTTGATTTCCAATCAAATCTTTTTACATATTTTTGATTGATAAAGCTTGCCAATCATGGAGATTTTTGCCTCTTTGATGGATGCACGAAATTGCCAGCTTGCTCTGAGCCTATTTGCATCACAAAAAGATTTGAAAACCATATCTTTTGAATTTTCCTACAATTAAATGAATTAAATGAATTAATATTAATAAAAATTCAATTAATTAATTAAAAATAAGAAAATAAATCAATTTAAGTTCAATGGGTCGTGAATAGGCCTTGGACAAAGTTTCAAGAAAGAAATTGAGGCCCATTAGCAAAAATGAAGTGTTTTGGGCAAAGTTGACTTTTGCAAATTCCCAAAAATTTCCCAACTTCTCCAATGCATACCTTGCTCAATTTTGATCCTATGAACCTGTTCCTGGACATTTTGGAAAGGTCTTGAAGTCCTCTAACCAATTCCTTTGGTCCCATGTCATTTGGATTTACCAATCTCAAGTTATGGTCTTTGACTTAAAGTGCCTTTTTGTTGACTTTTGAAATTGACCTATAATGTAGAAATTGATAACTTTTTGTGAGAGCATTTCTTGGACTTGGAATGTGAAGATGAGTTGTAGGAAATGTCATCCCCTTCAAAATGAGAATTGGATGGGATTTTTCTGATGAACCATGAAAAAGTTATGCCTTGGTCAATTTACAGTTGACTTTTCAACTGTCCAAAAATAGAAACTTTTGCATCTTTGATGATTTTTGAGCCATTCTTGTGGAATCATGATCAAGACTTGATCAAATGATGATTGTAGCTTCAAAATAAGATGTTGACCAAATTTTTTGACTTTTGACTGCCAAATGACCATTTTGCCCCTGCTGTTGATTGTGAAGCAATTAGGGCTTTTGACTGTGCAACTTGATGCTGTGAGTCTTGAAACTTGACATGTAGGTGCTTGACAATGTATATGGGCACATGAGACTTGATTGGACCACTGAAAACCTCAAATTCCTTGAGAGAACCAAAACCCTAATTTTGACTGGCTTAAGAGGATGTTTGACTGTACAATCCTTGAGAAGTCTTGAACCAATTGAAGATGATTCTTGACAAACTTTGAAGAATATGGGAGGGAAAATTTTGGGGTACAACAGTTTCCCCTGTTCAATCTTCTTAGACCTGAGGATGTAGATTGGCTTGCGTGCCTTTCGTGATCCGAAGGTGGAAGATGATTGAACACTAGATTGCCCAGAAATTTGCACTCGCATAGTAGAGTATCAGCAGTGTGATGGCGGGAATGGGCTTATAGATGCCATTTGGAGACGTGACAAAACCTTGTCGGGAATGGGCTTATAGATGCCATTTGGAAATGTAATGGATAGCTGTGGAGATGTCGATCGCGTAAGAGATTCCTTAGCGAGAACTTGCGTACCTGAGAAAGAAAGATAATTACCTGGCCTGTTACAGGGGTTGATCTTCAAACTCTTCATGCAGATGTGCCCTGGTGTTGTACCCCAAAATTTGCCCTCCCATTTCCTCAACATTTTCTCATCACAAGACCCTTGGAGCTCAAGATCCAGTTAGGGTTTCCTCTGCTCAAGACTTCTCCTTGCACTGTGGACCCAAATTAGGGTTTGTGTTTGAACAAAGATGTTTTGACCTAAAATGCCTAAGATGACTTTCATGCTTCATGTTGGACTCCCAAGTTTATCCATACCAAGTTTCAAGTCTTGATTCCAAATTTTGCCCAGTCAATGGGACAGTTGACCTAGAAATCAGTTGTATTGGGAAAAAGTCAACTGTGGCCAATTGACAGTCAAATCTCATGAAAATTGACCCACATCAACATTATGAACTCACATGGACCATTTGATCAAGTTTGGATCACAATTCCACAAGAAATTTGATCAGATCACCAAAAGGGCAAAATGGTCATTTTTAGGGTTTTGACTGCACAAAGGCAATTTTTGACTGCACAAAGGCAATTTTTGACTGTTTGACCTAGCCAATGGCAAATCAAGCTCACATATGGACTCAAGGACCCCATGGAATTGTCTTGACATACTCAACAAGTTCAAAAGATCCCAAATGCACAAGATTGACAGTTGAATTTCCTAGTCAATTGATCAATTTTGACTGTATACTGAAAAGTCAAACTTTGACTTTTTGGTCAAAATCTAGTGTCAAGATTCATTTTTCATCAAAACATGCCAAATCATGAAACTTGTTCATCAAGAAATCAAGAATTGCAAATTAGGGTTTGAAATGAAGATTTTTCATAACTTAGAATTTTTCTAAGTTATCAAAAACCCTAATTTTTTCCTAACTTTGTCCCACTTTCTCACCAAGATTCATTTGGATTCAAGAAAAACTCAAAACATGAAAGTTGTAGTCTATTGCAAAATCTACAACTTTTATTCACAAAGTTTTCCCAAAAGAAGCTTGTAGCTCAAGTTACAATTTTTGGAACAAGGGTACCAAACCATTCTTAACTTAGAGAAAATTTGACCTATTTTAGGCAGGATTTTTGCCTAACTTCAAGACCATTTTTCACATGCTTCCACTTGGAATTTCAATTTTCATTTTAAATATGGATTGTAGTACACATTCCAAGCTTTCCAAAATGTCCAAGAACTCATCAAACAACCTCATGGTTAGGGAGAATCGAATTTGGCAAGTTGGGAAAAACTCACTTTTGATTTGGCCAAGTTACATGTTCATACATCTAGGCCATTTTGAAATCAGCTTGCACAACTTGATTACAGGTCCTATATCCCTTTTGCACTCATAAATTTAATGCAAACTCATTGTGCCAAGACCATATTTTATGTGTTCAAGCATTACATAAAGGTTTAGTCCCAAAATAGAAAAAGCATAATGCCCATTTTTGCAAAAGTAGAACTTTATGTCAATTAGCAATCCAAGCAAGTACAATGCAAATCTCTTTGGCATAAGTTTATGAGCTAATTACACTGATCAAGGCCAAAGTATGCAGCACATTAGGGGGGCCTCTATCAGTCTAAAAACTCAAGTGGACATTTGTTGCTTAAAGTTGAAGAAACATAGCATAACCATACACAACTCTCATCTCAGCTAACACAGGCTTAAGCAAACTTGTCAAACACATTCTAAACATCCATCCTGACCTGAGACACGAGCCTATCACCTCCAATACCTCCCCATTCACAGAATCACCCTCAAACTGCCCAAACAGGGTACCTGCTGCAGATTGAGTTCCATAACTCATTCCATTCGTGCATTCTTGCTAAAAACACTTCAAACACATCCCACAACATCCCTTGAAGCTATTCCAAACCTCAAACACGACCTGTAACACTCCCAATCAACATCACCATTTTCATTTTTCTGTTTTGCAGGTGGAGTTCTATAACTCGATTCAGCTAGTTTCAAAGCAAAGTAAAACTTGGAATAGCATCCCTGGACATCAAGGAAGTTGTACCAATCATCACCTTGCACTGAAAGTACCTCCATCACCAGATACGATTCCAACTGAACAGGTAAGTTCATGAACTCATATCTCTCTATCCAGGCATTGTTAGCCCTGAACATGCCCATGTAATTAGTTTTCATTTATATAACGTGTGTTGTGAGAATTTAATGTCTGAACATGGAACAAAAACTAGGTCAGAAATTGGGGGAGAAGAAATTCTCTCTCATCTTAGAGAGTTAAGTTAAGTTCTTTATATGTCTGGATTCGTCTCTTAATGCTCTACATTTTTCATGTTGTGAGTTTTGCTTGAAAGTCCAGGAATTGGGAGATAGAAAACGCGTGTTGATTGTTGTTCATACAGGTTCAGAGGTTGAAGAAGGTCTTCTTGGGCTGGGCTTTGTTTCAGTTTCCTATTTGCACCCTTTTGTTACTTTTGAACCCCCTTGGCCCATTGTGCTCATTTTGATCATTTTTTTACTTTTGTTTTTTAAATCTGACTTATTTATTTTTCCTCATAATATTAAAAATATAAAAAATATTTTTCACACCATTTTTATATTTATTAGGCATTTATTTGTTTAAAATAATGTTTGAACATAAATAAATACTTATATACTTTTATTTAAAAAATACTAAAATAATGCAAACACATTTTATTTTCCATTTTTATTTCATTTTATCTTCTGAAAATATTTTATATAAAATATACCTTTTTTTTTATAAATATTAAATATTATTATTTTGTACATATTCAATATATTTTGTAAATAATATAAGTACATATATATTTATTAGTATATTTAGGTTAAAAAATACAAAATATATGCATTTTTATTTTTATTAATATTTAATATTAAAAATACCTTTTTGACAAATATACTTCATTTTTATTTTATTTTTGTACATAACTAATAAATATTGTACATATTAAAAAATTAATACCTTTTATTTAATAAATTAGGGTTTTGCCCTAAATACATAAAAAAATACAAAAATAAATACTTTTTATTTTGTTTATTTGACACATAAAAAAATACCTTTTTTTCCATACACATAAAAAACATTTTTTGCATCTTGCATATTTATTCCATTTTATTTAATTGTTGTATATTAATTACCTTGTATAATTCCAAATTGATGTAATAGTCTAGGCTTAAATTCCTTGTCAAAATACCCCCATTTGAACATTTGTATCCCCCTTCCCATATATTGTGTTGTAATAACTTAGGAACTTTATTTTTCGCACTTTAATGCTTTCTAAATTATGCCATGTTAGAATTAGGGTTTGTATGCAAATCAATCAACCAAAAATAGTTTGACCTAATTTCAAGATAAACAAGCATGAAAATGGACAACACTAATCACACTTGCACCCCTAGGGTATTCCACTTGTTGCCTTCAATAATGGGCCATATTGCATGCTAGGTCTCTTTGGGAAAAACAAACACAATCAAATGATCATAGTCCCTCGATGACGCTTTCAAAAGTTGCCTAAAAAATGATCAAGTCCCTTAAAGGAAAAATTGCCCAAAGATACTTGGCACCATTGCAATCATGGTCTAAAACGATGACCCGCGCCCGTCCCTTTCACATCCTAACACAAGATTGTCCACCAAATACAATGGTGGAACAAAAATTGTTAAAAGGGTTAAAAACATAGGAGAAATCTTTGAGAAATTTAGGAGTAGACAAACTCTTAGTTACTTGCCAACTTGCAAAACAAAACACTTGCCTATTTTCTAAAACCACACATCACTACACTTTCAAAACAACTTTCAAAAACATTGAAAACTTTTTTTCAAAAGACATACATCTTTGTATACATCCCAACATGGATCATTACAAAGGTTGCCACCACATTGGCCTCTTTTCAAAACATTTTCAAACCCACGCACACAAAGCACCATTTCAAATAATTGAAAATCAAGACAAGTTGATCTAAGCAAGTAACTAAGAGCCCATGGATAACCATGGATAGAAAGGGTGCTAATACCTTCCCTTTCTATAATCTACTCCCCGAACCCAAGAAAACATCTCAAAGGTTTTTGCTGTGCTTTTTAAACCTTTCCTTAGGATAAAATAAAAAGTCGGTGACGACTCTTGCTCAACCAAAACATTTGCGAAAACAAATGCAAAACCTCAAGTCAGTTCTCCCACCGTATCACAGAACTGGCGACTCTGCTGGGGAGATTATTTAAAAGTGGAGTAACCTTAGGGCTTAGATCACCCTCTTGCATGACTAATTGTTTGATTTGATTGCTTTATATCTTGGCTCTCTTGTTTGGGTTTACAATCCTACACCCGGATTTTGGGAAACATTCATAGATAGCAATACGTTGTGGAAACTGTGCGGGGTATACCGACACGGTCGAAGCAATAGCTATATTAGTGCGACATATTTGTGAGTACCGGTAACCCTTGAGTTCAATCAAGGAAAGTACGGGGCCGCTGAGTGATGTCACTAAGCACTAATGACCTAGAACCTTACTTGACCATCTTGGCCTTTCATTAGGGGTAGTGAGATGACCGGCTTTGGTGCAGTCCGAAGTTGGTAGATACTCGATACTACACTCATTGAGGGTTGTTTTCTTGGAATATTTTGGTCGCTAGTTAAGTGGCTAAACCAAAACAATGAACAATGAAAATAATCCAGTGATATTGAGCTCCTTAGAACCCGATTACTATTTATAGGACAGGTTTTTTAAGCCAACTACACTCAAGAGGGTACTTACCTATGAAACCCCATGCAAGCCTGAAACTAGGGTTTGGTGTGATTTGCTTGTACATATGTTTGTGCATACATCATAAACATCATAAAGCATCATATGCATTCACTAACCATTTCAAGGGTTTGGATCTTCATCTTTGTTCGTGTTTTGTAGTTCATGGAAATTCCTCGCAGAAAAACCATCCAAGTCAACCTTGTGAGAATCTCTCCTCAACTCAAGGAGCTCACCTCAAGAATTCCGGAAAGCTCATCCTTCAGTGAAAGACATGGTAGACTGCTCAGCTTAGTCAACACCAACATTGAAGAAGACATGATGAAAGTGCTATTCCAGTTCTTTGACCCTCTTCACCACTGTTTCACTTTCCCTGACTATCAGTTGGTACCCACTTTGGAGGAATTTTCTCAACTCCTGAGAATTCCTATCCTCAATCAACTACCTTTCAACGGTACGGAAAAGGAACCAAAGCCTGAAGATGTTGCTCGAGCATTACATCTACAGCCTTCTGACATCAAGGGGCATTGGGAAACTAGAAGTGGCGTCAAAGGTTTCTTAGCAAAATTCTTGTTTGAGAAGGCACAAGAGTGTTGGAATTCATTGTACCTACAAGCCTTTGAAGAGATTGTGGCACTCCTTATCTATGGGTTGGTCCTATTCCCAAATTCTGACCAATTGGTAGATGTCAACACCGTCAAAATCTTCTTATCCAGAAATCCAATACCAACATTGCTTGGGGACATTCTTCACTCATTTTACACACGAACAATGAGAAAGAGGGGTGTTCTCATGTGCTGTACTCCTCTCCTTGCAAGGTGGTTTATTTCGCACCTTCCACAATCTGTCTTAAAGAATGACCAAGGCTCAAGGTGGTCCCAACGGTTGATGACTCTTACTCACTCTGATGTACATTGGTGTTCTCGGTCCAGAGAAAATGTCATCATCGTCGATCGTTGTGGAGAGTTCCCTAATGTTCCATTACTTGGAATCAGAGGAGGTATCACCTACAACCCTTGCCTAGCTTTGAAGCAATTTGGATATGCACGAAGAGATGGCCCTCACGACATGTTGATTCCTGACCTAGTTTTTGACTTCGACAACGATGCGCAAGGACTTCGCCAAAGATTTATCAGAGCTTGGAGGATGCCCAACAAGGTTGATAGCAAGACACTGGGACACAAAAACTCCATCCCTCTTGAGCCTTATCTCAAGTGGGTACGAGCCCGAGCCCAGAGTCTAATGATGCCTTATCCTCATGTTCTCCCTGTGATTAAAGAGCCCTTCAAGGAAGGAGAGGTTCCCTACACCATCCTACATCCTGACATGCCTACATCGTGGGAGGAGATGCAGAAGAGTTGGATCCAACTCAAGGAGGAACGGAACACTTTTGAAGCCAGCTTCTACGCCAGCGAGAAGAAGGTTTTAGAGCTCACCCGCCGACTCCATGAGCAAGAGGCCCTCAACACCTACATTGCGCCAAAGAGGATGCGCAACGTCTTTTTACCTTGAGAAGTTATTTTTTGTAATATTTGGCCCATGGGGCATTTATGTACTAACAAATTGCTTCTTATTAATATGACGTGCGTTCTTTTTTGTCTGCAATAATTGTGAATTTCTAAAATCCTTGAATGCATTGCATAGATAGCATCTCATGCATCATGTGCATAACAGGTACCCTTTCTTCTACAGGTTGCTTAATCTTCTTCACTGTTTATTTTGAACAGTCATCATGAATCCAGAATCATCCAGTGAGCAAGCAATCAAGGCCCTTCAGGCCCAAAGTGCCCAGTTTCAAGAGATGGTCCTAAGCCTGGCCCAAGGTCAGCAAGAGTTGAAGGCTCTGCTCCTAAAGAAGAAAAAGAAGAAGAGGAATGCATTGTTCAATACTGGACGCAGGTTTGGGAACACACTCCATAATGAGGCTGATCCAACTACTTCCTCTGCAGAGAAAGACAGTCCCCAAGGGGGAGGAGCTCCTAGTCTTGCAGTCTCTGACAACAAGACGGATTACAATGACGAACAATACCCACCTGCTACTGACAGATACAAGCAATTAGAGGACCGCTTGAGCGCCATGGAGATTCAGAATGTGCCGGGGCTGGATTTCGGAGATTTGGGGTTATCTTCAGGGGTGGTAATCCCACACAAGTTTAAAGCGCCTGCCTTTGCCAAATATGACAGGGCTTCCTGCCCAAAGTTGCATCTCAGGTCGTACGTAAGGAAGATCCAACCTTACACGGCAGATAAGAACCTTTGGATTCACTTCTTCCAAGATAGCCTTTCGGGGTCACAGCTTGAGTGGTTCGATCAGCTAGATGGAACCAGTATCCGACATTGGGAAGATTTGGCAACCACATTTTATAGGCAATATCAATACAATTCTGACCTCGCTCCTACGCGTACCCAACTTCAGGGTATGTCTCTAGGAACGGGCGAAGGGTTCAAAGAATATGCACAAAAATGGAGAGATTTGGCTGGCAGGGTGCAACCTCCATTGACTGATCGTGAGCTGGTTGATATGTTTCTAGGGACCTTGTCTGGTCCATTTTTCAATCATCTAGTTGGCAATTCCTCAACTGGGTTTACGGATTTGATCCTAACGGGTGAAAGGATAGAAGCTGGCATCAGGTCAGGAAAGATACAAAAAGCTGCCTCCGCAAGTACTGAGAAGAGGCCTTTCAAGAAGGAAGCAAGTGCCATCTATGGTCCTAGAAGACAAGTCAAGCCAGAAATCCGCCAAGCCGTCAATGCCTTGGTCATTTCAAAGCCTGTTGCTGCTCCTCAGCAATACAATCAACAAAGAGGTGAAAGGCCCAAGAGGCAGTATACTCGGCTGAGTATGACCTTGTCACAAATCTTACCGCAACTGTTATCAACCAACTTGGTGACCATCAAAGAGGCTCCGAAGGTCGTGAATACTGCATCTCCTAAGTATAACCCAAATGCCCGTTGTGCTTATCATTCTGATAGCCCCGGGCATACTACTGATGATTGCTGGGCCCTGAGAAATAAAGTGCAAGACCTTATCGACGCGAAGGAAATTCAGTTTGAGGCGCCTGAGAGGCCAAATGTTGTAACTGCTCCTATGCCCCAGCATAGAGTAAATGCCGTCGAGGAAGATTTGTATGCTGTTTCGGTGAATGATGTTGCTACCCCTCTTTTGACTGTTAAGAGGAACTTACTACTAGCCGGTTTATTTCCGGGTTGTAGCAAGGGTTGCCTCCTGTGTGCTGTTATCCCTACCGGTTGTCCGCTGCTGAAATCAGGCATCCAAAGCCTGATGGATAGCAAAGAAATTTTGTTCAAGAAAACTGCTGTTCTGTTTGTTTCCGCTGAAGAAGTATCTGTCGTCACAATTTTCAACAATCCTACCAAGGCTCCCCCGAGGAAGCCAGTCCAAATTATGTCTGTTGCACCCATTACTATTACTGTTCCGGGGCCTCTCCCCTATGAATCTAACAAGGCTGTCCCATGGCACTATGGGGCAGACGTGTATGTGCTTGGAGTGAAGCAGGAGTTTAACACCGGTACCAGTATCAGTAATATCACTGGTCCCGCCAAGATTACTCGCAGTGGCAGGCTCTTCTCGCCTAACATTGCACCACTAGTTATCCGAAAACCTCTTATCATCACACCCACAAGTGTGCATGTTTCAAATCAAGTTCATGTGTCTACTACTGCCGCCGAGTCCTCTGATACTCGGGGCAAAGAAGTTGCTACCGATTTGCCCGCCCGGACGGAGGCACCAAAAAAGACTGCTGTTGAAGCCTCCCAACAAGAGATGGAGGAAATCCTTAAAATCATTAAAAAGAGTGACTTCAATGTTGTTGAACAGCTGGGGCATACCCCCTCCAAAATCTCTATGCTATCATTGCTGCTGTGCTCAGAGGCCCACGCCAAGGCCCTGATTTCATTTCTGAAAACGGCCCATGTGCCGCAAGAGACCTCTGCAGATCAGTTCACTGACTGTGTGGCTAATTTGACAGCTGACAATGGCTTGGGTTTCTCAGATGCAGACCTTACCGCCAAAGGGAAAAACCACAATGATGCCCTGCACGTCTCTATAGAATGCAGGGGCACTACTCTCGCACACGTGTTGGTGGATACCGGTTCTTCCCTGAATGTATTGCCCAAGAAGGCCTTAGATCGGTTGGATTGTGAGGGCCTGGAATTGAAACCTAGTAACATCATTGTTAGAGCCTTCGACGGTTCTAAGAGGATGGTTCACGGTGAGGTAAACATTCCTATTCGTGTGGGTTCCCAAGTCTTCGACTCAACGTTCTATGTAATGGATATTCTTCCATCTTATTCCTGCTTGTTGGGTCGACCCTGGATTCACAAGGCTGGGGCAGTAACATCCACTCTACACCAAAAGCTCAAATACCCAGTCAAAGGGAAGATTGTTACTGTGCAGGGTAAGGAGGAATACATGGTTAGTCACTTGAATTCATTCCGGTATATCGAGATGGACGGGGAGTTTATTGAAACCCCCTTTCAGCATTTTGAGGAGGTACCTCTAACGTTGGCGTCGGCTGAGACAGTGGTTGAAGAAGACTTCCCCTTGAAGATGGCTTCCCTGAAGGATGTCCGGGCTGTAATCGAGAAAGGCAATTGTGCAAACTAGGGTCAACTTCCTGACTTCACTCAAAAGAATGACAAGTTTGGGCTGGGCTTCACTGCAGAGGCTCAGAGGGCTGTTCGCAAGGAAAGGATCAGAAAAGCTCCAGTGTTCATCACCAACTCAAGGGTGAATGCTATCGAGGAGGACGTAGAGGAAGCGGAATTTGACAGTTGGATCTATCCAACCACCAACAACGGACCAAGCAACTGGACGGCAAAGGATTTTACACCTATTACATTTGTCACGCAGTAATGAACTCTTTTGATTTTCAATTTGTAACAAACAATATGTTGAAACTTTTATTGGCTCGGTGTCCTACCCGGGGCACCGTAGCTCCATTTGTGAGGGCTTTTTGTATGACATTTCCATATATCATTAATCAAAACATCGGACGTTTGTTGCATTTCAAATCTTGTGCTCTTTTTCTTTCTGTGTTATATATTGCAAAACAACTATATTTACACACACTCACTTATACAGGTTTCAATCCACTCTGGATCTCACTGGTGACAGCTCTGCTACTGCCAGTTATGACTTCGAAAATTCGATCAACTTGGCCGAAGACGAAGGTGAAGATGATTGCGAAGTGCCTGGTGAACTCGCAAGACTGCTACTCCAGGAAGAGAGGGCCATTCAGCCGCATGAAGAGCCAGTGGAGACGATAAACCTGGGTACTGAGACAGATAGAAAAGAAGTCAAGATTCGTGCCAATCTAGAGCTCAGCGTGAAGCAACGATTGATCCAGATGCTACATGATAACATGGAAATCTTTGCTTGGTCTTACGAAGACATGCCTGGTTTGGATGCCGACATTGTAGTTCATCACCTGCCTACCAAGGAAGACTGCCCTCCGGTAAAGCAAAAGGTCCGTCGTATGCGTCCAGAGATGTCCGAAAAGATCAAAGCTGAGGTTATGAAGCAATTCGATGCCGGGTTTCTAGCAGTGACTTCTTACCCTCAGTGGGTGGCCAATGTGGTACCAGTGCCGAAGAAGGACGGTAAGGTCAGAATGTGTGTCGACTACAGGGATTTGAACAGGGACAGCCCCAAAGATGATTTCCCTCTGCCTCACATCGACGTTCTTGTTGACAATACTGCTCAACACAAGGTGTTCTCCTTCATGGATGGCTTTTCAGGGTATAATCAGATCAAGATGGCTCCGGAAGATATGGAAAAGACTACCTTTGTCACTCAGTGGGGCACCTTCTGCTACAAGGTCATGCCATTCGGGTTGAAAAATGCTGGGGCAACCTACCAACGTGCCATGGTTGCTTTATTTCATGATATGATCCATCATGAGATTGAGGTATACGTTGACGACATGATTGCGAGGTCCCAAACCGAAGAGGAACACCTTGACCATCTGCGGAAGCTGTTTGACCGACTGAAGTTGTACAAGCTGAGGTTGAACCCAAACAAATGCACCTTTGGGGTGAGGTCTGGAAAATTGCTAGGTTTCATTGTAAGCGATAAAGGTATTCAGGTGGACCCTGCCAAGGTAAAAGCCATACAAGAGATGCCGACTCCCAAGACAGAGAAAGAAGTCAGAGGCTTTCTGGGACGACTAAATTACATTGCCCGATTCATCTCACATCTAACTACTACCTGTGAGCCAATCTTCAAATTACTGAAGAAAGATCAAGTAGTGTGTTGGAACGATGAATGTCAGACCGCTTTCGAAAAGATAAAGGAGTATCTCCAAGAACCACCCATTCTTATGCCACCAGTGGAAGGGAGACCTCTAATACTATACTTGACAGTGCTTGACCACTCGATGGGGTGTGTGCTGGGGCAGCATGACGAGTCTGGCCGAAAAGAGCACGCTATTTATTACCTGAGCAAAAAGTTTACCGACTGTGAGTCTTGGTACTCACTGCTCGAGAAAACTTGCTGCGCTCTGGTATGGGCTGCTCGCCGGCTGAGACAGTATATGTTGACTCACACTACTCTGTTGATTTCAAAAATGGATCCAATCAAGTACATATTCGAAAATCCTGCTCTGTCTGGAAGAATAGCAAGATGGCAAATGATCTTGACCGAATATGATATCCAGTACACCACTCAAAAGAAATCAAAGGAAGTGTATTGGCAGATCATTTGGCACACCAACCTGTGGACGATTACCAATCATTGAACTTTGAATTTCCGGACGAAGATATCATGGTAGTAACTGATTGTGAAGTACCTGGACCGGATGAAGGACCTGAGGAAGGATCCCGATGGTCTATGCATTTTGACGGAGCCTCGAATGCTTTGGGTAACGGCATCGGCGCTGTGATCATATCCCCCAAAGGCACTCATACTCCACTCACCGCCCGATTGTGTTTCAACTGCACCAATAACATGGCAGAATATGAGGCATGTATCATGGGTCTTCAAGCTGCAATCGACTTAAGGATCAAGTTTCTGAGTGTCTTCGGAGATTCCGCTCTCGTGATCAATCAGATCAAAGGCGAGAGGGATATGAAACACCCAAATCTTATTCCTTACAAGGAGTATGTGCTGACTTTGCTTCCCCACTTTGAAGAGATAGCTTTTGAACACTTCCCAGGAGAGGAGAATCAGTTAGCGGACGCACTAGCTACAATGTCTTCAATGTTCAAGGTCAAATGGGACAATGAGGCTCCCCGGATCATTATCTGGAAGTTGGACGAACCTGCATACTGCTGCGATCTTGAGGCCGAAAAGGTGACTGAAAAACCCTGGTATCATGAGGTGAAGAGATACTTGGAAGCTCAGGAATACCCTGAAGGTGCATCTGTCAACGACAAGAAGTTCATGAGAAGGTTTGTGGCAAAATTCTTCCTCAGCAACGGCATTCTCTACAAACGGAATCATGATTTAACTCTACTGCGTTGTGTGGATAAGGCTGAAGCAGAGAAGATCATGATAGAACTGCATGAAGGTACATGCGGAACACATTCCAGTGGACATACCATGGAAAAGAAAATCCTTCGGGCAGGATATTTCTGGTCCACAATGGAAGCCGACTGTTACCAACATTCTCGAACTTGTCATAAATGCCAGATCTATGCTGATAAGATGCACATCCCTCCGGTTCCTCTGAACATCCTGACGGCACCTTGGCCTTTTGCAATGTGGGGCATCGATATGATCGGTGAGATCCGACCAACGGCATCCAACGAGCATCGTTTCATCCTAGTAGCAATTGATCACTTCACGAAGTGGGTTGAGGCAGCTTCCTACGCCACGGTAACCAAGAGCGTCGTGGCACGTTTCATTCGGCATAACCTGATCTGTCGGTATGGCATCCCATAAAGAATCATTACGGACAATGGTACCAATCTTAACAAAAAGATGATCACTGAGCTCTGCGAGCAATTTAAGATACAACACCACAACCCTTCTCCTTACCGGCCGAAGATGAATGGAGCTGTCGAAGCGGCAAATAAAAACATCAAGAAAATTGTGAAGAAGATGACAGTGATCTACAAAGATTGGCACGAAATGTTACCATTTGCTCTTCATGGGTACCGTACCTCAGCAAGGACGTCAACCGGGGCAACTCCTTTTTCCTTGGTCTATGGCATGGAGGCAGTCTTGCCGATTGAAGTCCAGATACCCTCTCTCCGGATAATGAAGGATGCAGATCTGAGTGAAGATGACTGGATCCAGACTCGACTTGATCAATTAAACCTGATTGACGAAAAGAGACTCACCGCTATCTGTCATGGTCAGACATACCAAAAACGGATGATCAGGGCATTTAACAAGAAAGTCAGACCACAAGAGTATCAAGTTGGGGACCTGGTAATCAAACGCATCATCCTTCCTCAAAGTGATCCCCGAGGCAAATGGACCCCTACATACGAAGGGCCATTTGTGGTTAAACATGTGTTCTCAGGAGGAGCCATGATTCTAACCACCATGGATGGTGACGACCTTCCTCACCCCGCCAATGCAGACATAGTAAAAAGATACTACGCATGAATAAAAGATCCGCTAGGTTGACATACCTAGGCAAAAATAAGGGCTTCCCGGCGAACCAAAAGGGTTCGGGAAAAAATAAGGGATGAAATGAAAAAAAATCTGTACACCCGGCAAGTCGAAAACCTGAAAAGGCGGCTTGGGCAAAAATGGGTATCCCGGTGGACTGAAAACCCGAAAGGGCGGTCCAGGAAAAAGTTAGGGATAAAGCGTAACACTATGTCTCATTGGATCACCTTGCATCCAGAATTCGGCATCAACTATCTGGCTCAGACTTCGGCATCGATCAATCATCTTCATCTTCAACTAAGCAGCAAAGTGATGAGACGCTTGAAGACATAAAGGCGACAGCAGAGTTGGAACCCAGTGGGAATATTGTGCACATAGCTGTTTTGTTTCCTTTTCAAAATTGTATAAACTTTATGTTATTCGGCGGCGTTCTCTTACTAGGACGTCGGCCTCTTGTACAAAAAACGCCTATTTTCAGGCAAACTTCAAAATCAATACAAATTCGCTTTTTCAAACAAATTGCCAATTGTTTTTCCCTTTTCTGTTTTGCCTTGCGAAGAACGTCCAATGTTCATTTTTGATATATGCATTTGACATTAAATTGCTAATTCACAAGTACTTGCATACGAAACAAAAGACTAATTACAGGTGACATCAGAAATAGGGGCAATATAGAGTTGTCCAGGCAGTCTAGTTGCTCTGTCCGCCAAGATACCAAGGTAGATTTAACTGAAGAATGTGATCAAGTTATCTCAACTCACCACAGAGTAAGACAAGATAGCAAAATTCCCCAGCGGAGTATAGGCATTCCTCAGCAAATATCCCCGGCAGTCTTGATCTAAGATTGTTCCCCGGCGGAACGCAGACACTCCAATGGAACCGTTTTTCAAGTACAGTCTGAAAAGCTTCCCCAGGAAAGTGGAATTCTTATCCCCGACAGGTCTTGAAGCTTATCACCTGCAGAGTACGGACGTCTCTCCCGAGCTTTATTCAAAGTTATTCCTCATAAGGGCTTATAACTGGGTTATCCTCAGCTAATTACCACGGAAGATCGTCCTCGGCGAAATTCTTTCAATCCCCAGCGGAGTTCATCAAAGTTCCCCAACATAACTTATCAACGCAATCCCCAGCGGAGTTTATTTATTGTCATCCCCAGAGGAGTTTATCTTTGGTATCCCAAGCGGAGTTTATCATTGTTATCCCCAGCGGAGCTCTCATCAAAACTTCAGTGAAGTATCTCTTCCCACAGAGCAATTCCCCTCAGAGTAATATCTCCAACAAGTTTATTCCCCAACGGAGTCATCTTCTCCTACCGGTGTATTCTTGCAAGCATCATCCCCAGCGGAAACGAAGAACTTTACTCTTCAACGTCAGCCCAGGATTTAATTCCCCGGCCGGTCGTCAAGGATTTATTTTCCTAGACAAAAATACAGTCATAAACATTTCACATTTTATACATCTTGTTTACATACATGATAAAGTGCATACAACACTATCTCATGTTGAACATCGTGACATCATGAATTTCATACATCATGACATTGCATACAACTGATGTTTTGCCTTTTCAGGGAAAAAGACAACCCCAAAGACAACTACCTTCAACTGTCACTATTTCCATATTCGATTCCTGTATCTAGCCAGGGCACATCTGTGAGTGATCAGTTTCCGGATTCGATTCCTGTATCCAGCCAGGGCATATATGTTGACGACTATTTCCAGACTCGATTCCTGTATCTAGCCAGGGCACGTCTGAAGAGTTTGAAGATTCGATTCATGTATCCAGCCAGGGCATATCTATCAACCGTCACAATTCCGGACTCGATTCCTGTATCTAGCCAGGGCACGTCTGAAGAGTTTGAAGATTCGATTCCTGTATCCAGCCAGGGCATATCTATCAACCGTCACAATTCTGGACTCGATTCCTGTATCTAGCCAGGGCATGTCTGAAGAGTTCGAAGATTCGATTCCTGTATCCAGCCAGGGCATATCTGTTGACAACTATTTCCAGATTCGATTCCTGTATCCAGCCAGGGTATATCTGTGAGCAACCGATTGTAGACTCGATTCCTGTATCTAGCCAGGGCATGTCTGCATGAAGAGATTGAAGATCAACACCTGTAACAAGCCATGAAAACATCTGTCTTTCTCAAAATACACAAGTTATCGCTAAGGAATCTCTTATGCGATCAACACTTCCAAATGGCATCTATAAGCCCATTCCCGACAAGGTTCTGTCACGTCTCCAGATGGCATCTATAAGCCCATATCCCTATCCACCATCTCTCCAAATGGCATCTATAAGCCCATTCCCGACATCACATTGATGATACTCCAACATGCAAGTGCAAATTTCCGGGCACTCTAGTGTCCAATCTCCTTTTACCCTCGAGTCACGAAAGGCAAACTTGCCAATCTAACTCTTCAGGTTCAAGAAGATTGAACAGGGGCAACTGTTGTACCCCAAAATTTTCCCTCCCATTTCCTCAACATTTTCTCATCACAAGACCCTTGGAGCTCAAGATCCAGTTAGGGTTTCCTCTGCTCAAGACTTCTCCTTGCACTGTGGACCCAAATTAGGGTTTGTGTTTGAACAAAGATGTTTTGACCTAAAATGCCTAATATGACTTTCATGCTTCATGTTGGACTCCCAAGTTTATCCATACCAAGTTTCAAGTCTTGATTCCAAATTTTGCCCAGTCAATGGGACAGTTGACCTAGAAATCAGCTGTATTGGGAAAAAGTCAACTGTGGCCAATTGACAGTCAAATCTCATGAAAATTGACCCACATCAACATTATGAACTCACATGGACCATTTGATCAAGTTTGGATCACAATTCCACAAGAAATTTGATCAGATCACCAAAAGGGCAAAATGGTCATTTTTAGGGTTTTGACTGCACAAAGGCAATTTTTGACTGTTTGACCTAGCCAATGGAAAATCAAGCTCACATATGGACTCAAGGACCCCATGGAATTGTCTTGACATACTCAACAAGTTCAAAAGATCCCAAATGCACAAGATTGACAGTTGAATTTCCCAGTCAATTGATCAATTTTGACTGTATACTGAAAAGTCAAACTTTGACTTTTTGGTCAAAATCTAGTGTCAAGATTCATTTTTCATCAAAACATGCCAAATCATGAAACTTGTTCATCAAGAAATCAAGAATTGCAAATTAGGGTTTGAAATGAAGATTTTTCATAACTTAGAATTTTTCTAAGTTATGAAAAATCCTAATTTTTTCCTAACTTTGCCCCACTTTCTCACCAAGATTCATTTGGATTCAAGCAAAAGTCAAAACATGAAAATTGTAGTATATTGCAAAATCTACAACTTTGATTCACAAAGTTTTCCCAAAAGAAGCTTGTAGCTCAAGTTACAATTTTTGGAACAAGGGTACCAAACCATTCTTAACTTAGAGAAAATTTGACCTATTTTAGGCAGGATTTTTGCCTAACTTCAAGACCATTTTTCACATGCTTCCACTTGGAATTTCAATTTGCATTTCAAAGATGGATTGCAGTACACATTCCAAGCTTTCCAAATGTCCAAGAACTCATCAAACAACCTCATGGTTAGGGAGAATCGAATTTGGCAAGTTGGGAAAAACTCACTTTTGATTTGGCCAAGTTACATGTTCATACATCTAGGCCATTTTGAAATCAGCTTGCACAACTTGATTACAGGTCCTATATCCCTTTTGCACTCATAAATTTAATGCAAACTCATTGTGCCAAGACCATATTTTATGTGTTCAAGCATTACATAAAGGTTTAGTCCCAAAATAGAAAAAGCATAATGCCCATTTTTGCAAAAGTAGAACTTTATGTCAATTAGCAATCCAAGCAAGTACAGTGCAAATCTCTTTGCCACAAGTTTATGAGCTAATTACACTGATCAAGGCCAAAGTATGCAGCATATTAGGGGGGCCTCTTTCAGTCTAAAAACTCAAGTGGACATTTGTTGCTTAAAGTTGAAGAAACATAGCATAACCATACACAACTCTCATCTCAGCTAACACAGGCTTAAGCAAACTTGTCAAACACATTCTAAACATCCATCCTGACCTGAGACACGAGCCTATCACCTCCAATACCTCCCCATTCACATAATCACCCTCAAACTGCCCAAACAGGGTACCTGCTGTAGATTGAGTTCCATAACTCATTCCATTCGTGCATTCTTGCTAAAAACACTTCAAACACATCCCACAACATCCCTTGAAGCTATTCCAAACCTCAAACACGACCTGTAACACTCCCAATCAACATCACCATTTTCATTTTTCTGTTTTGCAGGTGGAGTTCTATAACTCGATTCAGCTAGTTTCAAAGCAAAGTAAAACTTGGAATAGCATCCCTGGACATCAAGGAAGCTGTACCAATCATCACCTGGGACTGAAAGTACCTCCATCACCAGATACGATTCCAACTGAACAGGTAAGTTCATGAACTCATATCTCTCTATCCAGGCATTGTTAGCTTTAGGTTTGTGAAGAAAATATGTCACATTCATAGCCCTGAACATGCCCATGTAATTAGTTTTCATTTATATTATGTGTGCTGTGAGAATTTAATGTATGAACATGGAACAAAAACTAGGTCAGGAATTGGGGGAGAAGAAATTCTCTCTCATCTTAGAGAGTTAAGTCAAGTTCTTTATATGTCTGGATTCGTCTCTTAATGCTCTACATTTTTCATGTTGTGAGTTTTGCTTGAAAGTCCAGGAATTGGGAGATAGAAAACGCGTGTTGATTGTTGTTCATACAGGTTCAGAGGTTGAAGAAGGTCTTCTTGGGCTGGGCTTTGTTTCAGTTTCCTATTTGCACCCTTTTGTTACTTTTGAACCCCCTTGGCCCATTGTGCTCATTTTGATCATTTTTTGACTTTTGTTTTTTATTTCTGACTTATTTATTTTTCCTCATAATACTAAAAATATAAAAAATATTTTTCACACCATTTTTATATTTATTAGGCATTTATTTGTTTAAAATAATGTTTGAACATAAATAAATACTTATATACTTTTATTTAAAAAATACTAAAATAATGCAAACACATTTTATTTTCCATTTTTATTTCATTTTATCTTCTGAAAATATTTTATATAAAATATACCTTTTTTTCATAAATATTAAATATTATTATTTTGTACATATTCAATATATTTTGTAAATAATATAAGTACATATATATTTATTAGTATATTTAGGTTAAAAAATACAAAATATATGCATTTTTATTTTTATTAATATTTAATATTAAAAATACCTTTTTGACAAATATACTTCATTTTTATTTTATTTTTGTACATAACTAATAAATATTGTACATATTAAAAAATTAATACCTTTTATTTAATAAATTAGGGTTTTGCCCTAAATACATAAAAAAATCCAAAAATAAATACTTTTTATTTTGTTTATTTGACACATAAAAAAATACCTTTTTTTTCCATACACATAAAAAACATTTTTTGCATCTTGCATATTTATTCCATTTTATTTAATTGTTGTATATTAATTACCTTGTATAATTCCAAATTGATGTAATAGTCTAGGTTTAAATTCCTTGTCAAAATACCCCCATTTGAACATTTGTATCCCCCTTCCCATATATTGTGTTGTAATAACTTAGGAACTTTATTTTTCGCACTTTAATGCTTTCTAAATTATGCCATGTTAGAATTAGGGTTTGTATGCAAATCAATCAACCAAAAATAGTTTGACCTAATTTCAAGATAAATAAGCATGAAAATGGACAACACTAATCACACTTGCACCCCTAGGGTATTCCACTTGTTGCCTTCAATAATGGGCCATATTGCATGCTAGGTCTCTTTGGGCAAAACAAACACAATCAAATGATCATAGTCCCTCGATGACGCTTTCAAAAGTTGCCTAAAAAATGATCAAGTCCCTTAAAGGAAAAATTGCCCAAAGATACTTGGCACCATTGCAATCATGGTCTAAAACGATGACCCGCGCCCGTCCCTTTCACATCCTAACACAAGATTTTCCACCAAATACAATGGTGGAACAAAAATTGTTAAAAGGGTTAAAAACATAGGAGAAATCTTTGAGAAATTTAGGAGTAGACAAACTCTTAGTTACTTGCCAACTTGCAAAACAAAACACTTGCCTATTTTCTAAAACCACACATCACTACACTTTCAAAACAACTTTCAAAAATATTGAAAACTTTTTTTCAAAAGACATACATCTTTGTATACATCCCAACATGGATCATTACAAAGGTTGCCACCACATTGGCCTCTTTTCAAAACATTTTCAAACCCACGCACACAAAGCACCATTTCAAACAATTGAAAATCAAGGCAAGTTGATCTAAGCAAGTAACTAAGAGCCCATGGATAACCATGGATAGAAAGGGTGCTAATACCTTCCCTTTCTATAATCTACTCCCCGAACCCAAGAAAACATCTCAAAGGTTTTTGCTGTGCTTTTTAAACCTTTCCTTAGGATAAAATAAAAAGTCGGTGGCAACTCTTGCTCAACCGAAACATTTGCGAAAACAAACGCAAAACCTCAAGTCAGTTCTCCCACCGTATCACACCTGGCTAGATACAGGTATCAAATCTACAATCAAACGCTCACAGATATGCCCTGGCTAGATACAGGAATCGAATCCGGAACTTCAAAAGGTTGCTTACAGACGTGCCCTGGCTGGATACAGGTATCGAATCTCTAAACTATTCATGCAGATATGCCCTGGCTAGATACAGGTGTCGAATCCACAATCAAATACTCACAGATATGCCCTGGCTGGATACAGGAATCGAATCTGGAATTGGTCGTCTACAGATATGCCCTGGCTAGATACAGGAATCGAATCTGGAATTCTTCATGCAAACATGCCCTGGCTGGATACAGGTGTCGAATCTACAATCAATTACTCACAGATATGCCCTGGCTAGATACAGGAATCGAATCTGGAATTCTTCGTCTACAGATATGCCCTGGCTGGATACAGGAATCGAATCTCTAAACTCTTCATGCAGACATGCCCTGGCTGGATACAGGTATCGAATTTACAATCAGTTACTCACAGATATGCCCTGGCTAGATACAGGTATTGAATCTGGAATTGGTCGTCTACAGATATGCCCTGGCTGGATACAGGAATCGAATCTCTAAACTCTTCATGAAGACATGCCCTGGCTGGATACAGGTGTCGAATCTACAATCAATCACTCACAGACATGCCCTGGCTAGATACAGGAATCGAATCTGGAATTGGTCGTCTACAGATATGCCCTGGCTGGATACAGGTATCGAATCTCTAAACTCTTCATGCAGATATGCCCTGGCTGGATACAGGAATCGAATCTAAAATCAGTTACTCACAGATATGCCATGGCTAGATACAGGAATCGAATCTCGAACTTGTCGTCTACAGATATGCCCTGGCTGGATACAGGTATCGAATCTCTAAACTCTTCATGCAGACATGCCCTGGCTGGATACAGGTATCGAATCTACAATCAAATCGCTCACAGATATGCCCTGGCTAGATACAGGTATCGAATCTGGAATTGCGACAGTTGATAGTAATCGTCTTTGGATTGACCTTTTTCCTGAAAAGGAAAAACATCAGTTGTATGCAATGTCATGATGTATGAGATGCATGTTGTCATGATGTTCTCAAGAATAAGTGTGTTATGATGCGTATATGCATGCGTCATGGTGTATGATAATGTGATGTTTATGAATGTATTTTTGTCTAGGAAAATAAATCCTTGACGAATGCCGGGAAGATAACTCCTGGGCTGATGTTAAAGATTAGAGTTCTTCGTTTCCATTGGGGATGATGGTTGCAAGAATAAACCGGTAGGAGAAGGTGACTCCGTTGGGGAATAAACTTGTTGGAGAGATTTCTCTGCGGGGAATTACTCTGTGGGAAGAGATACTTCGCTGAGAATTTGATGATAACTCCGCTGGGGATTCCATTGATAAGTTTTGTTGGAGATTTTGATGAACTCCGCTGGGGGATAGGAAGAACTTCGCCGAGGACGATCTTTCCGTGGTAATCAGTTGAGGATAACCCAGTTATAAGCTCTGGTGGGGGAATAACCTTTGAATATGGTCGGGGAGAGACGTATGTGCTCTGCGGGAGACCAGCTTCCAGAATCTACTAGGGAGATTGATTCAACTCTCCTGGGGAAACTTTTGGACTATACTGGGAAGTGGCTCCACTGGATGTCTGTATTCCGCTGGGGAACAGTCTTATGTTAAGACTGTCGGGGATGCTTGTTTGGGAACATATGTATACTCCGCTGGGGAATATTGAGATCTTCTGGGGATACCCATCTTCCTTAAGGCTGATTGTAGACTAACTCTGCTTGGGGAGAGTGTTGCTGACTTGCTAGGGATACTGTGCCTTGCTAGGGCTGATGGGAGACCAACTCTGCGGGGAGTATTGCTGAAATCTGTATTACTCTGCGGGGAGTGGAGATATCTTGGTCACGTTCTTCAGCCAAACCTACCTTGGTACCTTGGTGGACAGAGCAACTAGATCGCTTAGACAACTCATTATTGCCCCTGTTTCTGATGTCACCTGTAATTAGTCCTTTGTTTCGCATGCAAATGTTTATGATTAGCAATTAATGTCAAATGCATATATCAAAATGAACATTGGACGTTCTTCGCAAAACAAAACACAAAAAGGAAAAACAATTGGCAATTTGTCTGGAAAAGTGAATTTGTATTGATTTTTGAATCTGCCTGTAAATAGGCGTTTGTGTGTACAAGAGGCTGACGTCCTAGTAAGAGAACGCCGCCGAACAACATAGAGTTTATACAATCTTGCAAAGGAAACAAAACAGCTCTGTGAAAAATCCCACTGGGTTCCAACTCTGCTATCGCCTTTATGTCTTCAAGCGTCTCATCACTTTGCTGCTTAGTTGAAGATGAATCTGATTGATTGATGCCGTCTGAACCTGATAGTTGATACCGAATTCTGGATGCAAGGTGATCCAATGAGACATAGTATTACGCTTATATCCCTAATTTTTGCCTGGACCACCCTTTCGGGTTTTCAGTCCACCGGGATACCCATTTTTGCCCAAGCCGCCTTTTCAGGTTTTCGACTTGCCGGGTGTATAATTTTTTTTTCATTTCGTCCCTTATTTTTTCCCGAACCCTTTTGGTTCGCCGGGAAGCCCTTATTTTTGCCCAGGTGTGTCAACCTAGCGGGTCTTTTGTTCATGCGTAGTATCTTTTTACTATGTCTGCATTGGCGGGGTGAGGAATGTCGTCACCATCCATGGTGGTTAGAGTCATAGCTCCTCCTGAGAAGATATGTATAACCACAAATGTCCCTTCGTACATAGGGGTCCATTTGCCCCTGGGATCACTTTGAGGGAGGATGATGCGCTTGATTACCAGGTCTCCGACTTGATACTCCTGTCATCTGACTTTCTTGTTAAATGCCCTGATCATCCGTTTTTGGTACGTCTGACCATGACAAATAGCAGTGAGTCTCTTTTCGTCAATTAGGTTTAATTGATCAAGCTGAGTCTGGATCCAGTCATCTTCGCTCAAACCTGCATCCTTCATTATCCGGAGAGAGGGTATCTGGACTTCAATAGGCAAGACTGCCTCCATGCCATAGACCAAGGAAAAGGGTGTTACCCCTGTTGATGTCCGTGTTGAGGTACGGTACCCATGAAGAGCAAACGGTAACATCTCGTGCCAATCTTTGTACGTCACTGTCATCTTCTGCACAATCTTCTTGATATTCTTATTAGCTGCTTCGACAGCCCCATTCATCTTCGGCCGGTAAGGAGAAGAGTTGTGGTGCTGTATCTTGAATTGCTCGCAGAGCTCAGTGATCATCTTGTTGTTAAGATTGGTACCATTGTCCATAATGATCATCTCAGGTACACCGTATCGACATATCAGGTTGTGCCGAATGAATCGTGCCAATACGTTCTTGGTTACAGTAGCATAGGAAGCTGCTTCGACCAACTTTGTGAAGTAATCAATTGCTACCAGGATGAAGCGATGCCCGTTGGATGCCGTAGGTCTGATCTCGCCGATCATATCAATGCCCCACATTGCAAAAGGCCAAGGTGCTGTCAGGATGTTCAGAGGAATTGGAGGAATGTGCACCTTATCTGCATAGATCTGGAATTTGTGACACGTCCGAGAATGTTGATAACAGCCGGCTTCCATTGTAGACCAGAAATATCCTACTCGAAGGATTTTCTTTTCCATGGTATGTCCATTGGAATGTGTTCCGAAGGTACCCTCATGCATCTCTGCCATGATATTTTCTGCTTCAGTCTTATCCACACAACGCAGTAAGGTCGAATCATGGTTTCGCTTGTAGAGAATGCCATTGCTGAGGAAGAACTTTGCAGCGAACCTTCTCAGAAACTTTTTGTCGTTAACAGATGCACCCTCGGGGTATTCTTGAGCTCCAAGTACCTCTTCACTTCATGATACCAAGGTTTTTCAGTTACCTCTTCGGCCTCAAGATCACAGCAATGTGCAGGTTCGTCCAACTTCCAGATGATGATCCGGGGAGCCTCGTTGTCCCATTTTACTTTGAACATAGAATACATCGTAGCTAACGCGTCCGCCAACTGATTCTCCTCTCTTGGGAAGTGTTCAAAAGTTATCTCCTTGAAGTGGGGAATCAACGTCAACACATACTCTTTGTAAGGAATGAGATTTGGGTGTTTCGTATCCCACTCGCCTTTGATCTGACTGATCACGAGAGCGGAATCTCCGAAGACACTCAGAAACTTGATCCTTAAGTCAATTTCAACTTGAAGACCCATAATGCACGCTTCATACTCCGCCGTGTTATTGGTGCAGTTGAAACATAGCCGGGAAGTAAGTGGAGTATGAGTGCATTTAGGGGATATGATCACAGCGCCAATGCCGTTACCCAAAGCGTTTGAGGCTCCGTCAAAGTGCATAGACCATCGGGATCCTTCCTCAGGTCCTTCATCCGGTCCAGGTACTTCACAATCAGTCACTACCATGATATTCTCGTCTGGAAATTCAAAGTTCATCGACTGGTAATCGTCCACTGCCTGGTGTGCCAAATGGTCTGCCAATACACTTCCCTTGATTGCTTTCTGAGTCGTGTACTGGATGTTGTATTCCGTCAAGATCATCTGCCATCTTGCTATTCTTCCGGACAAGGCGGACTTTTCGAATATGTACTTGATTGGATCCATTTTTGAAATCAACAAAGTAGTATGAGTCAACATATACTGTCTCAGCCGGCGGGCAGCCCATACCAAAGCGCAGCAAGTTTTCTCGAGCAGTGAGTATCTGGTCTCACAGTTGGTAAACTTTTTTCTAAGGTAATAAATGGCGTGCTCTTTTCGGCCAGACTCGTCATGCTGCCCCAGCACACACCCCATTGAGCTGTCAAGTACTGTCAAGTATAAGATTAGAGGTCTCCCTTCAACCGGTGGCATAAGAATGGGTGGTTCTTGGAGATACTCTTTGATTCTATCGAAAGCGGCCTGACATTCATCGTTCCAACATACTACTTGATCTTTCTTCAGCAGCTTGAAGATTGGTTCACAGGTAGCAGTTAGATGCGAGATGAATCGGGCAGTATAGTCCAGCCGTCCTAGAAAGCCTATGACTTCTTTTTCTGTCTTGGGAACTGGCATCTCTTGTATGGCTTTCACCTTGGCAGGGTCCACCTGAATACCTTTGTCACTCACGACGAAACCTAGTAGTTTTCCAGACCTTACCCCAAAGGTGCACTTGTTTGGGTTCAACCTCAGCTTGTATAATTTCAAACGGTCAAACAGCTTCTGTAGATGGTCAAGGTGTTCCTCCTCAGTTTGGGACCTTGCAATCATATCGTCGACATATACTTCGATCTCATGGTGGATCATGTCATGAAACAGAGCAACCATGGCACGTTGGTAGGTTGCCCTAGCATTTTTCAACCCAAAAGGCATGACCTTGTAGCAAAAGGTGCCCCACTGAGTAACAAAAGTGGTCTTCTCCATGTCTTCAGGAGCCATCTTGATCTGATTATAACCTGAGAAGCCATCCATGAAGGAGAATACTTTATGCTGAGCAGTATTGTCTACTAGAACGTCGATGTGAGGTAGAGGGAAATCATCCTTAGGGCTGGCCCTGTTTAAATCCCTGTAATCAACACACATTCGGACCTTACCATCCTTCTTCGGTACTAGAACCACATTGGCAACCCACTGAGGGTAAGAAGTCACTGCTAGAAACCCGGCATCAAATTGTTTCATAACCTCAGCTTTAATTTTCTCGGACATCTCTGGGCGCATACGGCAGACCTTTTGCTTTACCGGAGGGCAGTCTTCCTTGGTAGGCAGGTGATGAACTACAATGTCGGTATCCAACCCAGACATGTCTTCATAAGACCAGGCAAAGATTTCCACATAATCATGCAACATCTGAATCAACCGTTGTTTCACACTAGCCTCCAGATTGGCACCAATCTTAACTTCCTTTTTGTCTGTCTCAGTACCCAGATTTACCGTTTCCACTGGCTCTTCATGTGGCTGAATGGCCCTCTCTTCCTGGAGTAACAGTCTTGCAAGCTCACCAGGCACTTCACAATCATCTTCACCTTCGTCTTCAGCTAAGTTGATCGGATTTTCAAAGTCATAACTGGCAGTAGCAGAGTCGTTACCAGTGAGATCCATAGTGGATTGGAACCTGTATAGGTGAGTGTGTGTAAATATAGCTGTTTTGCAATATATAAAGAAAGAAAGGGAGCGCAAGATTTGAAATGCAAAAAACGTCCAATGCTTTTATTCATGATATATGAAAATGACAAATAATAAGCCCTCACAAATGAAACCACGGTGCCCCGGGTAAGACACCGGGCCATAAAGTTTCAAATTATTGTCCGTTACAAATTTAAAACAAAGGAGTTCATTACTGAGTGACAAAAGTAATAGGTATGAAGTCTTTGGCAGTCCAGTTGCTTGGTCCACCGTCGGTTGTTGAGTAGATCCAGCTGTCGAATTCAGATTCTTCCACTTCATCATCCACCCTGATAACATTTACTCCATGGTTGGGCATGGGAGCAGTCACCACATTAGGCCTCTCGGGCGCCTCGAACTGTACCTCTTTAGCATCAATAAGGTCTTGAACCTTATTCCTCAGAGCCCAACAATCATCAGTAGAATGCCCCAGGCTGTCAGAGTGATAAGCGTAGCGGGCGTTGGGATTGTACTTCGGGGATGTGGTGTTCACTACCTTAAGAGCTTCTTTGACAGTTACCAGATTGGTTGACAGCAGTTGCGGCAATATCTGAGAGAGGGTCATGCTGAGCCGAGTGTACTCCCTTCTGGGTCTCTCACCCCTTGGTTGGTTGTATTGCTGAGGAGCAGCAGCAGGCTTAGAAATTACCACCGCGTTGACAGCTTGGCGGCGTTCCGGTTTATTTTGTCTTCTGGGACCATACACAGCACTAGCTTCCTTCTTGAAAGGCTTCTTTTCAGAACTTGAGGATGCACCTTTCTGTATCTTCCCCGAGTTAATACCAGCTTCTATCCTCTCACCAGTCAGAATGAGGTCTGTAAACCCTGCAGAAGAATTACCGATCAGGTGGTTAAAGAATGGACCAGACAGGGTCCCCAAGAACATGTCCACGAGTTCACGGTCAGTCAACGGTGGCTGCACCCTGCCAGCCAGGTCTCTCCACTTTTGCGCGTACTCCTTAAAACCTTATCCCGTCCCTAGCGACATACCCTGGAGTTGGGTACGTGTAGGAGCGAGGTCGGCATTATACTGATACTGCTTATAAAAAGCAGTAGCCAAGTCCTCCCAGTTACGAATACTGGTTCCATCCAGCTGATAGAACCACTCGAGTTGAGCCCCTGAAAGGCTATCCTGGAAGAAATGGATCCATAAGTTCTTGTCTGCAGTATACGGTTGGATCTTCCTTACATAAGAACGGAGGTGCAGCTTAGGGCAGGAAGCTCCGTCATACTTCGCAAAAGAAGGTGCCTTGAACTTGTATGGGATCACCACCCCAGAAGATAAACCTAGATCGCCAAAATCCAACCCGGGCACATGCTGGATCTCCATAGCACTCAGACGGTCCTCTAGTTGCTTATACCTATCCTCAGCAGGAGGATACTGTTCATCATTGAAATCCCTCTCGTTGTCGGAGACCACAGGACTAGGAACCCTTCCCCCTTGAGGACTGTCTTTCCCTATAGAGGAAGCAGCCTGATCAGCCTCATTTTACAGTGTATTACCAAACCTCCGTCCAGTGTTGAACAGCACAATCCTCTTCTTCTTCTTCTTCAAAAGCAGAGTCTTCAATTCCTGTTGACCCTGGGCTAAGCTCATGACCAACTCTTGAAACTGGGCGTTCTGGGCCTGGAGGGGCTTGATGGATTGTTCATTGGATGATTCAGGATTCATGATGACTGCTGAAATAAACAGCGAAGGAGATTAAGCAACCTGTAAAAAAGAGTACCTGTGATGCATATGATGAATGGAATGCATATGATTTATGTTTTCAAAGACAATCGGGGTTCAACTTTGTAAACAAAAAGGAAACACACTTTATTAGATTTAACTTTGAATTGTTCAAGAAATTGCCCTTAGGCGTTACATAAATGAAAATACTGAAAAGGAAATGAAAGTTGTAAAAGAAATATCCAAAGCCCATCAGTGCTCCCATGGCCTCCTCTTCTCAGTGCAAATATAGTCATTCAGGGTTCGTTCGTTCTCCAATTGCTTAGTCAGCTTCTGGATTTTCTGTTCCTGCTCGTTGAACCTTTCCCGATAAGAATCCCGTTCTTCCTGTAGTTGCGCCCAAGACCTCTTTAGTGTATCAACATCAGTAGGTATCTGTGGAGGGAGTACAGTTGGAGGAACCCCGTCTCTATCAGGAAACTCAAGGATGATAGGCCTGACAGCTTCGTATGGCATACCTAACTTCTGAGCACGGATGCGGACCCATCTGTAGTAGGATTCCATAGGCAGAGAAGTCTTCGGTCCCAACTCGTGTGGGTCAGCTTTGTGAATTCTGTCCCAAGCCTTGATGAATCTACGACGCAACTCGTCACTGTCTACCTGAAACTCAAAACTGATGTGAGGTACCAACATCTCATGAGGCCCTGCTCTTCTGGCTCTTCCAAACTGACGGAGAGCTAAACATGGATTGTAAGAGATTCCTCCCTGAGTACCGATCAATGGAACATTGGGATACTCTCCACAACGATCAATAACAGCTACCTCATCCAAACCTCTGAGAGTCCAAATGATATCATTATCAGTGAGAGACATTAACCTATGAGCCCAGCCTCTTCCTTCTTGGTTCTTCAGCACGAACTTAGGGAGGTGCGAAATAAACCACCTCACTAACAAAGGAGCACAACACCACAGAGTTCCCCGTCTTCGAGCAGTACGAGCATAAAGTTATTGCAGGATTTCACCCAAGAGAGTGGGCACAGGGTTCCGAGACATGAAGATCCTTATAGCATTGATATTGACAAAGTTATCAGGATTGGGAAAGAAAACCAGACCATAGATTAAGAGAACCAAAATGTCTTCGTACGCCCTGAAGTCTAAGTCATTCCAGAAACTGTTAGCTTTACCAATCAGAAATTTAGCCAAAAAGCCCTTGACTCCGCTTCTAGTCACCCAGTTATCCATTACCTCCTTGGTGGTCAAAGGAAGGGCTGCTGCAATCTCCTCAAGTCTAAGAGTCTTTTCCCAACCAGTGAAGGGAGTCTGATCCAAGATAGGGATACCAAGAAAATCAGAGAATTCTTCCAGGGTAGGGACCAGCTGGAAGTCTTGAAAGGTGAAGCAATGGTACAGGGGATCATAAAACTGGGTCAGGACACTCATCAGTTGTTGGTCCCACTTTGAAGTGACTAAACCAAGAAGAGAACCATGCCTCTGGATGAAGGAAGTAGTATTTGGAGATCTGTCAACTAATTCTTTGAGCAGATCAGGTGGGTGAACAAAGTTGAGCCGGATAGTATTCCTTCGCACGGGCATCATAATGTCCTACAAAACAGAGCAAAGATGAAACCCTCTTGTCTTTGAAATGGGTCAGTCCTTATGCAGGATGCATGCAATGTTATGATGGTATGATGTTATGATAAAGCACACCACAAGTATTCACAAAGGCAAACATGATAAGGCACACAAGTCACACAAGACAACCCTTAGAGTTTAGGCCAGCATGAAGTTCAGGTACTACCCTCTTTCAGTTTCGTTGGTTAAGACCTGTCCTATCAAAAGTAACCGGGTTCTAGAGGATCTCAATATCATCGACTACCCTCAATCGGTCATAACTCCAGCATCGCAATCTTTTCTTACGGCCAGAACCAACGCGAGAGTTTAGCCTCAATGAGTGTAGCATACTGCTACTGTTCTATGGCCAAGTTGGGTCAAATTAGGGTTCTAAGGTCGGTTGGTGCTTAATGACTCCTCAGAAGACCCATATTCTCCTCGTTGCAACACAAGGGATATCGGTACAGACCAAGGTGTCACACCAATGTAGCCACTGCTTCACCCGTGTCGGTCTACGCCGGACAGGTCCCTCACAGCTTATGCTACCTAAAAGGGTATCCCCCAGATCCGGGTTAGGATCTATGAAACTCTGATGCAATGCCCACAATATTTAAAAGCAATCAAAACAAGCAATTGAAAACATAAGTATGATCTAATCCTAAGGTACACCTCACTTATTAAACTATCCCCAGCAGAGTCGCCAGTTCTGTGATCGGTGGAAATAGAACTGACTGTTTTTAGCTGGTTCGCGAAATGTCGCGGTAAGCAAGAGTCGCCACCATCTTTTATGTTCTCCAACATGGAAAGGACAAAAGCATAGCAAAATTCCTTTTTAAGAATGTTTCTCGGTTCGGGAGGTAGATTTATAGAAAGGGAAGGTGTTAGCACCCTTTCTATCTGTGGTTATCCACGGGCTCTTAGGTACTTTCTCTTATGTTTTAAAAAATGTTTGCTTTTCAAGTGTTTGTGGTTTTTTGGAAAAGTTTCGTTTGAAAAATTTCTAGGTAACTCTTGTATTTGTCCTCAAGAGTGTATGAAAAATTTGTTTGAAAACTTTTGAAAGTGTCAGTGTGAAAAGTTGTTTTTTTTGTTTGTTTTGAAAAGAGCAAGTACCCATGAGATCTACCTACCCTAAGGAATTAGGCTGTGTAAGAGTCCTTTAGATAGTGCTATCCCACCATTGAGAGGTAGGTAGCACCGTCGTTGGAGGTATTCGGGTCAATTCGATTATAAGGGACATGTGTGGTCACCGAAGCAATAGTAGGACACCTTAGCGGTAACCCTAATGTCCTAGATCCTTTTATCAGAGGCAACCGTTTCGAGGCAACTAGATCTTAGACAGGAGGGCAACCTCTAAAACACCCTATACTTGACGACCACGTTCGAGGCAACCAGTGAGGCGTACCCTAGGAGTGGCATGTGCATGTGTGTTGTTTTCAGTTAAATTGTCTTGTACATGTTATTGGTGATCTATGAGTTGTTTTTAATTTTCATACAAATCTTTCATGCATATTAACAGTTAAGAGTGCGGAAAATAAAGTGCGGAAAGGTAAATCTACGCTATTACAAGGCGCGGGTCTATACATCGCCAAAAACAAAAACCCGTTTTGGAAAATAAATGCGGAAAGTAAATAAAGCGGTAAATCCTAATTAACTATTACATCCTTGGGAACAGTTACATAAATATGATTAAAATAAATTAAAGCGCGAAAGAAATTAATCGGGACGTCCTTAGGGTTTTGACCCTTTTGAGAAAAGAATTTAAGTTTTGTCTTTTTTGCAATTTAATTAAAATATTAAACCTAGTGCTAATTAATTAATTAATTAATTAAAAAGAAAAAATGTTTTTTGTGTTTTTTAATGAAACATAAAACAAAAGGAATTAAAATTAAAAGTTAGTAAAACCTAATTCTAAGTTTATTTTATTTATTGTAAAAAAAAGGTTAAAATTACCTAATTAAACTAATTAATTTGTTAGTATTTTATTTACAAAAATAACAATTAAGGTGAAATTTAATAATAATAATAATATAAATATTTTAATAGTCTGAATTTATCATGAAAATTAATTTGTTAGTTAATAATAATAATAATAATAATTAGTTAACAGAATTAAAAGGAGAAAGAAAATAAAAAGGAAAATAAACCAGGGGGTTAATGGACCATTCAGAGGTTTTTGTTAGAATTTCTGGCCCATTTGCTTAAGCCTTTGTTGACTTCTGGGAATTGACTAGGGCGTGCTTTGACTTGGAGCATGGTGTGGATCACCCTTTGGCCTTTGGATCTATCTTTTGAGACACTTGGCACCCTGATTGGTGAGTTTTATGGTGTTCACTATTTGGAAGCCTGCATAGGAACGCATTAGAAAAAATATTATTGAGTTTTGGGGGACCTGGGAATCGAACCCAGGTCCCAACGCTTGCTAAACACCTGGCCAACCACTCAACCCATTTGCACACTTTGTTAGTATTATACACAACAAATATATTATTAAAAACAAATCAACATGTTGCATCAAACAAAATCACGCGCGTAAGTTTGAATTACCCAACCATATACGTATAGCTCATCATCTTCCTCGTTTCCCTGTAAAACAAAAACAAGATAGCGGGGGTTTTTAACCCCCACAAAATAGCATGGCCAAAAATAGCGATTAGGTCTGTGCATTATATAAATAGGGCGCGAGGGTTGGGTTTGATTCGTCTGGCCTTGACGAATCCAACCATATGCGTCTCAAGGTCTGATTTGCTTATGCTGTAAACCCCTAAATTGAAAGCTTGAAAAACCTAAAATTCATCCATGGCGTTTTCTATTTCAGGGCACCATAATACAATTAACCTATATCATTAGCTTCAGAAAGGTGTTAGCAATGCAATACACACAAAAAATCTCATTAATGATGCATGAATATTGATTTACGATTATGAAAAAATAACCAAACCGTGTGACTTGTTCTTGCGTGTTCTTTGAGTGTTAAGGCTTGTCTTTGATTGCAATGCGTTCCTGAATGTCCCAGCAAGGTATTGGAATCAAGAAAGGGCTTTGAATTGGCCTGGAAGGTTGAATTCAGTTTTCAAATTTTTCTTGAAGTTTTGGAATTTGCTTATGGCTTTTGACAGCAGCTTGCACGTGAATGGAATTAGGTCTAGCTTCAGTATATGTATTGGAATGGAATTAGGGTTCAATCTTGGCCAAGAATCCATTGCATTCAAGTTTCAATATTTGATTTCCAATCAAATCTTTTTTACATATTTTTGATTGATAAAGCTTGCCAATCATGGAGATTTTTTCCTCTTTGATGGATGCACGAAATTTCCAGCTTGCCCTGAGCCTATTTGCATCACAAAAAGATTTGAAAACCATATCTTTTGAATTTTCCTACAATTAAATGAATTAAATGAATTAATATTAATAAAAATTCAATTAATTAATTAAAAATAAGAAAATAAATCAATTTAAGTTCAATGGGTCGTGCATAGGCCTTGGACAAAGTTTCAAGAAAGAATTTGAGGCCCATTAGCAAAAATGAAGTGTTTTGGGCAAAGTTGACTTTTGCAAATTCCCAAAAATTTCCCAACTTTTCCAATGCATATCTTGCTCAATTTTGATCTTATGAACCTGTTCTTGGACATTTTGGAAAGGTCTTGAAGTCCTCTAACCAATTCCTTTGGTCCCATGTCATTTTGATCTACCAATCTCAAGTTATGGTCTTTGACTTAAAGTGCCTTTTTGTTGACTTTTGAAATTGACCTATAATGTAGAAATTGATAACTTTCTGTGAGAGCATTTATTGGACTTGGAATGTGAAGATGAGTTGTAGGAAATGTCATCCCCTTAAAAATGAGCATTGGATGGGATTTTTCTGATGAACCATGAAAAAGTTATGCCTTGGTCAATTTACAATTGACTTTTCAACTGTCCAAAAATAGAAAATTTTGCATCTTTGATGATTTTTGAGCCATTCTTGTGGAATCATGATCAAGACTTGATCAAATGATGATTGTAGCTTCAAAATAAGATGTTGACCAAATTTTTTGACTTTTGACTGCCAAATGACCATTTTTCCCCTACTGTTGATTGTGAAACAATTAGGGCTGTTGATTGTGCAACTTGATGCTGTGAGTCTTGAAACTTGACATGTAGGTGCTTGACAATGTATATGGGCACATGAGACTTGATTGGACCACTGAAAACCTCAAATTCCTTGAGAGAACCAAAACCCTAATTTTAACTGGCTTAGGAGGATGTTTGACTGTACAATCCTTGAGAAGTCTTGAACCAATTGAAGATGATTCTTGACAAACTTTGAAGAATATGGGAGGGCAAATTTTGGGGTACAACACCAGGGTAACTATCTCCACGACCAACAAAAAACAAGTTCTAGATTAATACCTGAAACAAGACAGGACAATCATCTATGAACAACTGATTGTAGATTAATACCCGAACAAGACATGACAACTATCTGTGAATAACTAATTGTAGATTAATACCTTAAATAAGAAAAGACAACTATCTACATGAGAAGATTGAAGATTAACTCCCGAAATAGGACGGGGAAACTATCTTTCTTTCTTTTTTGGTTAGGTAAAGATCAATTCCAGAAACAGGACGGGGCGACTATCTTTATCACCAATGGTATTAACTCCCAAAATAGATTGGGTTTACCAACAAATTGATTCTAGATCAATTCTCGAAACAAGACGGGGCGACTATCTACATGACAAACACTTCCTTCAAGACATCTACTGTTTCAGGATAAATCGACCAAAGATTTATTCTGATACTTCTTCCAATTTCTACCAACAGTCACTCTGGATGGTTTCTGTAAGGCCATCTCCAACAGACTCTCTATCACCTCTCCAAATGGAATCTTTAAGCCCATTCCCGACACAATCAACCACCACATCATCAAGTGCAAATTTCTGGGCACTCTAGTATTCAATCATCTTCCACCTTCAAGTCACGAATGGCGAACTCGCCAATCTAGCTCTTCAGGGTTAAGAAGATTGAACAGGAGCAGTTGTTGCACCCCAAAATTTGCCCTCTCAATTTCTCAAGAATTTTCTCACAAGATCTTTATTGGTTCAAGACTGAACAAGGTTTGATCAGCTCAAGATACCTCCTCAGTACTAATACCTCAGAATTAGGGTTTGAGTTTACACAATTGGAATTTTAATGCCCCATATAGTTTCCATGCATCATATTTTGTTTTCAAGCATCAGGTCAAAGAGGAAACTGTCGAAAGGGCAAAGCAGATAAAAAAGGTGTGCAGATGCAGATAACTATGTCGAATAGAAAATCTGGTTCAGGCTGTTCGAACCACATGATTGATTGAAAGGGTTGGTTGGCAGATTTTTGACAAGCCGAAGAAGAGCAAGCTTGCTTCGATCACCAAGCTTCTACTGGGCAATGGCTTCTTCGAGCAACCTGCTTCAATCCACCTCCTTGCTTCAATCCACAAGCTTCCACTGGGCCATGGTTTCCTTTGAAGCAACCTGCTTCAATTCCACCTCTAAACCCTTCGACACTATGGATTACAAGTCTATCTTCATGCTTGCTTCGATTCACAAGCTTCGACTGGGCCATGGTTTCCTTCGAAGCAACCTGCTTCGATTCCACCTTTAAATCCTTCGACACACATAGTTTCAACATTATCGATCACAAGTCTATCTCCATGCTTGCTTCAATCCACAAGCTTCGAATGGGCAATGGCTTCCTTAGAAGCAACATGCTTCGATTCCACCTCTAAACCCTTCGACACACATAGTTTCTACACTATGAATTAAAATTTGAGGTTTAGACATTTGAACTTTCGACCACTTAATCAACTGATGGTTACTGGTAGGAAAGCAATCCATAAATTCTTTCGTTTTTACCATGCCAATGAGATCATCTTGCATACTCAAAGTGGTACATTCAGATGAATATGGTCCATTCGAAGAACACACAATTGGTGGAAACAAATATTGTTTTATCTGTTGATGAGATTGGTCAAAGGTTGTAAGTGGTCCATTCGAAGAACACACAATTGGTGGAAACAAATATTGTTTTATCAGTTGATGAGTTTGGTCAAAGGTTGTAAGTGGTCCATTCGAAGAACTCACAATTGGTGAAAACAAATATTGTTTTGTATGTTGATGAGTTTGGTCGAAGGTTGTAAGTGGTCCATTCGAAGAACATATATTTGGTGGAAACAAATATTGTTTTGTCTGTTGATGAGTTTGGTCGAAGGTTGTAAGTGGTCCATTTGAAGAACATACAATTGGTGGAAACAATATTGTTTTGTCTGTTGATAAGTTTGGTAGAAGGTTGTGCGGTCCATTCGAAGAACATACAATTGGTGGAAACAAATATTGTTTTGTCTGTTGATGAGTTTGGTCGAAGGTTGTAAATCTATATTATCAAAACCAAACTAGTGTCAGGCTACAAAAAATGCTATCTAGACTACTGCTGAACAAAGTTCTATATGCTGCCAAGCCCAAGCTTGTTGTACTGTCCACATAACATCCTAAAACCATGTCAAAAAATATTCTGCTGTACTGCTATGAAACAGCCCTGCACCATGCTGCCACAACACTCCAAAACTGCTGCAAAATAGTCCTGCTATACTGCTCCTGAAATAGTCCAAGCCTGCATTATCTCAGTCCCATATTTGCACCAAATTAGCATATAAGAGCTGCACCTCAAAAGCTATGAAAAAGAGCATACCCAAACTGTTCAAATTTTGTTTGTTTTTCCCCCTAAAACCCCAGTAATACTCTTCTATAAATAAGTTATTTCACAACACACAAAAGGGGGGCTTTTGGACAAGGAAAAAGGAGAAGAAATAAAGAGAGAGGATAGAACACGAAGGCTAAAGCCTTAAAATGCTATTAAACCGAGAACCAAAAAACATAACACGTTTGTTCTTTTCTTTCGAACCCAGAACCAAAAAAACACAACACCTTTGTTCTTTTCTTTCGAACCCAAGAACATTCAAGGCAGTAACTCAAGTTCTAAACACAAATTCCAGCTTCAAGGTAAGTCTTCTTGACTTTAAACCCTTCATTTCAAGCATCATTGATGATTCATCTTCGAAGATAACATGTAATAATCATTGTCTTCGAAGCTACCCTTTTGTTTGTTTTCCTTTCTTGTCAATTATATGTTAAGAACTAACCTGTACAGTCTATAAAACAATGCTGGAGTGAGAAATTACATCATGGTTCGACGCAAAGCCTTAGGCTTCGACACACACTGCTTTACAGGCCCAAACAGAAGGAAAAAAAGGTGTGTGATTTGACACATAACATTGCTTCGATTCATACTGAGTTTGATTTGGGGCTACAGGGTCGAAAAAAAGACATGTTCGATGCATATAAGCATGCTTCGACAGATGATGTCGAAAGATTTGTTTTTTATCTCTTTTGCGCTGTTTTGTTTTATTTAAATTTTCATATTTATTTTAATTAACCAATAGTCTTCCATAAAAAACCTAAAAAATGATTTCTTGATTAACTTGATTTCCTTTTAACTTAGGAATAATATTTCTATTTTTTATTAATCATATCTCTTTAGATTAATTAGGTTAAAACAATTTTCCTAACAAATAATCCAAAGTAAAATCCATTTCTTTTTATATATTCCTTGTACTTTATATTCATGTCATTTCTTGTACATTTATTCAATATGGTTGTAATAGATAATTATGTTTAATTTCTTGCAATCCCCATTTGTACATTTGTATCCCCCATCCCCTAATAATGTAATAGCTTAGGATTTTAATTTCCGCAATTTACCGCTTTAATATAAATTGTTAGTAATTAGGGTGTGTATGGCATGATTAAATCAACCGTTAGAAAACCCTAATTTCAAAGACAAAAATGCATACAATCAAACATACTATTCACACACGTGCACATCTAGGGTAACCTCGCTTGTTGCCTCGGAAAATAGTCATGTCCCTCGAATATGGGAGTTTTAGTAAAGACCCTCGATAAAAATGATCGTAGTTCCTCGATGTCCCTCGATGTTGCCTCTGGTAAATGATCTAGTCTCTTATAAAAATTGCTAAAACGTCTCATGAGTTACCTTCTATGACTATAAAATTGACCCACAACCTTCCCTTCACATCCAATGATGGGGCTTCTTACCAAATCAATGGTAAGATAGCAACATTTAAAGGAGGAGGAAAAGAACAAAGACCTTTTGAGTAGGTAGGACACTCGTAGTTGCTTGCTCACAAACTAAAATCATTTTCACACTTACACTTTCAAAATATCTTCAAAAACAAACATCTATTTGAACTATTTTCAAAACCAACACTTTATATAAATTCTTATAGAAACGAGAATCATTACAAAGTTTGCCACAACAAATGCGTTTTCAAAATATTTTCAAATTTACATCATAAAACACATTTTCAAACAAATCATTTTCAAGTGATCTAGCAAGCAACTAAGAGCCCTTAGATAACTACAGATGAAAAGGGTGCTAATACCTTCCCTTTTCATAACCTACCCCCCGAACTCAAGAAAACATCTCAAAGGTCTTTCCTATTCTTTTCACTCTTTCCTTTATTGGATAAAATAAAAGTCGATGGCGACTCTTGCTATCCATAACAATTGCGATCAAATGCAAAACACCCAAGTTAGTTCTCCCACCGTATTACCCTTACATTATAAAATTGAAAAGAAAATGAAAGATATTATTAATTGGTAAGTGTATGTTTATACTTTGGACTTTAAATTAATATTTTCTTTCACACTGTAATTATTTTATCGCATAATATGTTTCATTCATTTTCAATGTATATTGTTGTGCAACAAGTGAATATCATGAACAATGTTAGAAGAAAGTCCTCATGACTCTTGCCTAAGGTAAGTGGCCCGATTACCTGTTTATTTCATTTACATTCATGTGTGGTTATATTTATGTAATTATTGCTTAAATTTGTAGACGAGGAAACAACCAAGGGGTTACAAGTGTGTGTATTATGTCATGAAACACATGTTAAAAATTGTCCTTGCCGACATTATATATAAGTTGACTATTCAATTATTATCATGCATGATATTCACTTTTTTGCTCTTCCTTATGTAGATTTTTAACAACGAAAATCCATTCCACGTTGATGACTTTGTAGATCTTCGTAAGCGTTGAGTGTATATCCATAATGTGCTTAAGGATCATGTTGTTTGATGTATAAATATATGTGCTTAAACATATTATGTGTTTGATGTAAATATTACATTTGGCTTAAAAATATTTAGTATTTGATGTACACATTACTTTTGGCTTTTGATGCAAAATGTATATTGTTTTTTATGATCTTTATACATTGTTAACTGAAATACAAGTTGCTTTTAATACTCTGATATGGTTAAAATAGATACATGTTAAAAATGGGAAAAATTTAAAAAGCAGAGAAAAACTTTTTTAAAATAGCAGAAAAGTTTTGACAACATTTATAACCACTAATCGTGGTTGTATATTGAATGGTGGTCTGAATAATATAAATTACAAAATGTTGATACTAAGAATCAAACTAGGACCTTTAGGTCTATCACAACGGTTGAATTAAGTAACTGTTGTGATATGACACACACTTTCCAGTATACTACAATGGTCCCAGAACCGTGATTGTAAGTTACACATTTACAACAACACTATACACAATAATGCTTGGACCCGCATGATTATATGTGTTTTCCAACCATTGTTAAATGGTTTTTCCGTAGTAGTGATATTTCTTTTACCAAAGAGAAATACCTTATGCAGTTTGAGTAACTTGAAATCCTAAGTATTTCAAAATTCCTAGGTATTTGATACTAAAGTTGGCATTCAGGAGTGCTTTCAATTGTTTTATTTCTTCAAGATCAGTTCATCCTAGAACTAAATCCTCTACATATACAAGGATGACTGTAAACATGTTGAGGAAGTTTTGGTAAAGAGAGAATAGTCAGCCTTTGATTAAATGTATTCACTGGAAATGAGTGTATCAGTAAGTTTGGTATTTGATTCGTTATTGTGCACGAATCAAAACGAGTAATTTTAAAAATTGTAGTTAGCGACAATGGCTCAAGTCGTATCACAAGGATTATTGTATGAATTAACCAACCAATTAGAACAATGTGGGATTTGAGTTTTAATTATAATGAGCAGAAGCAATAACATGAGTTTAATAACAATTACAATTAACATTTTAATCTACTGCATTAAGTCTCCCACTTATAATCGATCCAAATAATTCCCAATCCCTAAGTGGACTTTATTCCCTTTTCAATTACAATATCAATCAAACAAGCGCAATTGATACTACTCGATAGATATTCCTAACTTTCAAATTAAGCTGACGAATGAGATATAACAATCATGAATTAGGAAAAAATGATAAAATAAATGAGGATTAAGCAACCACGATTAAAGTATAGGAACATACAATCATTGAAATAAATCAATCAACTCTAAGATAAGTCGAATTAAGAAAACAAGATATCAAAGAGAAGAATCTAAATGAAAATAGATATAATTGGGAAATATAAGAACCTTAAAGTATGATGGAGACGTGATTATAATAGGTCAACCATGAGAGGATTAGTTCTCCATTACAATCATTCCAAGTAAATTATTTTATCGTGAATAGTGTATCGTGAACAGAACTGCAGCTGAATGCTCTTAAACAAAATAAGGATTTGCAATCCTAATTCAAAACGGGTTGGAAAACATAAAACCGGCCCAAAAATGGCACCAAAAAACTTATTTTTAAAAGTCTGGAACTTCAAAGAATTATTTAAGACTTATACACTCCAAATCAGCTTTTGGCTTTAACACTAAACTTGTACAGCTTTCTCTCAGCTTTCCAATGCATATTGGAAAGCATCAATCTGATTGCCATAGCTCAAGTTATGATCTGCATAGTGAGAATGTATCAAATAACCATTTAAGCTGAAAATAAAGTAGGAAATTTAAATAAAGCTAGAAATAAACTTAATTATAAAAAAAACTAAAATAGTAAAACTAATAAAATAAACTATGGAAATGCCTGGGTATAACGGTAGAAGAACGTGCATCAAGATGCACTGATCAAATTTCCTCACACTTGAACTTTTACACTCCGAGCAAAATTCAAAATTTAAAATGCAAACAGACAGAATAAAAAAAAGAAGGCATACAAATTCAAAGGCCTTCAAAATCACAAGGTTGTAAGTAAAATCCTCATTACAATGCTTCAATAAATATGATGTTAGTGAATAACTTATTATGATAGTCAAAGCAAATAGGGAAACAGTTTACCAAAAAGTATATCAAAAGCAGCAGGATCCTCTCAGGATAAAATTCATTCAACTCTCAAGTGTTTAAGTTGACTGTTTACACTTAAAGCACAACATGAAATTTAATACTACCATAAGCTTGAAAAGACTCTAAAATCCACAATTTAAATACATGCGCACAAAGATTAAAAGGACTTTTATTCAGTTGTAACTTGGCCATGGTAAGGGTGAGATAAAACCTAAGGGGTTGTTTGGCTAAAAATCAAAGTGTCAAAAGAAAATTGAGAGAAATTGCGGGAGTTGAAATACAAAATACTTCATTCACCTTCAAACAACAAAACTACAACTATTTCTCTTTTCTTTTCTCTTTTTATTCTTTTTTTTTCCTTTTAAGAAGGAATAAGTATTAACATCCTTCTTTTCCTTTTCCAAATTTTTCTTCTTCTATTTTTTATTTTTATTTTATTTTTATGCCAACACTTGAAATATCACTACTTATATTGTTCAATCCCACACAAGTTCATACAAGACTCCTTCAACCCTTTGATTAAGTTGAAACATTGTTTTTCACTTTCAGGCTTGTAATGAGTTTTAAACAAAAATGAAATAAATAAGTTCAAAGGGGTTTTCAGAAAAAGGAATGATATTGTTCAGGGTTGGCTTTTTGGTTAAGTGACGAAAAGTAAAACAAAAAATAAGTTGCATTTATCATATAATTGTGCATCAGTAAACAAAAACAAAGATAATTGAAAGAAAACAAAACAAAGAAATAATTCACTTCTCCACACTTAAAACATGCATTGTTCTTAATAAAATGACATAAATATTAAATAAAAGTGAGAGAAAGGAAAAGGTGCTCCCTGGTCAAGTTGTAGAGTAGGTGGACATTTCCAAGGAAAGCTCTTTTGTGGCATCTTCAGGCACCAAACTTCTTGGAATAGCTTCAAGCGCTTCCTATTGACCTTAAAGGCTTTGTTAATACCTACACTTTTATTTCTACTGCACCATGACGAAAAACATTAGTAACAACAAAAAGGGCCAATCCACTTAGATCAAAGTTTCCCAGCCATCTCTTTTAGACAGAAGTTAAATAATAAAACTAGTTGGCCCACAGAGAATTCCTTCCTAGAAGTAATCTTATCATGGAAGTTCTTAGTTTTCTCTTTATAAATCCTAGAGCTTTCATAAGCTTCTAGCATAAGCTCTTAAAGCTGTTGTATTTGGAGTTTTCTTTCTATACCTGCTTGCTGCATCTCCAAAATACAACTTTTTACCGCCCAATAAGCACATTGTTCTATATCTACAGGGAGGTGACATGCCTCACCAAACACAAGTTGATAGGGAGACATCCCTATTGGTGTCATGAAAGTTATTCTTTGAGCCCAAAGTGCGTCTTCTCAGGGACGAATCCAAAAAATTTATATTGTGGGGGCAATATATATATATGTGTGTGTGTGTGTGTGTGTGTATTGTTTCTTAAATATTTTAAAGTTATTAAACTTGGTATCTTAAAAGTAATTGTGAAAATATTGAAGTGCACCTAATTGAGATACTAGTATATTTCTATATAGATACTTTAAAAGGAATATGGTATTCTTGGCATCTTGGCATATGAGTCAAAATTTATCCATTTTATTTTCACACATAATACAATGATTATAAACTTGTAGCATATGAAATAAATACAAAGAAATGTTACATGGATACATGCATACTTATAAATTATAGTGGCTGCAAGGACACCCACAAGCTTGGCTTTGGGTCCATCCCTGTGTATTCTAGACATAGGCTCTAGTCCTTCCGGCTTGGTTGCACCATTTTCTCTAAAATCTGTCTGATCTCCCTGTTTTAGATCTCAACTTCCCAATTTGTTTGTGGGTGATATGCAATAGAGACTTTGTGCATAACTCCATACTTTCGGAGCAAAGTTTCCATGGCGCGGTTACATAAATGAGTGTCTTGGTCACTTATGATGGCTCAGGGTATTCTAAACTTTCAAAAGATATTAGGCTTGACAAAATCTGCATTAACTCTAGAATTATTAGTCCTAGTGAAGATAACTTTCACCCACTTTGAAACATAATCAACAACAAGTAAAATATAGAGAAAATCAAATGATATAAGAAAAGGACCCATAAAGCCAATTCCCCATATATCAAATACCTCACAAAAGAGCATAGGCTATTGAGGCATTTCTCTCTTACGAGTGATGGTTGTACCTACTATCTGGAACTCTTTACAAGTGCGGCAAGTCTCATAAGCATCTCTAAATATAGTTGGCAAACAAAACCCTGAGTCTAGGACTTTTCTTGCAGTCCTTTGAGGACCAAAGTGCCCCTCTACCTGAGAAGCATGAGAAAGATGCAAAATAAATTCAATCTCATAGTCGGGGACACACCTCCTAATAACCTGATCATTACCAAATTTCCATAAGTATGGATCATCCAACACATAATATTTGGCATCACTCTTGAGCTTGTGAATTTATATCCTGGAGACACCTATAGGAAAAACACCATCAACAAGATAGTTAACAATGTCAGCAAACCAAGAAGTTAACCTATGTAACTGTAAAAGCTGCTCATTAAGAAAGTCATCTTGAATGGGAAGAGGATCTTCATCCCTCTCATCATGCTTAAGTGATCAGCCACTAAGTTCTCAGCTCCACTTTTATCTTTAATCTCCACATTAAACTCTTGGAGCAACAACATCCATTGAATCAATCTCGACTTTTCTTCTGGATTCTTCAATAAGTACTTTAAAGTTGCATGGTCAGTAAAAACAACCTTGGAACCTAGAAAATATGATCTGAATTTATCAAGAGAAAAAATAATAGCTAGAAGTTCCATTTCAGTGGTGGTGTAATTAGCTTGTGCAGAATCTAAAGTCCTAGAAGCATAATAAATAACATGAGCCTCCTTGTCAATTTTTTGTGCATGGACCACCCCAACAACATAGTTAGAAGCATCACACATAATCTCAACAGGGAGGGTCCAGTCAAGGACCTTGTTGATGGGAGCGGAGGTCAATGCTTTCTTCAAGAAGTCAAATGCTTTTTTGCATTTGTCATCGAAGTCTAAAGTGGCGCCATTCTTCAACAAGTTTGAAATCATGAGAGCTATCTTACTGAAATCCTTAATGAAACGCTTGTAAAAACCTGCATGACTAAGAAAAGAACGAATCTCGCGAATGCAAGATGCGTAAGGCAGTGTAGAAATCACATCAATATTAGCAGGGTCTACTGAAATTCCTTTTTCAGAAATTATGTGTCCCAAAACAATTCCCTGTTCAACCATAAAATGACATTTTAATAATTTAAAACATGGTCAGTTTCAATGTATCTCTCTAAAACCATATTTAAACTATTTAAACATGCATTAAATGAAGAACCATAAACAGTGAAATCATCAATAAACACTTCCATGCAATTTTTAATAAAATCAACAAAAATGCTAATTATACATCGATGGACGTGCCAGGAGCATTTCAAAGACCAAAAGGCATCCTCCTGTAAGAAAATGTACCGAATGGGCATGTAAAAGTGGTATTCTTGATCTTCAGGTGCAATATGAATATGAAAGTAACTTGAAAAAACATCAAGAAAGCAATAATGTGATTTACCAGCTAGTCATTCAAGCATTTGATGAATGAACGACAAAGGAAAGTGATCCTTTCTAGTATCCTTATTCAATCTCCAGTAATCAATACAAACTCCCCAACTATTCTGAACTCTAGTGGGAACAAGTTCATTATTTTCATTTTTTACCACTATGAGTCCAGATTTCTTAGGTACAACCTGCACTGGGCTTGCCCATTTACTGTCAGAGATAGAATATATGATACATGCTTGCAAGAGTTTTGTTACTTCTTTCTTCACAACATCGAGGATTAAAGGATTAAGCCTCCTCTGGGGCTGCCATACTATTTTTGCTCCATCCTGAAGTAAAATCCTATGCATACAATGTAAGAACTAATATCAGGGATGTCAGTTAATGTCCACCCAATTGCCTTCTTATGCTTCTTCAAAACCTGCAAAAAGTTATTTTCTTGATCAAAGTCAAGGTTAGAAGTAATTAAACCAAAAGTTTTTCATTCCTCTCTAAATAATCATATTTTAGGTTTTCAGAGAGTGGTTTCAGATCTAGGGAAGGTGGTTGTTCAATGGATGAAGTGCTTGGGGAAGCCGCAGTGTCAAGAGCTTCAGCTGCATAAATAACTTCATTGACTTCACCTGTAGGAAAAATGTCACCCTACAAGACATCATCAATCTCAGTACGTACAACACAAAGGTTAGTGCCAGTACAATCAACACGTGAGTAAACATCATCAAAACCAGTTAAAGATGGAAAATTAGATGAAAGCAAATCAGAATAAGTGTCATCAACCATTTCAGAAAGTAAATCTATTTGAAAAACATAATTCTCTTCCAAGGAATGTTTCATAGCAGAAAAAATGTTAAATTTTGCGACAATGTCACAAAATTCCATGGACATGGTTCCATCATCAATATTAATTTTTGTTTTCTTTGTTTTCATGATCGGTTTGCCTAAAATGATTGGTCTTCAGGAAAAATCAATTCATTAACTTGAACAAGCACATCTTCCACTACTCTTACAGGGTGAGCATTGCTCCTATTTGCAAGATGAATAGTAAGACTTGTATGCTGCAAAGGACCAAGATCAAGATTGTTAAAAATAGAAGTAGGCATAGCATTAATGGAAGCTCCTAAATATAACATGCAACTTTCGAATTTACTATCCCCAATGGTACATGGAATAGAAAAAGTTCTTGGGTCCTTTCATTTATGTGGCATTTTCTGATTAAGGGCTGAAACAATAACCTTTTTAGGTGAAGGTTTAGGCTGAATAAGCGCTAGAACATTTCATCCCAAGTTGACTCTCTCGTTTCCCTTCAACCTCCTCTTGTGTGTGCACAAATCTTTCAGAAATTTTACATAATTTGGATCCTGCTTAATCACATCAAAAAGCATAATGTTTATTGAAACATATATGAATACATCCAAAATCTCTCTCTCTCTCTCTCTCTCTCTCTCTCTCTCTCTCTGTCTCTCTCATCCATCTTCTTAGGTTTAACTACTCTTTGTTGAAAGGGGACTGGTGGCACATACTCCTTCTTTTTTTCTTTTTCAATTTCAACCACAATAGAAGGTTCAGGTGTTAACTCAATAATTTTTTTTATTTTTTTCTGGGGCTGGTTCTGCAACTTTTCTGGATCTCAAACAAAATGAACTCACATTAGGGCCTTTTGGATTCACAACTGTTTGGGTAGGAAGATGGTTCAATCCTTGGGCTTGCTGCATGGCATTCATTGAAGTGGCAAGTTGTCCAATATGTGTCTGCAAGGTTTGAATACTAGAATTTGTTCGTTGCTGAAATTAGAGATTATTGACACCTAATTGTTTGACAAGGTCCTCTAGTGAAGGCCCGAAAGGTGCAAAGGTGGTTACTTTGGAAGTGTTTTGTGCTTGTGGCTGTAACACCCCACTTTCCCATAATAATAATTATAATAAAATATACAGAATAATACATCAGAGTCCATAAATGGGATGTCATATCATTCAAGTAAACTCATAAAGTCTCAAGTCACTTTATTACTTCATTTATTCATAGTAATCAACTAAGCAGCGGGACATCTCAAATTAATTTACATCATGGCGTTGAGGCCTCAACAATAATAAAAACTCCACAAAATTTATGGTTCAACATAATCATGAATTAAGATACGTAACAATAAAAAATAACAATGCAAAAACATAGCAAATTCCCAAATCCCATGTTACGTATCAGAGCGAATCCTAAGACTCGATCAAGCAACAATCACTCCAAGCTTTACCTGGATACCTGGTTATATGTACTCCCCGAGGAGCACAAACACAACAATAGGAGAGGGATGAGAATAACATTCAATAAATATACGGTGAATGTCACATGCTAAGGAGTAGTATTTCACACAATTCACATAATTCACAAAATGCACATTTTCACACAATATTTAGCAACACATTCTTCATTCACATAACACAACATTATATTAAGATAGTGCAATGCAATGCAACCAACAACAAATAAATGCATGTGGTACCATCAGAGCATAAGCCCTCAACATTTTACCAATACAGGCTAGAGCATAAGCCCTTAACATTTTTCCAGTCTAGGCTAGAGCATAAGCCTTCAAAAAAATTTCAATTCAGGCCAACAAAAGGGCATAAGCCTTCAACAATGAAATGCATGCAACATCCACATGCAATAACATAAATTATTCAACCACAAAGCATAAGTCCACTACATTTTCTAACAAGGCCACCAACATTATTATCATCATGCAACATATGAATCCACACAAGGTTCCACGTTTTTAACCCAATAGCCATTATTACTAGCCTTCCTATATCTACTTAAGTCACACTATTCATTACAGATCAAGGGAAATTACATCACATGCAAAAACGGGAAAAAGATAACGAAAACGGAAATTTCTACACATCAGTCGACCCATACATGTACCATACGCGTACAGCTTCTCCCCCGCCCATATCATACGCGTATCATACGCGGCGGGTCTAACTTCCAGCCTCATACGCGTACCATATGCATACCACCAGAGGCGATTTCCCTTTCAATTCACTCAGACAACTCCCATATGCATGACACTTCCTATACACGTACCATACGTGTACCAATAGATGGTCGTGCTGGTTCTGGGGACATGGCATGTATCATACACATACGACTCCTGGGATGTCCTCTCATACGCGTACCATATGCATACGATCAACCAACATGTTCTATAAACCTGCTATCGCACTAGAACAACTTCTGTTTGTTTTTCACATTTTCAGCCTCCCAAATTGGACCTAAAATAGTGTTTTTACACATAATAACTTAGAGGCTTAATCTAATTTCATTGATATATCATCCTATAACAGTTTTCTACATCGAAATCCTCATTGTTCATCATCTTCCTAAACCTATATTTTCTAGATCTAGGATTTTTATGGAACAACATCATAACAACAATAATTAACAACAACAATCACAACATTGGCATCATTGAATTCACAATTCCATATAGAATCATATAGAAACAACTTCAATCAACCAAAAGAAGAATTATACATCAATTATACACAAAATCTAAAGAGGAAAAGGAACCACCACTACCCTCTCATGTTAGAATCACCATTTAGAGAATCCATTCTCCCCCTTACCTTAGTTTGGAGCTTGATCCTTCCAAGATGGTTGAATTCTCCCTTGCCATAGTTCTTTCTCCTCTTCATTTCTCTGTTTCTACATAACAATAGTTTTCTCCCAAAATGTTCTTACTATTCTTCTACAAATTGTTTTATTCTAATTAACAAATAATAATAATGGAATAATTATAATAATAATAACAATAACTATATTATTACTAATAATAATATTATTAGTGGTAACTATACCATATATCTAATAATATTTTCATTAATAATTATAGTATATTCCATCATTTACCAATATTATTATTATTACATCATATACTAAGTTCTTATTCTAATTATCTAATTAAAACTAGATTCTCACATACCTTTGGCCATGCCTACCTACCTTTAATTATACCAAAATAACTCAAAATCAACAAATAACGACTAAATATTCAAATGGGGCATTACAACTCTCCTCCACTTAGAATATTTTTGTCCATGAAAATTACCTTAAGCGAACAATTCTGGATAAGACTCCCACATTTTACAATCCAATTCCCACATTATACTTTCTATGGCTTCTCCTCCCCAAACTACTTTCATGAGAGGAATTTCCTTGTCCCTTAACTTATTTATCTCACAAATTTTGATTCTTACCGGTAAGGTCTCAACTATAAGGTTATCTGTTGTACCCCAAAATTTTCCCTCTCATTTTATCAACATTTCTCATCACAAGGCTCTTGGAACTCAAATCAAGCTAGGGTTTGCTCTGCTCAAGACATCTCCTTGCACTGATGACCTAAATTAGGGTTTGAGTTTGCACAAGGATTTTTGGACCTTCAATGCTCAAATTGACTTTCATACTTCATGTTGGACTCATAAGTTTTCCCATACCAAGTTTCAAGTCTTGAATCAAATTTTTGCCCAGTCAATTGGACAGTTGACCTAGAAATCAGCTATATTCGAGAAAAAGTCAACTTTGGCCAATTTGCAGTCAAACCTCATGAATTTTGACCCACATCAACATTATGAACTCATATGAACCATTTGATCAAGTTTGGACCACAATTCCACAAGAAATTTGATCAGATCACCAAAAGGGCAAAATGGTCATTTTTAGGGTTTTGATTGTACAAAGGAAATTTTTGACTGTTTGACCTAGCCAATGGCAAATCAAGCTCAACCATGGAATCAAGGACTCAATGACATCATCTTGACCTATTCAACAAGTTCAAAAGATCTCAAATGCATGGGATTGATAGATGAATTTTTCAGTCAACTGATCAAAATTTGACTGTACATTGAAAATTCAAACTTTGACTTTTTGGTCAAAATCAAGTGCCAATGGTCATTTTTCATCAAGATTTGTCAAATTATGAAACTTGTTCACCAAGAAACCCAAAATTGCAAATTAGGGTTTGAAATTGAAAATTTTCATAACTTAGAATTTTTCTAAGTTAGGAAATTTTCTTAATTTTTCCTAACTTTGTCCCACATTTTCACCAAGATGCAAATGGATTCAAACGAAACTTACAAAATGAAAGTTGTAGTCCTCCACAAAGTCTAAAACTTTGATTCAAAAAGTTTTCTAAAAAGAAGCTTGGATCTCAAGTTATGAGTTTTGGAACAAGGGTCCCTAAAACTTTTAACTTAGAGAAATTTTGCCCTAGTTTAGGCAGGATTTTGACCCATCTTCTTGGCCATTTTTCACATAGTTCCACTTGGAATCTCAAGTTTCATTTCAAATATGGATTATAGTGCATGTTGTAAGTTTTCCAAATTGTCCAAGAACTCCTCAAACACATTTGTGGTTAGGGAGAATCAAATGCTTGAAGTTGGCAAAAACTCACTTTGTATTCATGGCCAATACATGTTCACTCAAGTGGCATTTTCAAACCACCATGCTTTGTACTAGTTTGCAGGCCTCTAAAACAATTCACACTCCTTAATTAAATGCAAATCCATCAGTCTAAGCATTTGTTTTGGCCATTTGGGCATTGTACACAAAACTAAGCCTTAATTAGAAAAGGTACATTTCCATTTTGGAAAAGGTATGCTTTATGTCAAAACATGATCTTTGAAGCATAGGGCCAAGATCTCAGAAGCCAAATCAAATCCAAAAATTGCAAGTATCAAGAGGATTGTATGCAGCATGTTATATGGCTGGTACATGCCTGTGATAACAACTTACACATTCTTTCTTCACAAAGAAGAAAACTTGCAAAATCCTCCCAACTTGAAAACCAGCCATTGTTAACTTACACAAACATTGCAAACACATTTCACACAACCCTTTGATCAAGAAACACGAGGGCTTGAGCCTCATAACCTCCCATAGCCAAAAATCACTCTTCTTTGGCAAAACAGGGCAGGTGCTGCAACTTCAGTGCCATAACTCATTTGGATCGTGCGTTTTCCACCTTTCCACTTCAAACACCTTCCATTCAACTCACTGAAGCTATCCCAAACCTCCATTGCCAACTGTAACTCCATTTACAGTGTTCACCATTTTCATTTCAAGCTTGTGCAGGTTGAGTTCTAGGAGCTGATTCAGGGACATTCAAGGCAAGCTAGCTATTGGAAAAGATCAAGTGAAGTTCAGGCAAGCTACCAGACACCTCAAAACTTGTTGAGAAGCTCTGCATTGTCCTACTCGAATCCAACTGAAATAGGTTTTTCATCACTTCCTATCTCTTTATTTAGGAACATTTAGCCTTAGGTTTGTGAATAAGAAATGTAGTATTCAATGCCATGAAGTTGTACATATGCTTAGTTTTCATTTATATTAAGTGTGCTAGGAGAATTTCATCCATGAACATGCTGTAAAAATTAGGTCAGATTTAGGGCCAGAGAAATTCTCTCTGGTCTTTGAGAGTCAGGTTTAATGCTTTATATGGTTAGAATCGTATTGAAATTCTCTACAAGTTTTGTGTTATGTGTTTTTGCAATGGAGCTCGTATGCAGGATATCCATTTTGAACCAGGCGCGCGTGTTGTACAAAGTCTGGAGGAAGAAGATGAAGACTTGGGCTGGGCCTGGTCTACTTGCTTCTAACACCTCCTTTTTTCTGTTTACACCCCCTGGCCCAATTTCTTATATTTTTGCATTTTTGAAATTTTGTTTTCTTTTCTGACTTTGTTATTTTATTTTCAAACATAAAAAATGCTTAAAAAATATTTTCATAATTTTTTACATTTATTTGGCATTTTGTTTTATTTTTTTTAACATTAAAGGTTTTTAAATACTTTTTATAATTTATTTAAAACTTGAAAATAATGTAAATGATACTTTTATTTTTATTTCTTATTTTTATTCACACTAAAAATATTATTTAAAATATAATTTATTTTTGTACATATTTTATTTTATATTGTACATATTTAATACATTTAATATATATATATATATATATATATATATATATATATATATATATATATATATATATATATATATATATATATATATATATATATATATATATATATATATATATATATATATATATATATATATATATATATATATATATATATATATATATATATATATATATATATATATATATATATATATATATATATATATATATATATATATATATATATATATATACTTTTATTTTATTAAATACTTAGAATAAATCTTAAAGATAATCAAAAAGAGCGACTACGATGTCGTGGAGCAGCTAGGGCAGACCCCTTCCAAAATCTCCATGATAGCTCTCCTACTCTCTCTGAGGCTCATGCTAAGGCCTTAATCAAATTTCTAAAGACGGCACACGTGCCTCAAGAAACTTCGGCTGACCAGTTTCAAGAGTGCGTGGCTAGCTTTACTGCTGATAATGATCTTGGTTTTTCCGATGCTGATTTAACTCCTAAGGGAAGAAAACACAACGACGCGCTGCATGTCTCAGTAGAGTGCAGGGGAACCACACTTGCCTATGTTCTGGTGGATACTGGTTCATCTTTGAATGTGCTACCGAAAAAGGCGTTGGACAGATTGGACTGCGAAGGTTTGACCCTAAAGCCCAGTAACATCATTGTTAGAGCCTTCGACGATTCTAAGAGGATGGTTCATGGAGAAGTGGACATTCCTATCAAGGTGGGCACATAAATTTTCAACTCTACCTTTTATGTGATGGACATCCATCCTTCATATTCTTGTTTGTTGGGAAGGCCGTGGATCCACAATGCCGGGGTAGTCACCTCCTCCCTGCACCAAATGCTAAAGTACCCAATTCAGGGCAAGATTATAACGGTGCATGGTAAGGAAGAGTACATGATAAGTTACCTCAACTCCTTCCGCTATGTGGAGTTGGATGGCGAATTCATAGAAAAGCCTTTCCAACATTTTGAAGAGGTTTCTCCTGAGGTCGCAGTTGCAAAGACAATGACATATGTGCCTATCGTTTCAAAGCTTGTGTCTAGGATGGCATCCCTCAAAGATGCAAAGACCGTAATCAAAGAAGGTAGGAGTACTGTGTGGGGGAAACTGCCTGATTTTTCTCACAAAACGGACAAGTTCGGACTAGGATTTACTGCTGCCGGCCAGAAAGCTGTGCGTCGCTCCAGGGCTGGAGGACCACCCGTAAAAATCACTCACCATGGAATTAATGCCTTAGAAGATGATGATGAAGAAGACAACTTTGAAGATTGGATCTTTCCAACCGTCGAAGGAGGTTTAAGCAACTGGGAAGCGAAAGACTTCGTTCCCATCACTTTCATCAACCAGTAATTTATCTTTGAACAATTTCCTATTTTGGTCTGTAATAACTAAACAATTCGTACACTATTTTCACCTTATGCCTTACTCGGGGCATAAAGGTCCATTTGTAAGGGCTTGATTTCTTCATTATCATATGCCATGTTTAATGAATCATTGGACGTTTTCATCTATAAACTGTTGTGTTCATTTTATTTCCTTTTACATTTTGTTTTGTTTAAGGATGGCTATCCCTTACACACACCCACGCTCACAAAATGCAGGTACCCATCCACTCCGGATTCCATGGGTGACTATTCTGCTTTAGTCTTAGGTAACTCTGAAGATTTGGTCAATCATGCCGAGTACGAAGGTGATGAAGACTGTGAAGTGCCTGGAGAGCTAGCCAGACTTCTGCAACAAGAGGAAAGGGCTATTCTGCCCCATGAAGAGTTGCTAGAAACCATCAATTTGGGAACAGAGGAAGACAAGAAAGAGGTAAAAGTGGGTGCCAACCTAGAACCAAGTGTCAAAGAACGTCTAGTTTAATTGTTGAATGAATATGTTGAAATCTTCGCCTGGTACTATGAAAACATGCCGGGACTAGATACAGATATCGTGGTTCACCATCTCCCTACAAGAGAAGACTGTCCACCGATCAAACAAAAGGTCCGCCGAATGAGGCCCGATATGTCTGAAAAGATCAAAGTTGAGGTGATGAAGCAATTTAATGCTAGCTTTCTGGCTGTTACTTCCTATCCATAATGGGTTGCTAACATTGTTCCCGTGCCTAAGAAGGACGACAAAGTCAGAATGTGTGTGGACTATAGGGACCTAAATAGGGCTAGCCCTAAAGATGATTTTCCACTGCCACACATCGACATCTTGGTTGACAACACAACTCAACACAAGGTATTTTCCTTCATGGATGGATTCTAGGGATACAACCAGATCAAAATGGCCCCCGAAGACATGGAGAAAACTACTTTTGTCACGCAGTGGGGTACCTTCTGCTACAAAGTGATTCCATTCAGACTGAAGAATGTCGGGGCAACCTATCAACGCGCCATGGTAGCTTTGTTTAATGATATGATACATCATGAGATCGAAGTCTACGTAGACGACATGATAGCCCATTCACAGACAGAAGAAGAACACATTGATCATCTGCAAAAGTTGTTTGTTAGATTGAAGGAATATAAGCTCAGACTGAACCCTAGCAAGTGCACTTTTGGAGTCAGGTCTGGTAAACTTTTGGAATTTATCGTCAGCAACAAAGGAATTGAGGTTGATCCTGCTAAAGTCAAAGCTATACAAGAAATGCCTGCCCCGCGCACTGAAAAGGAGGTTAGAGGCTTCTTGGGACGCTTAAACTATATTGCGAGGTTCATCTCTCACCTAACATCTACCTGTGAGCCAATCTTCAAGCTGTTGAAGAAAGATCAGGTGGTTGAATGGAACAATGATTGTCAAGATGCTTTTGATAAGATCAAGGAGTATTTGCTGGAACCTCCTATCTTGATGCCACCCGTGGAAGGAAGGCCGTTAATCATATATCTGACTGTTTTGGATAACTCAATGGGGTGCGTACTGGGCCAACATGACGAGTCTGGTCAAAAAGAGCATGCCATTTATTACCTTAGCAAAATGTTTACCGACTGTGTGATTCGCTAGTCATTGCTCGAGAAAACTTGCTGCGCTTTGGTATGGGTTACTCGTCGGCTAAGGCAGTATATGTTGACTCATACCACTTTGTTGATTTCTAAAATGGATCTGATTAAGTATATCTTCGAGAAGCCTGCTTTATCTGGAAGAATCTCTAGATGGAAAATGATCCTAACAGAGTATGATATCCAGTATACAACCCAAAAAGCTATAAAGGGGAGTGTACTAGCTGATCATCTAGCTCATCAAGCCGTCGAAGATTACCAATCTATGAGATTCGACTTCCCTTACGAAGACATCATGACATTGGACAACGTTGAAGGTAATGGACCGTATGACGGACCTAAACAAGGATCCCGATGGACCCTGTACTTTGATGGTGCTTCAAATGCACTTGGCATCGGTATCGGTGCGGTACTTATTTCTCCGGAAGGATGCCATACCCCCTTCAGTGCCCGACTCTGCTTCAGCTGTACCAACAATATGGCTGAATATGAAGCTTGTATCTTCGGTCTCAAGGCTACTATTGACTTGGGAATCAAATCTTTGGTCATATTTGGGGACTCAGCTTTGGTTATCAATCAAATCAAAGGAGACTGGGACACTAAACATCCTAATCTTATCCCATACAAAGAACATGTCTTGACATTGTTGCCTCATTTCGAGCAGATTACTTTCGAGCACTTCCCGCGAGAAGAAAATTAACTAGCAGATTCTCTAGCTACAATGTCTTCCATGTTTAAACTCAACTGGGATAATGAGGCTCCCCAAATCACCATCGAGCGAATGGACGAACCTGCGCACTGTCATGAGATTAATACCGAAGAAGTAGTGGAACAACCCTGGTTTCATGAAATCAAAAGGTATCTCCAGACTCGAGAATACCCTGAAGGAGCTTCAGTCAATGACAAAAAGTTCTTAAGGAGATTTGCTGCCAAATTCTTCCTGAGCAATGGTATCCTATATAAGCGTAACCATTATTGTGTTCTACTTCGTTGTGTGGATAAAGCCGAAGCTGAGTTGATCATGACTGAAATACATAGTGGCACCTTTGACACCCATTTGAGCGGACATACGATGGCTAAGAAGATTCTAAGGGAAGGCTACTACTGGTCTACCATGGAAGCTGTCTGTCATCAATACGCTCGTACTTGTCACAAATGCCAAGTCTATGCTGACAAGGTACATATTCCTCTTGTTCCTCTCAACGTTCTAACAGTTCCTTGGCCATTCGCAATGTGGGGAATCGACATGATTGGAGAGATCAAGCCCACGGCATCCAATGGACATCGCTTCATCCTGGTGGCTATTGATTACTTCACCAAATGGGTCGAAACAGCTTCCTACGCCTCCGTTACAAAGAATGTGGTTGCCCGCTTCATCAAGCAGAACCTCATATGCCAGTATGGTATCCCCGACAAGATTATCACGGACAACGGTACGAATTTGAACAATACTGTGATCACCGCTCTGTGCGAGCAGTTCAAAATTCAACATCACAATTCATCCCCCTATCGGCCAAAGATGAATGGTGCTGTTGAATCTGCGAACAAAAATATCAAGAAGATCATTCAAAAGATGACAGTCACCTATAAAGACTGGCATGAGATGTTACCGTTTGCTCTGCACGGATATCGTACCACGGCGCGTACTTCAACAGGGGCAACCCCTTTTTCTTTGGTATATGGCATGGAAGCTATTTTACCTATGGAAGTTCAGATTCCTTCCTTGAGGATCATGAAGGATACTGGTTTGAGTGAAGACGATTGGATTCAGACCCGGCTTGACCAACTTAACTTGATCGACGAGAAGCGACTTACTGCTGTTTGTCATGGTCAGACGTATCAAAAATGGATGATCAAGGCTTTTAACAAGAAAGTCAGGCGTCAGGTATATCAAGTCGGAGATCTTGTAATCAAGCGGATCATCTTGCCGCAAAGTGATCCCAGGGGCAAGTGGACTCCTACTTACGAAGGACCATTTGTGATCAAGAACATCTTTTCTGGTGGGGCAATGATTCTGACCACCATGGACGGCGATGACTTGCTGCACCCTGCGAACGCAGACATAGTCAAAAGATACTACACATAAAACGAACTGACAAGTTGAAAACCCGAAAGGGCGACTTTGGCAAAAATGGGCATCCTGGTGAATCGAAAACCCAAAAGGGTAGTTCAGGCAAAAATTAGGGATAAACAAAAGAATCTCTACACCCAGAAAGTTTAAAACCAGAAAGGGTGACTTGGGCAAAAAAGGGTTTCCCCGTGGATCAAAAACCCGAAAGGGCGGTCCAGGCAAAAGTTAGGGAATTAAAGCGTATGACTATGTCTCGTCGGATCACTTTAAGGACAATCTCTTTACCAACAAGCTCCAAGCTTCTGATCAATCCAATCATCCGCGGACGAAGCAACAAATGGACAAGACACTCAAAGTTGTGAAGGCTATAGAAGAATGGGAACCCCATGGAATTGTTACACATAGCCATCTTTCTTTTGTATAAAATTTTTCTCAATTTTACGACAACATTCTCTTACTAGGATGTCTGTCTCCTTTGTACAAAAATACTTACAAAAGTTAATACAAAAATACTTCAAAGTGCAGAAATTCGCTTGCCTTTCTTTTCTTTTTACACTTATGGTTTATTTGAAAACGTCCAATGGTTTGTTAAATAGGCATATGCATTTGAATATAATCATTGCTTACAAATAAAACAAATTGAGAAAGGATAATTACTGGTAGGTCGAAGTGTAGGAAGACGTCTTTGTGCTATTCCAGAAGGAATCCCCTGCAGTAAGTCATTTAGATCCTCAACGAAAACTAAAACCTTGAGGTATATATCCCCAGCGGATTTAAATTTCAAAATTCCCATCAGGGTAAGTCTCTAAACTCCCGATCCCCAGTGGAGCCCGAAAACTTTGAACTGCAGACCCTCAGCGAAGATGAAACCTTCTTCCCCCAGCGGAGTCAAATTTCCAACTATCAATCCCCAGCGGGAACCATTCAGTTTTCCCCAAATTCCCCAACGGTTTATCTTAAAAGTCTGAGAATCAACCAGATAACAGTTAACTTTTTGTCTTATCCCCAACTAGGATAATTCCCCAGTAGATTGGCATACAACCCAAGCTGCTGATTTACCAACCAGAGTAAACACTCTCCCCACAAAGTTATTTCCCAACAAAACGAAGATTCTAGTTCCTGTTTCTCTATTTGAAGCCTCCTAGGTTTTAATTCCCCAGTAGAGATCGTCAGATTTTTCCTTATTTCCCCAGGAAGGTCATGAAGAATTCTCACATCCCCACAGAAGTTGTCAAAGCTCTTATTAATCCCTACAAGTCACCAAGGATTTTCAGTCCCCAACAGTGGTCCCAGGATTTCTCATCTTCAACAATCAAAGATTTTTGGAATCCCCAACATCGGTCAAGGATTTACTTCCCCCGGCAGCAGTCAAAGATTTCATTATCTCCAGTTATCAAGGATTTATTTTCCTCAACCAAGACAGCTAATCAGCTTACATGCACATCCATTACATTCATATATCATAAGCATTGATGGAACACATTTTATTGCATCATACATATCATGCGACATAACTTTGTGCTTTAGCTAACATTCTATCTTCTTCAGGATAAGATTAAAAAGCTATCATTCAGAATTTCAAGTTAAGATACAGTATGGATACACCCCCAAATGCGACGGTCATTCTATTACTCATTCAGACTTCAGCAATAAGATACAGACTAGATACGCTCCAGACACGGTGGCCATTCTATTTCTCATTCAGATTCGACTATAAACTTCAAGTTCAGATACACTCCAGACACGGAAGTCATTCTGTTACTTGTCCGGATCCCAGTTACAGTACGGATACACTTCAAACACGAAAGTCATTCTGCTACTCATACAGATCTCAATTTCAGATATAGTCCAGATACGCTCCAGACACGGTTGCCATTCTGTCACTCATTCAGAATTTATCCCCAGCACATAGATGCTTCATACACGGATGTTTCTCTGTCACCCATTCAGAATACAGATACACTCCAGACACGGCAGTCATTCTGATATTTATTCAAGAATCAAATACAGTTACAACTTGGATACGCTCTAGACACGGACGCCTTTCCCTTGCTCGTACAAACCCAATCTCTAGATACAACCCAGATACGCTCCAAGTACGGATACCATTCTGATGATTCATTCTACTTATTTTCAACAAACAAATTTTGGATGGCATCTCTAAGCCCATCTCCAGAAAGGTTCTACTATATCCAAATGGCATCTTTAAGCCCATTCCCTCAGATACATTTTGACGAGTGCAAATTTACGGGCACTCTAGTGTCCAATCCTCTTTTACCTTCGAGTCACGAAAGGTAAACTTGCCAATCTAACTCTTCAGGTTCAAGAAGATTGAACAGGGTCAACTGTTGTACCCCAAAATTTTCCTTCTCATTTTATCAACATTTCTCATCACAAGGCTCTTGGAACTCAAGATCAAGCTAGGGTTTGCTCTGCTCAAGACATCTCCTTGCACTGATGACCTAAATTAGGGTTTGAGTTTGCACAAGGATTTTTGGACCTTCAATGCTCAAATTGACTTTCATACTTCATGTTGGACTCATAAGTTTGCTCATACCAAGTTTCAAGTCTTGAATCAAATTTTTGCCCAATCAATTGGACAGTTGACCTAGAAATCAGCTGTATTGGAGAAAAAGTCAACTGTGGCCAATTTGCAGTCAAACCTCATGAATTTTGACCCACATCAACATTATGAACTCATATGAACCATTTGATCAAGTTTTGACCACAATTCCACAAGAAATTTGATCAGATCACCAAAAGGGCAAAATGGTCATTTTTAGGGTTTTGACTGTTTGACCTAGCCAATGGAAAATCAAGCTCAACCATGGACTCAAGGACTCAATTAAATCATCTTGACCGATTCAACAAGTTCAAAAGATCTCAAATGCATGGGATTGATAGATGAATTTTTCAGTCAACTAATCAAAATTTGACTATACACTGAAAAGTCAAACTTTGACTTTTTGGTCAAAATCAAGTGCCAATGGTCATTTTTCATCAAGATGTATCAAATTATGAAACTTGTTCACCAAGAAACCCAAAATTGCGAATTAGGGTTTGAAATTGAAAATTTTCATAACTTAGAATTTTTCTAAGTTATGAAATTTTCTTAATTTTTCCTAACTTTGTCACACATTTTCACCAAGATGCAAATGGATTCAAACAAAACTTACAACATGAAAGTTGTAGTCCTCCACAAAGTATACAACTTTTATTCACAAATTTTTCTCAAAAGAATCTTGGATCTCAAGTTATGATTTTTGGAACAAGGGTCCCTGAAACTTTTAACTTAGAGAAATTTTGCCCTAGTTTAGGCAGGATTTTAACCCATCTTCTTGGCCATTTTTCACATAGTTCCACTTGGAATCTCAAGTTGCATTTCAAATATGGATTATAGTGCATGTTGCAAGCTTTCCAAATTGTCCAAGAACTCCTCAAACACATTTGTGGTTAGGGAGAATCGAATGCTTGAAGTTGGCAAAAACTCACTTTGTATCCATGGCCAATACATGTTCACTCAAGTGGCATTTTCAAACCAGCATGCTTTGTACTAGTTTGCAGGCCTCTAAACCAATTCACACTCCTTAATTAAATTTAAATCCATCAGTCTAAGCATTTTTTTTGGCCATTTGGGCATTGTACACAAAACTAAGCCTTAATTAGAAAAAGGTACATTTCCATTTTGGAAAAGGTATGCTTTATGTCAAAACATGATCTTTGAAGCATAAGGCCAAGATCTCAGAAGCCAAATCAAATCCACAAATTGCAAGTATCAAGAGGATTGTATTCATCATGTTATATGGCTGGTACAGGCTTGTGATAACAACTTACACATTCTTGCTTCACAAAGAAGAAAACTTGCAAAATCCTCCCAACTTGAAAACCAACCATTATTAGCTGACACAAACATTGCAAACACATTTCACATAACCCTTTGAGCAATAAACACGAGGGATTGATCCTCATAACCTCCCATAGCCAGAAATCACTCTTCTTTGGCAAAACAGGGCAGGTGCTGCAACTTGAGTGCCATAGCTCATTTGGCTCGTGCGTTTTGCCCCTTTCCACTTCAAACACCTTCCATTCAACTCACTCAAGCTATCCCAAACCTACATTGCCAACTGTAACTCCATTTACAGTGTTCACCATTTTCATTTCAAGCTTGTGCAGGTTGAGTTTTAGGAGCTAATTCAAGGACATTCAAGGCAAGCTAGCTATTGGACAAGATCAAGTGAAGTTCAGGAAAGCTACCAGACACCTCAAAAATTGTTGAGAAGCTCTGCATTATCCTACTCGAATCCAACTGAAACAGGTTTTTCATCACTTCCTATCTCTCTATTTAGGAACATTTAGCCTTAGGTTTGTGTATAAGAAATGTAGTATTCAATGCCATGAAGCTGTACATATGCTCAGTTTTCATTTATATTAAGTGTGCTAGGAGAATTTCATCCATGAACATGCTGTAAAAATTAGGTCAGATTTTAGGGCCAGAGAAATTCTCTCTGGTCTTTGAGAGTTAGGTTTAATGCTTTATATGGTTAGAATCGTATTGAAATTTTCTACAAGTTTTGTGTTATGTGTTTTTGCAATGGAGCTCGTATGCAGGATATCCATTTTGAACCAGGCGCGCGCGCGTTGTACAAAGTCTGGAGGAAGAAGATGAAGACTTGGGCTGAGCCTGGTCTGCTTGCTTCTAACACCTCCCTTTTTCAGTTTTACACCCCCTGGCCCAATTTCTTATATTTTTGCATTTTTGAATTTTTGTTTTCTTTTCTGACTTTGTTATTTTATTTTCAAACATAAAAAATGCTTAAAAAATATTTTCATAATTTTTTACATTTATTTGGCATTTTGTTTTATTTTTTTTAACATTAAAGGTTTTTAAATACTTTTTATAAATTATTTAAAACTTGAAAATAATGTAAATGATACTTTTATTTTTATTTCTTATTTTTATTCACACTAAAAATATTATTTAAAATATAATTTATTTTTGTACATATTTTATTTTATATTGTACATATTTAATACATTTAATATATATATATATATATATATATATATATATATATATATATATATATATATATATATATATATATATATATATATATATATATATATATATATATATATATATATATATATATATATATATATATATATATATATATATATATATACTTTTATTTTATTAAATACTTAGAATAAATCTTAAAGATAATCAAAAAGAGCGACTACGATGTCGTGGAGCAGCTAGGGCAGACCCCTTCCAAAATCTCCATGATAGCTCTCCTACTCTCTCTGAGGCTCATGCTAAGGCCTTAATCAAATTTCTAAAGACGGCACACGTGCCTCAAGAAACTTCGGCTGACCAGTTTCAAGAGTGCGTGGCTAGCCTTACTGCTGATAATGATCTTGGTTTTTCCGATGCTGATTTAACTCCTAAGGGAAGAAAACACAACGACGCGCTGCATGTCTCAGTAGAGTGCAGGGGAACCACACTTGCCTATGTTCTGGTGGATACTGGTTCATCTTTGAATGTGCTACCGAAAAAGGCGTTGGACAGATTGGACTGCGAAGGTTTGACCCTAAAGCCCAGTAACATCATTGTTAGAGCCTTCGACGATTCTAAGAGGATGGTTCATGGAGAAGTGGACATTCCTATCAAGGTGGGCACATAAATTTTCAACTCTACCTTTTATGTGATGGACATTTATCCTTCATATTCTTGTTTGTTGGGAAGGCCGTGGATCCACAATGCCGGGGTAGTCACCTCCTCCCTGCACCAAATGCTAAAGTACCCAGTTCAGGGCAAGATTATAACGGTGCATGGTAAGGAAGAGTACATGATAAGTTACCTCAACTCCTTCCGCTATGTGGAGTTGGATGGCGAATTCATAGAAAAGCCTTTCCAACATTTTGAAGAGGTTTCTCCTGAGGTCGCAGTTGCAAAGACAATGACATATGTGCCTATCGTTTCAAAGCTTGTGTCTAGGATGGCATCCCTCAAAGATGCGAAGACCGTAATCAAAGAAGGTAGGAGTACTGTGTGGGGGAAACTGCCTGATTTTTCTCACAAAACGGACAAGTTCGGACTAGGATTTACTGCTGCCGGCCAGAAAGCTGTGCGTCGCTCCAGGGCTGGAGGACCACCCGTAAAAATCACTCACCATGGAATTAATGCCTTAGAAGATGATGATGAAGAAGACAACTTTGAAGATTGGATCTTTCCAACCGTCGAAGGAGGTTTAAGCAACTGGGAAGCGAAAGACTTCGTTCCCATCACTTTCATCAACCAGTAATTTATCTTTGAACAATTTCCTATTTTGGTCTGTAATAACTAAACAATTCGTACACTATTTTCACCTTATGCCTTACTCGGGGCATAAAGGTCCATTTGTAAGGGCTTGATTTCTTCATTATCATATGCCATGTTTAATGAATCATTGGACGTTTTCATCTATAAACTGTTGTGTTCATTTTATTTCCTTTTACATTTTGTTTTGTTTAAGGATGGCTATCCCTTACACACACCCACGCTCACAAAATGCAGGTACCCATCCACTCCGGATTCCATGGGTGACTATTCTGCTTTAGTCTTAGGTAACTCTGAAGATTTGGTCAATCATGCCGAGTACGAAGGTGATGAAGACTGTGAAGTGCCTGGAGAGCTAGCCAGACTTCTGCAACAAGAGGAAAGGGCTATTCTGCCCCATGAAGAGTTGCTAGAAACCATCAATTTGGGAACAGAGGAAGACAAGAAAGAGGTAAAAGTGGGTGCCAACCTAGAACCAAGTGTCAAAGAACGTCTAGTTTAATTGTTGAATGAATATGTTGAAATCTTCGCCTGGTACTATGAAAACATGCCGGGACTAGATACAGATATCGTGGTTCACCATCTCCCTACAAGAGAAGACTGTCCACCGATCAAACAAAAGGTCCTCCGAATGAGGCCCGATATGTCTGAAAAGATCAAAGTTGAGGTGATGAAGCAATTTAATGCTAGCTTTCTGGCTGTTACTTCCTATCCATAATGGGTTGCTAACATTGTTCCCGTGCCTAAGAAGGACGACAAAGTCAGAATGTGTGTGGACTATAGGGACCTAAATAGGGCTAGCCCTAAAGATGATTTTCCACTGCCACACATCGACATCTTGGTTGACAACACAGCTCAACACAAGGTATTTTCCTTCATGGATGGATTCTAGGGATACAACCAGATCAAAATGGCCCCCGAAGACATGGAGAAAACTACTTTTGTCACGCAGTGGGGTACCTTCTGCTACAAAGTGATTCCATTCAGACTGAAGAATGTCGGGGCAACCTATCAACGCGCCATGGTAGCTTTGTTTAATGATATGATACATCATGAGATCGAAGTCTACGTAGACGACATGATAGCCCATTCACAGATAGAAGAAGAACACCTTGATCATCTGCAAAAGTTGTTTGTTAGATTGAAGGAATATAAGCTCAGACTGAACCCTAGCAAGTGCACTTTTGGAGTCAGGTCTGGTAAACTTTTGGAATTTATCGTCAGCAACAAAGGAATTGAGGTTGATCCTGCTAAAGTCAAAGCTATACAAGAAATGCCTGCCCCGCGCACTGAAAAGGAGGTTAGAGGCTTCTTGGGACGCTTAAACTATATTGCGAGGTTCATCTCTCACCTAACATCTACCTGTGAGCCAATCTTCAAGCTGTTGAAGAAAGATCAGGTGGTTGAATGGAACAATGATTGTCAAGATGCTTTTGATAAGATCAAGGAGTATTTGCTGGAACCTCCTATCTTGATGCCACCCGTGGAAGGAAGGCCGTTAATCATATATCTGACTGTTTTGGATAACTCAATGGGGTGCGTACTGGGCCAACATGACGAGTCTGGTCAAAAAGAGCATGCCATTTATTACCTTAGCAAAATGTTTACCGACTGTGTGATTCGCTAGTCATTGCTCGAGAAAACTTGCTGCGCTTTGGTATGGGTTACTCGTCGGCTAAGGCAGTATATGTTGACTCATACCACTTTGTTGATTTCTAAAATGGATCTGATTAAGTATATCTTCGAGAAGCCTGCTTTATCTGGAAGAATCTCTAGATGGAAAATGATCCTAACAGAGTATGATATCCAGTATACAACCCAAAAAGCTATAAAGGGGAGTGTACTAGCTGATCATCTAGCTCATCAAGCCGTCGAAGATTACCAATCTATGAGATTCGACTTCCCTTACGAAGACATCATGACATTGGACAACGTTGAAGGTAATGGACCGTATGACGGACCTAAACAAGGATCCCGATGGACCCTGTACTTTGATGGTGCTTCAAATGCACTTGGCATCGGTATCGGTGCGGTACTTATTTCTCCGGAAGGATGCCATACCCCCTTCAGTGCCCGACTCTGCTTCAGCTGTACCAACAATATGGCTGAATATGAAGCTTGTATCTTCGGTCTCAAGGCTACTATTGACTTGGGAATCAAATCTTTGGTCATATTTGGGGACTCAGCTTTGGTTATCAATCAAATCAAAGGAGACTGGGACACTAAACATCCTAATCTTATCCCATACAAAGAACATGTCTTGACATTGTTGCCTCATTTCGAGCAGATTACTTTCGAGCACTTCCCGCGAGAAGAAAATTAACTAGCAGATTCTCTAGCTACAATGTCTTCCATGTTTAAACTCAACTGGGATAATGAGGCTCCCCAAATCACCATCGAGCGAATGGACGAACCTGCGCACTGTCATGAGATTAATACCGAAGAAGTAGTGGAACAACCCTGGTTTCATGAAATCAAAAGGTATCTCCAGACTCGAGAATACCCTGAAGGAGCTTCAGTCAATGACAAAAAGTTCTTAAGGAGATTTGCTGCCAAATTCTTCCTGAGCAATGGTATCCTATATAAGCGTAACCATTATTGTGTTCTACTTCGTTGTGTGGATAAAGCCGAAGCTGAGTTGATCATGACTGAAATACATAGTGGCACCTTTGACACCCATTTGAGCGGACATACGATGGCTAAGAAGATTCTAAGGGAAGGCTACTACTGGTCTACCATGGAAGCTGTCTGTCATCAATACGCTCGTACTTGTCACAAATGCCAAGTCTATGCTGACAAGGTACATATTCCTCTTGTTCCTCTCAACGTTCTAACAGTTCCTTGGCCATTCGCAATGTGGGGAATCGACATGATTGGAGAGATCAAGCCCACGGCATCCAATGGACATCGCTTCATCCTGGTGGCTATTGATTACTTCACCAAATGGGTCGAAACAGCTTCCTACGCCTCCGTTACAAAGAATGTGGTTGCCCGCTTCATCAAGCAGAACCTCATATGCCAGTATGGTATCCCCGACAAGATTATCACGGACAACGGTACGAATTTGAACAATACTGTGATCACCGCTCTGTGCGAGCAGTTCAAAATTCAACATCACAATTCATCCCCCTATCGGCCAAAGATGAATGGTGCTGTTGAATCTGCGAACAAAAATATCAAGAAGATCATTCAAAAGATGACAGTCACCTATAAAGACTGGCATGAGATGTTACCGTTTGCTCTGCACGGATATCGTACCACGGCGCGTACTTCAACAGGGGCAACCCCTTTTTCTTTGGTATATGGCATGGAAGCTATTTTACCTATGGAAGTTCAGATTCCTTCCTTGAGGATCATGAAGGATACTGGTTTGAGTGAAGACGATTGGATTCAGACCCGGCTTGACCAACTTAACTTGATCGACGAGAAGCGACTTACTGCTGTTTGTCATGGTCAGACGTATCAAAAATGGATGATCAAGGCTTTTAACAAGAAAGTCAGACGTCAGGTATATCAAGTCGGAGATCTTGTAATCAAGAGGATCATCTTGCCGCAAAGTGATCCCAGGGGCAAGTGGACTCCTACTTACGAAGGACCATTTGTGATCAAGAACATCTTTTCTGGTGGGGCAATGATTCTGACCACCATGGACGGCGATGACTTGCTGCACCCTACGAACGCAGACATAGTCAAAAGATACTACACATAAAACGAACTGACAAGTTGAAAACCCGAAAGGGCGACTTGGGCAAAAATGGGCATCCCGGTGAATCGAAAACCCAAAAGGGTAATTCAGGCAAAAATTAGGGATAAACAAAAGAATCTCTACACCCAGAAAGTTTAAAACCAGAAAGGGTGACTTGGGCAAAAAAGGGTTTCCCCGTGGATCAAAAACCCGAAAGGGCGGTCCAGGCAAAAGTTAGGGAATTAAAGCGTATGACTATGTCTCGTCGGATCACTTTAAGGACAATCTCTTTACCAACAAGCTCCAAGCTTCTGATCAATCCAATCATCCGCGGACGAAGCAACAAATGGACAAGACACTCAAAGTTGTGAAGGCTATAGAAGAATGGGAACCCCATGGAATTGTTACACATAGCCATCTTTCTTTTGTATAAAATTTTTCTCAATTTTACGACAACATTCTCTTACTAGGATGTCTGTCTCCTTTGTACAAAAATACTTACAAAAGTTAATACAAAAATACTTCAAAGTGCAGAAATTCGCTTGCCTTTCTTTTCTTTTTACACTTATGGTTTATTTGAAAACGTCCAATGGTTTGTTAAATAGGCATATGCATTTGAATATAATCATTGCTTACAAATAAAACAAATTGAGAAAGGATAATTACTGGTAGGTCGAAGTGTAGGAAGACGTCTTTGTGCTATTCCAGAAGGAATCCCCTGCAGTAAGTCATTTAGATCCTCAACGAAAACTAAAACCTTGAGGTATATATCCCCAGCGGATTTAAATTTCAAAATTCCCATCAGGGTAAGTCTCTAAACTCCCGATCCCCAGTGGAGCCCGAAAACTTTGAACTGCAGACCCTCAGCGAAGATGAAACCTTCTTCCCCCAGCGGAGTCAAATTTCCAACTATCAATCCCCAGCGGGAACCATTCAGTTTTCCCCAAATTCCCCAACGGTTTATCTTAAAAGTCTGAGAATCAACCAGATAACAGTTAACTTTTTGTCTTATCCCCAACTAGGATAATTCCCCAGTAGATTGGCATACAACCCAAGCTACTGATTTACCAACCAGAGTAAACACTCTCCCCACAAAGTTATTTCCCAACAAAACGAAGATTCTAGTTCCTGTTTCTCTATTTGAAGCCTCCTAGGTTTTAATTCCGCAGTAGAGATCGTCAGATTTTTCCTTATTTCCCCAGGAAGGTCATGAAGAATTCTCACATCCCCACAGAAGTTGTCAAAGCTCTTATTAATCCCTACAAGTCACCAAGGATTTTCAGTCCCCAACAGTGGTCCCAGGATTTCTCATCTTCAACAATCAAAGATTTTTGGAATCCCCAACATCGGTCAAGGATTTACTTCCCCCGGCAGCAGTCAAAGATTTCATTATCTCCAGTTATCAAGGATTTATTTTCCTCAACCAAGACAGCTAATCAGCTTACATGCACATCCATTACATTCATATATCATAAGCATTGATGGAACACATTTTATTGCATCATACATATCATGCGACATAACTTTGTGCTTTAGCTAACATTCTATCTTCTTCAGGATAAGATTAAAAAGCTATCATTCAGAATTTCAAGTTAAGATACAGTATGGATACACCCCCAAATGCGACGGTCATTCTATTACTCATTCAGACTTCAGCAATAAGATACAGACTAGATACGCTCCAGACACGGTGGCCATTCTATTTCTCATTCAGATTCGACTATAAACTTCAAGTTCAGATACACTCCAGACACGGAAGTCATTCTGTTACTTGTCCGGATCCCAGTTACAGTACGAATACACTCCAAACACGAAAGTCATTCTGCTACTCATACAGATCTCAATTTCAGATATAGTCCAGATACGCTCCAGACACGGTTGCCATTCTGTCACTCATTCAGAATTTATCCCCAGCACATAGATGCTTCATACACGGATGTTTCTCTGTCACCCATTCAGAATACAGATACACTCCAGACACGGCAGTCATTCTGATATTTATTCAAGAATCAAATACAGTTACAACTTGGATACGCTCTAGACACGGACGCCTTTCCCTTGCTCGTACAAACCCAATCTCTAGATACAACCCAGATACGCTCCAAGTACGGATACCATTCTGATGATTCATTCTACTTATTTTCAACAAACAAATTTTGGATGGCATCTCTAAGCCCATCTCCAGAAAGGTTCTACTATATCCAAATGGCATCTTTAAGCCCATTCCCTCAGATACATTTTGACGAGTGCAAATTTACGGGCACTCTAGTGTCCAATCCTCTTTTACCTTCGAGTCACGAAAGGTAAACTTGCCAATCTAACTCTTCAGGTTCAAGAAGATTGAACAGGGTCAACTGTTGTACCCCAAAATTTTCCTTCTCATTTTATCAACATTTCTCATCACAAGGCTCTTGGAACTCAAGATCAAGCTAGGGTTTGCTCTGCTCAAGACATCTCCTTGCACTGATGACCTAAATTAGGGTTTGAGTTTGCACAAGGATTTTTGGACCTTCAATGCTCAAATTGACTTTCATACTTCATGTTGGACTCATAAGTTTGCTCATACCAAGTTTCAAGTCTTGAATCAAATTTTTGCCCAATCAATTGGACAGTTGACCTAGAAATCAGCTGTATTGGAGAAAAAGTCAACTGTGGCCAATTTGCAGTCAAACCTCATGAATTTTGACCCACATCAACATTATGAACTCATATGAACCATTTGATCAAGTTTTGACCACAATTCCACAAGAAATTTGATCAGATCACCAAAAGGGCAAAATGGTCATTTTTAGGGTTTTGACTGTTTGACCTAGCCAATGGAAAATCAAGCTCAACCATGGACTCAAGGACTCAATTAAATCATCTTGACTGATTCAACAAGTTCAAAAGATCTCAAATGCATGGGATTGATAGATGAATTTTTCAGTCAACTAATCAAAATTTGACTATACACTGAAAAGTCAAACTTTGACTTTTTGGTCAAAATCAAGTGCCAATGGTCATTTTTCATCAAGATGTATCAAATTATGAAACTTGTTCACCAAGAAACCCAAAATTGCGAATTAGGGTTTGAAATTGAAAATTTTCATAACTTAGAATTTTTCTAAGTTATGAAATTTTCTTAATTTTTCCTAACTTTGTCACACATTTTCACCAAGATGCAAATGGATTCAAACAAAACTTACAACATGAAAGTTGTAGTCCTCCACAAAGTATACAACTTTTATTCACAAATTTTTCTCAAAAGAATCTTGGATCTCAAGTTATGATTTTTGGAACAAGGGTCCCTGAAACTTTTAACTTAGAGAAATTTTGCCCTAGTTTAGGCAGGATTTTGACCCATCTTCTTGGCCATTTTTCACATAGTTCCACTTGGAATCTCAAGTTGCATTTCAAATATGGATTATAGTGCATGTTGCAAGCTTTCCAAATTGTCTAAGAACTCCTCAAACACATTTGTGGTTAGGGAGAATCGAATGCTTGAAGTTGGCAAAAACTCACTTTGTATCCATGGCCAATACATGTTCACTCAAGTGGCATTTTCAAACCAGCATGCTTTGTACTAGTTTGCAGGCCTCTAAACCAATTCACACTCCTTAATTAAATTTAAATCCATCAGTCTAAGCATTTTTTTTGGCCATTTGGGCATTGTACACAAAACTAAGCCTTAATTAGAAAAAGGTACATTTCCATTTTGGAAAAGGTATGCTTTATGTCAAAACATGATCTTTGAAGCATAAGGCCAAGATCTCAGAAGCCAAATCAAATCCACAAATTGCAAGTATCAAGAGGATTGTATTCATCATGTTATATGGCTGGTACAGGCTTGTGATAACAACTTACACATTCTTGCTTCACAAAGAAGAAAACTTGCAAAATCCTCCCAACTTGAAAACCAACCATTATTAGCTGACACAAACATTGCAAACACATTTCACATAACCCTTTGAGCAATAAACACGAGGGATTGATCCTCATAACCTCCCATAGCCAGAAATCACTCTTCTTTGGCAAAACAGGGCAGGTGCTGCAACTTGAGTGCCATAGCTCATTTGGCTCGTGCGTTTTGCCCCTTTCCACTTCAAACACCTTCCATTCAACTCACTCAAGCTATCCCAAACCTACATTGCCAACTGTAACTCCATTTACAGTGTTCACCATTTTCATTTCAAGCTTGTGCAGGTTGAGTTTTAGGAGCTAATTCAAGGACATTCAAGGCAAGCTAGCTATTGGACAAGATCAAGTGAAGTTCAGGAAAGCTACCAGACACCTCAAAAATTGTTGAGAAGCTCTGCATTATCCTACTCGAATCCAACTGAAACAGGTTTTTCATCACTTCCTATCTCTCTATTTAGGAACATTTAGCCTTAGGTTTGTGTATAAGAAATGTAGTATTCAATGCCATGAAGCTGTACATATGCTCAGTTTTCATTTATATTAAGTGTGCTAGGAGAATTTCATCCATGAACATGCTGTAAAAATTAGGTCAGATTTTAGGGCCAGAGAAATTCTCTCTGGTCTTTGAGAGTTAGGTTTAATGCTTTATATGGTTAGAATCGTATTGAAATTTTCTACAAGTTTTGTGTTATGTGTTTTTGCAATGGAGCTCGTATGCAGGATATCCATTTTGAACCAGGCGCGCGCGCGTTGTACAAAGTCTGGAGGAAGAAGATGAAGACTTGGGCTGAGCCTGGTCTGCTTGCTTCTAACACCTCCCTTTTTCAGTTTTACACCCCCTGGCCCAATTTCTTATATTTTTGCATTTTTGAATTTTTGTTTTCTTTTCTGACTTTGTTATTTTATTTTCAAACATAAAAAATGCTTAAAAAATATTTTCATAATTTTTTACATTTATTTGCCATTTTGTTTTGTTTTTTTTTAACATTAAAGGCTTTTAAATACTTTTTATAATTTATTTAAAACTTGAAAATAATGTAAATGATACTTTTATTTTTATTTCTTATTTTTATTCACACTGAAAATATTATTTAAAATATAATTTATTTTTGTACATATTTTATTTTATATTGTACATATTTAATACATTTAATATATATATATATATATATATATATATATATATATATATATATATATATATATATATATATATATATATATATATATATATATATATATATATATATATATATATATATATATATATATATATATATATATATATATATATATATATATATATATATATATATATATATATATATATATACATACACATATATACTTTTATTTTATTAAATACTTAGAATAAATATACAAAAATATTACATTTTTATTTTTATTATTATTTATACTAAAAAATACGTTTTTAAGTATATTTCATTTTTGTACATATTAATATATTTTTTGTATATAAATAATAGATTATATTTATTTTCTTAAAGAAATTAGGGTTTACCCCTTTAACAAATAAAACTAATCTTTTTTTTTTTAATTTTATTTATACTCTTTTACATTAAAAATACTTTACATACATAAAGAAATATTAAACTTCTTTTTGCATAATACATTTTATTTAATATTTATTTATTTTGCTTATTTAAATATTGTACATTTAAATATTGATGCATTGTAAATTCAATTTGGATGTAATAGTAACTAGGGTTTATATTTCTTGTCAAATATCCCCCTATTCAAAAATTGTATCCCCATCCCCATAATCATGTTGTAATAGCTTAGAATTTAAATTCTCGCACTTTTACGTTTTCAATTATGCCATGATTAGAGAATTAGGGTTTGTATGCAAAAATCCAATTAACAAATAGTTTGATCTAATCAATGACAAAAATGCATGAAAATCAAACACAATGCACACTTGCACCCCTAGGATTACAATCCACTTGTTGCCTTCAAAAATAGGCCATGGTATGCATGTTGGGTACTTTGGCAAAACAAAAACAAAACAAAAGATCATAGTCCCTCGATGACGCTATCTTGGTTGCCTAAACAAAAATGATCAAGTCCCTCAAGAAAATTGCCAAAGATACTTGACACAATTGCTATCATGGTCTATACGATGACCCGCGCCTGTCCCGTTTAACATCCTAACACAAGGTTGTTCACCAAATGCAATGGTGGAACAACACTGTTAAAAGGGTTAAAAACATAAGAAAGATCTTTGAGTAAAATAGGGTAGATCGCTCTTAGTTACTTGATCAAAAGCTTGTAAAACATCCTTGCTATTTTCAAACACACTTCACAACACAATTTCAAAAACATTTCCCAAAACAAACTTTCAAATATTGAAATCTTTTCAAAAGACAAAAACAACTTTGTATACATTCAAACAAGAATCATTACAAAGGTTGCCACAATGATGGCCTCTTTTCAAAACATCTTTCAAAACCACACACAAAACACAATTTCAAACAATTGAAAAGCACCATTTCAAACAATTGAAAAGAAAAGCAAGTGATCTAAATAAGTAACTAAGAGCCCATGGATAACCATGGATGAAATGGGTGCTTGCACCTTCCTTTTAATAATCTACTCCCCGAACCCAAGAAAACATCTCAAAGGTCTTTCCTGTGCTTTTTGACCTTTCCTTAGGATAAAATAAAAAGTCGATGGCGACTCTTGCTAAATCGAAACATTTGCGAAAATAAAACGCAAAATCCCAAGTCAGTTCTCCCACCGTATCACATTATCCTTCACTTGTACATTACCCATTAGTATCACATGAGATGGTTCTAAAATATACTTCCAAAGTTGTGACACATGGAACACATCATAAAAAGTCGAGAGGTTAGGTGGCAAGGCCACCCTATAAGTAACAATCCCACTTTGTCTGAAATCTGATACGAACCAATAAACTGAGGAGTGAGTTTCTTCGATTTCAATGCTCGTCCAACATCGGTCACCAGGGTGACTCTAAAAAATACACGATTTCCCTCCTGAAATCTAAGGTCTTTCCTCTGCTTGTCATTGTAACTCTTCTGCCTATTCTGCAAAGTCTTCATCTTTTCCCGAATTAACTTCACTTTCTGTATAGTCTGTTGAACAATTTCTAGTCCAAGCATTACACATTCTCCAGATTCATACCAACACAACAGAGTTCTGCACCTCCGACCATAAAATGCTTCGAATGGTGCCATTCTAATTCTAGAATGGTAGCTATTGTTATAAGTAAACTCTATTAGTTGAAGATAACTATCTCACGTTCATCCTTGCTCAAGTACGTAAGCTCTCAGTAAATCATCCAATGACTGAATAGTTCTCTCCGATTGTCCATCTGTCTGTGGATGATATGTTGAAATCAATCTCAATTTAGAGCCCAACACATCCAGTAAACTCTTCCAAAAATCATAAGTAAACCTTGGATATCTATCTGACACAATGCTAGACAGAACACCATGTAGTTTTACAATCATACGAATATAAATCTATGCTAACCGTGGTACCGAAAAACTGATACAGATCAGAATAAAATGAGTTGACTTCGTTAGCCTATCCATAATCACCCAAATCACATCATGTCCTCTTGGACTACTCAGCAACCCAGTCACAAAGTCCATGGATATACTATCCCATTTCCATTTTGGAACATATAACGGTTCCAACAACCCTTCAGGTTTTTGATTTACTTTAAGGGTTTGTTTAGGTATAATTGCTTATAAGATCCTACACCCGGATCTAGGAATTCCTTAGGTAAGTAGCAATAGATCATCAAGATTGTACGGTGTACACTGGTATGGCTAACATGATGGCTACAGTTAGTATGACACTTTAGTTTGTACTAATGTTCCTTGAGTCAGTCAAGGATAACATTAGGCTTTCACGTAGTGTCGCTAACACTAACTTACTTTTAGAGCCTTAATTGACCCAACTTGGCCGTTAGAAAGTAGTGAGATAGCCGGCTTTGATACAGTCCATAGCTAGTTGATACTCGAGGCTATGCTCATTAAGATTCGACTTTCAGGATGTTTTGATGGCAAACCTGTTATCATGCTAAAATAAAGCATGCGAGAAAGATCTGTGATATGAGATTCCTAGAACCCGATTACTATTTCAGGATAAGTTGAGCCAACTTAACTTCAGTAGGGTATTTACCTATGGACTTCATGCAAGCCTTTAAACTTAAGACTCTTGTGTGACTTGTTTGTGTTTGCTACTTATCTAACATGAACATAACATCATAACATCATAATATCATAACATCATAACATCATAACATAACATTTTCACTAACCATTTAAAGGACCTAGGGATTTATCTTTGTTCCTTGTTGCAGGTTATGACCTCCGCTCGCAGAAATACTATTCGAATCAATTTTGTAAGGGTACCTTCCAAGCTTAAGGAGTTAGTCTCAAAGATTCCTTAAAACTCTCAATTCATCCAAAGGCCTGGTTATCTACTCAGTTTGGTTACCTCATGTTTTGAAGAAGACATGATGAGTATTCTGTTCTAGTTCTTTGATCCTAAGCATCACTGCTTTACTTTCCCGGGTTACCAGTTGGTACTCACAATGGAATATTTTTCTAAGCTACTTGTATTACCTATTCTTGATCAGACATCCTTCACCGATTTAGAGAAAGTTCCAAAACCTAAAGACATTGCAGCAGCCTTAATCTAAAGCAGTTAGACATTGTGTCTAATTGGGAAACAAGAAGTAGAGTTAAAGGTCTTATTGCTAAATTTCTGATAGAGAAGGCTCAGTTGTTTCTAGATGCTATGAGTTTTCATTCTTTTGAGGAATTCTTGGCTCTGTTGACCTATGGTTTAGTACTATTCCCTAACCCAGACCAACTCATAGATGTGAACACCGTCAAACTATTTCTTACTCATAATCCTTTGCATACTGTGATCGGTGGAAATAGAACTGACTGTTTTTTAAGCTGGTTCGCAAAATGTCGCGGTAAGCAAGAGTCGCCACCGTCTTTTATATTCTCCAACATGGAAAGGACAAAAGCACAGCAAAATTCCTTCTTTGAGAATGTTTCTCGGTTCGGGAGGTAGATTTATAGAAAGGGAAGTTGTTAGCACCCTTTCTATCCGTGGTTATCCACGGGCTCTTAGGTACTTGCTCTTATGTTTTCAAAAATTGTTTGCTTTTCAAGTGGATGTGGGTTTTGAAAAAGTTTCGTTTGAAAAATTTCTAAGTAACTCTTGTATCAGTCCTCAAGAGTGTATGAAAAATTTGTTTGAAAACCTTTTGAAAGTGTAGGTGTGAAAAGTATTTTTGTTTGTTTTGAAAAGAGCAAGTACTTAAGAGAAATCTACCTACTCTAAGGAATTAAGCTGTGTAAGAGTCCTTTAGATAGTGCTATCCCACCATTGAGAGGTAGGTAGCACCACCGTTAGAAGTGTTCGGGTCAATTCGATTGTAGGGACAGTGTCGTCACCGAAGCAACAGTTAGGACACCTTAGAAGTAACTCTAATGTCCTAGATCCTTTTTTAATCCGAGGCAACCGTTTCGAGGCAACTGGATCTTGGGCATAAGAGCGACCGCTAAAACGTCCTATACTTGACGACCACGTTTCGAAGGCAACGAGTGAGGCGTACCTAAGAGTGGCATCTGCTTTGTGTGTTGTATTCAGTTAATGTTTGTCTTTGTTGTTAGTGAGCTACGAGTTGTTTTTATTTACCATACATTCTTGCATGCATTTAACAGTTAAGGGGTGCAGAAAGTAAATTGCGGAAACATAAATCCTACGCTATTACAAGGCACGGGTCTATACATCGCCAAAAATACAAAAGACCCGTTTTTGGTAAATAAGTGCGAGAAATAAAGCAGTAAAATCCTAATTACTATTACATCCGGAGGCAGTTACATAATAATCAAAAATAAGGAATTAAAACTTAAATGCGCGCGAAAGAATCGGGAATGTCCTAAGGGTGTTGACCCTTTTAAGAAAAGAAATTGAATTTTTTTGGTTTTTTTGGTGATTAAATGAAATTAAAAACTAATTGTTAAACTAATTAATTAATTTATTGAAAGAAAATATATTTTTGTGTTTTTTATGTTTTTTATGAAATAAAAGAAAAGAATTAAAATTCTAAGTTAACCTAATTCTAAATTATTTTATTTGTTAAAAGAAAAGTCAAAATTGCCTAATTAAACTATTTCAATTAATGTTTATTTACAAAATAATATGATAATAATAATAATGATGTTAATTCTTGTTTTTTTTTATTTTTTATGAAAATATTAGTTGGTTAATTATGTTAATAAGAAATGAAATAAAAAAGGTTAGAAATTAAATTGGAAAATAAAAAAATGAAAAGAAAAGAATAAACCCATGGAAGGGGGTATTGGGCCAGGAAGGGGGGTGCATTGTTGGAATTATGGCCCATTTGCATCTCCAGCTCGTTTGACCTTTTGGATAGCCTACGCCCACGTTGACTCCAGAGCATGGTATTCCTCACTTTTTGTCCTTTGGATCTGCATTGATGGACGCTTGGAGCGCTGGGATGGGAGGCTTATGATACACCTCATCTTGGAATCTGCACAGGAAAGCATTTGACAAAATAATATGGAAATTATAGGGGGACCTGGGAATCGAACCCAGGTCCCAGAGATTACCAAGTCACTGCCAGCCACTACACCAAACGCGCTTCTTTGTAAATATAATAGAAACAAAAGAATATATGACATAAGTGCCCCATGTGCTGAAACGTGCGTGCCAATTTGAATGGACCACTCCCTGCTTGCCACGCCCTTCGTCTTCAACCTTTGCTGTAAACATAAAACATATAGCGGGGGTTTTAAACCCCCACAAAATGCAGACATTTTAAAAATAGCGAATATACGCTCATTGAATATAAAAAGGGCGCGAGGTGTTCATCCTGTTCGTCTTGTCACGCTGATTTTGACCATATATGTTTGGAGTTCTAATTTTACAACATGAGAATAACCCCAATTTCAAAGCTCTGACAACCTAGAAATTGCTAATGGTAACTTTCAATCCAGGGCGCCATTCTCAAATTAAATCATGTGGAACGCTTTGTATTGATCCTGTGAGCATAATGCTATCAACAAAAAGTGTTAAAAATGCATGAATATATGACTGTAATTTTGAGAAAGAATGAAAACCGTGTGACTTGTATAGCGTGATTCCTTGAGGTTTTTGACTTGTTAATGATTGCAAAAGGTTCCTTGAAGGGTCAGGAGTGTGTTTGGAGAGAGCTTGAATTGTGTGGGAAGATGGTTTTCAATTTGTGATTTTTTCTCTTGAAAATTTGAGATTGGCTTGGCCGTTTTGGAGCTTTCTAGGTCGTGTGTTGTGTTGCCAAGGCTTGCATATAAGGTTTTGAATGAGTATCAATCCATATAATGAACATTAAACCAATGCAATTATGTTCTTGATTTTGCCATAAACTCCATTGAAGAAAACTTGCCTTTTGTGTCCAATTTTGAATTTTGTACTTGAAATAAGCCTTACACGAATTTGGCATGTGAATAATGGTGTATCAAAGCTATTCAAACTCAAAGATATCCCTCCATTAATTTTCTTGATTTTTATTTGAATTTTAAAGATTTAAAATGAATTAAATCAAATAAAATTAAATAAAAATGGAAAAATTAATTTTTAATCTTAAAATAAATTGTGGGGCACGTGGGAGGCATGGCCAAGCTGAACCAAGTGGAAAAAGTGGGCCCTTTTTGTCAAAAATGAAGTTTCAAGGATAATTGACTTTGGCCATTTCACAAAAATTTCCCAACTTCTCCAATGCATATCTTGCTCAATTTTGAAGCTATGAACATGTTTTTGGACATTTTGGAAAGGTATTGAATTCCTCTAACCAATGTCTTTGGTCCCATGTCATTTTTATTTACCAATCTCAAGTTATGGTCTTTGACTTAAAGTGCCTTTTTGTTGACTTTTGAAAATGACCTATAATGTTGAAATTGATAACTTTTTGTGAGAGCATTTCTTGGACTTGGAATGTGAAGATGAGTTGTAGGAAATGTCTTCCCCTTCAAGATGAGCATTGGATGGGATTTTTCTTATGAACCATGAAAAAGTTATGCCTTGGTCAAGTTACAGTTGACTTTTCAGCTGTCCAAAAATAGAAACTTTTGCATCTTGATGATTTTTGAGCCATTCTTGTGAAATCATGGTCAAGATTTGACCATATGATGATTGTGGCTTCAAAATAAGATGTTGACCAAATTTTTTGACTTTTGACTGCCAAATGACCATTTTGCCCCTATAGTTGATTGTGAAGCAATTATGGTTTTTGACTGTGCAACTTGACCTTGTGAGCCTTGAAACTTGGCATGTAGATACTTGACAATGTGTATGAGCATATGGGACTTGATTGAGCCCTTGAAAACCTCAACTTACTTGCAAGAACGAAAACCCTAATTTTGATAGGCTTAGGAGGGTGCTTGACTGTGTAGCCTTTGAGTAGACTTTGAACCATTTGAGGTGATGCTTGTCAAAACTTTGAAGAATAGGGGAGGGAAAATTTTGGGGTACAACACATACTTTGCTTGGAGATATTTTGCACTCTCTTCACACTCGTACTATGAGAGAGAGAGAGAGAGAGGGAATCTCATGTGTTGCATACATTTACTATCCAGGTGGTTTATTTCACACCTTCCCTGATCAGTGATGAAGAATGAACAAGGTTTGAGGTGGTCTCGAAGTATGATATCACTCTCTCATTCAGGTATCTATTGGTGTTCCCGATCTCAGGGGGACATCACTATTATTGAAAGATGTGGGGAATTCCCTAATGTGCGGCTCCTTGGAATAAGGGGAGGTATTACTTACAACCCTTCTTTAGCTCTACGTCAATTTGGTTATGCTCGAAGAGACGACCCTCATGATATGCTTATCCAGGGTATTGTATTAGACTACGGGAATGATCCCCAAGGTTACCGTCAAAGGTTTGTACGTGCTTAGGGCATGGTGAATAAGATTGATAGCAAGACTTTGGGACACAAAAAATCCATTCCTTTGGAGCCCTACCTAAGATGGATGTGATCTCGTACTCAAAGCCTTATAATGCCATATCCTGCTGTCCTACCAGTAATTATGGAGCCTGTTGTTGAAGGAGATATCCCTCATACCATTTTTCATCTAGATATGCAAACTGACCTTGAAGAGCTACAGAAGTCTTGGATTCAACTGAAAGAAGAAATAGACACCTTTGAGACTCAGTTCTATGCTAGTGAGAAGAAAGTATTGGAGATGAAAAAATGACTTCATGAAGAGCAAAGTCTTAATGCATATGTCAACACAAAGAGGAAGCGTCCATGGGAGACTTGAGTCATAATCTATTTCTTTGTAACCCCTTTTGTTATAATTTGAACTTACTAATAAGAATATTTATTTCTGTTTCCTTTTGATTAAAAAATTTATATCCCATGAGGTCCTTGAAAACATTGCATATGCATCTACATGCCATACATATCATTGCATAATAGGTTTCTAAGACATGCTTCTCATCTTCTTGCTTTTATTTCAGCAAAATGGATCTCGAACAGATAGTCAATGAACTCCAGGCTCAAAATGCCCAATTCTAAGAGATGTTCCTAAACTTAGCAAAGGGGAAAGAATAACTTAAGGCGCTCATCAACAACAGGAAGAAGAAGAAGACAAAGAAACCAATCAACATCCTTAACATGGGGAGAAGGTTCAGAGGTCCATTCAAGCGAGCTCAAGATCTTGATATCCCATCGGACGAAGATGACAAAAAGGAGGAAGACGATAAGAGTGTTAAAACTAAAAAAAGCAATCATGGTTGTGACAAATATTCTGCTGAAGAGGAAAAAGATTATTTGGATGAACAATATGCCCATGCCGACGAGAAGTATAAGTTGCTAGAAGAGCGTGTGAAAGCTATGGAGATCCAGAAGGTGCCTGGCTTGAACTTTGAAGAATTGAGTTTAGTCCCAAGATTTGTCATTCATCCTAAGTTTAAAACTCCTACCTTTGCCAAGTATGATGAGGTCTCTTGCCCGAAGCTGCATTTGAGATCATATGTTTGGAAAATTCAACCACACACTACTGATAAGAAATTATGGTTGTACTTATTTCAAGAGAGTCTATCTGGAACACAATTGGAATAATATTATCAAATCGAGGGTACCAATATCCATACCTCAGAAGATTTGGCTGCAAATTTCTATAGATAGTATCAGTATAATTTTGATCTGGCACCAAGCCGCATGCAACTACAAATTATGTCCATGGGTTTTGAGGAAAGCTTTACAGAGTATGCACATAAATGGAGATGTTGCAGGCATAGTTCAACCTCCTTTGGTTGTTAGGGAATTGGTTGATATGTTCATGAGTACGCTAACATGTCCTTTCTATAATCATATACTTGGAAGTTCTTCACCCGGTTTCACTGAACTGATATTGACAAGGGAACATGTTGAGAATGGAATCAGAAGTGGTAAAATTCAGGTGGCTACATCTTCAAATACTGAGAAAATGTCATACAATGGTATGAAATAATCCAATGTTGAGGGTGACTGCAACCAATCTGTAGAGGCAGTTCTGATCTCTAATCTCGCGATAGTGCAACAAAAACAGAATAATCAGCGTAGGCAGGATGCACCTAGGAGACAGTTCACCAGAATCAACATGCTGTTGTCTCAAGAATTGCAACACATGTTGAAGGCAGAGTTGATTACACTGAAGGATCTTCCTCAGAACCCTAATACTTCCTCTCTCCATTACAATCCCAATGCAAGGTATGCATATCACTCCAACAGTCATAGACATGACACTAATAGCAGTTGGGCTCTGAAAAATAAGATTTAAGATATGATTGACTCTAAAGAGGTTAAATTTGATCCTCCTGAGACTCCTAATGTGATTAATGCACATATGCCTAATGATGAAAAAGGTGTTAATGATATTGATGTTGTTTCTTATGTCAACATTGTGGAAGACGCTAATAGCGATTGCGACATAGATAGTTGGATCTTCCCTACTATCGGCAGTGGGCTCAACAATTGGAAGGCTGAAGACTATGTTGAGATCTTTGCTTGGTTTTATGAAGACATGACAGGGCTTAATACTAACATTGTGGTTCACCATCTACTGATGAAAGAAGGTTGTCCTCCTATAAAGCAGAAGGTTCGTCGTATGCGTCCGAGATGTTTGAAAAGATCAAAGTTGAAGTCATGAAGCAGTTCAGTGTAGGTTTCTTAGCTGTTACGTACTATCCTCAGTGGGTTGAAAATGCGGTGTCGGTGCCCAAGAAGGACGGTAAGGTACGTATGTTTATAGACTACAGGGATTTGAATAAAGCAAGCCCAAAAGATGACTTTTTCGCTTCCACATATTGATGTTCTGGTTGACAACACCGTTCAGCACAAAGAATTTTCCTTCATGGATGGTTTCTCTGGTTATAATCAAATCAAGATGGCACATGAAGACATGGAGAAGACTACTTTTGTCACACAGTGGGGCACTTTCTATTACAAAGTTGTGCCTTTTGGTTTGAAGAACACTAGTGCAACATATCAGCATGCTATGGTAGCTTTATTCCATGATATGATCTATCATGAGATAGAAGTTCTACATTGACGACATGATAGCCATGTCTCATACCGAAGAAGAACATATCGACCACCTGAACAAGCTGTTTGAGAGACTGAAGAAATACAATTTGAGGTTGAATCTAAACAAGTGCACCTTTGGGGTAAGATCCAGTAAAATCCTAGGTTTCATCATCAATGGTAAAAGTATTGAAGTTGACCCTGCCAAGATTAAAGCCATTCAAGAAATGCCAGCTCCCCGTATTGAGAAGGAAGTCAGAGGTTTCTTGGGACGATTGAACTACTCTGCCAGATTTATTTCACATTTAACTGCTACTTGTGAGCCAATCTTCAAGTTACTAAAGAAAGATCAAGTAGTGATGTGGAATAAAGATTGTCAAGTAGCCTTAGACAAAATCAAGGAGTACCTCCAAGAACCTCCAAGATATCCTTCTAAGAATTATTAATGAAATTAGATTATTCAGCATTTCAAAATATGTTATTCCTTTAATGTTTACAATTGTTACAATTCTTTAAAGTTCCTTGAAAATTAATAAACAAAAAAAATCATTTACATTGCTTATCATGCATCATTACTCACATATTTTTGCATTCCTATTTTTCCTTAGGTTTCTTATATGTTTCTTCCACTTCGTACAGTCAACAAGTTGTCGCACTCTTACAACACTCGAGCTAATTACAAAAAGAAAATGGAACATTTAGGACAAGAGAATCGGGAACTCAAGGAAGAAGTTTTGTCCTTAAGAACTGGAATGGCTAATATGAATTCTTCGGTAGAGTCGTTGGTGGCTGCTCAGAATCAGCCACCCCCTCCTCTTCCTCCATCTCCTCATGTTACTCAACCGCAACAAACAATGGTCATTTCTGAGATACTGTTGGTGCCTCTTTCTGCTGCTCCTGTTGTTCCTGCTCCTAAATTCCATATGCCCCATGGTTATCCTTGGGGAATGACTCCTGGTTTTGTTCCTGAAGGTTATACTTCTGCTGTTGAAGTTTCCCATCCTGCTCAACCTTTTACGATTACCACACAACTCGTTGTGCATACTGTTCTTGTTTTTAATGATGAAGTATGTCATGATTTTGCTACACCAAGTGAAGGCTTGGGTTTTTATGATTGAATGGATGATTTCCAAGATTAGTTTAATGAAATACAAAAATAGATGAAGGCCCTTATATGGAAATAATTGTTTGGGCAGACTGTTAGTGATCTTTATTTGGTTCCCAATGTGAAGGTGCCTACTAAGTTCAAGGTGCCAGAGTTTGAGAAATACAAGGGCAATACTTTCCCTTGTTCTCATCTTGTTATGTATGTTAGAAGGATGTCCATGCACATGATGACCAACTCCTGCTAATCCACTTTTTCCAAGACAAGGAATTGTTCAAGGAATATGCGCAACGTTGGCGCGAGATTGTTGCTTAGGTTGTGCCCCCAATGGAGGAAAAGGAGATGACCAAGGTATTTTTTACAAACTATTGGTTCATTCTACTATAAAAGGATGGTGGCCAGTGTTACCAGTGACTTTACCGAGATGGTTAGTATCGACTTCCGATTGGAAGAACCTGTTAGAGAAGGACGTTTGTCAAGGGACGAAGGTTCTAGTGGTACTAAGAAACAAGCATATGGTTTCTCCAGAGAGAAGGAAGGCGATACAAATGCTATTAATCAAGACATAAGAAGTAAGCCTCTGAGAAGGCATCACTAGCATCAACAACATGTTTCCTCAGTGGCCTCAGGTGTTAACGCAACTCAAACCACTATTGCTTATCAGAAAGCACCTCAACAAGGTAAACATCCGAAAATAGAAGATTTCTATCTTATCCCAATGAGCTATACAGAGTTGTTTCCTGCATTAATCCAGAAAAATTTAGTTCAGACTAGGTCTCCTCCTACCATATATGAAAAACTGCCTTGGTACTACAAAGCCGATTTGACTTGTGCCTTTCATTAGGGAGCCCCGGGGCATAGTATCAAAAATTATTATCCATTGAAAGATGAAGTTCAGAAGCTAGTGAGGTCTGGTATCCTGTCTTTCAAAGATATATGTCAAAATGTACAAGCCAATCCACTACACAAGCATGAAGGAGGGAATGTTGTGAACATGTTTTATGGATGTCTTAGAGATTTCGGAATTTTTGATATAAACCTAGTTAGAGGTAATTTAGTGCAAATTCATGTCGATCTTTGTGAATTAAGTTACTACACACATGATCATACAAGTTGCAGTATCTGCACCACAAATATTCATGGATATGATAAAGTGAGGAAAGATCTCCAAGAAATGATGGATGAGGGCCTTATCCATATCATCTGACCAGAAGCTGAGTATTAAGAGGTTAATATGATTGAGGACCATGATGTTGAGTTTATGTGTTCCGAGAGTTTATGTCTTCTGTTGATAGAATTTATAGAATTTATTCTAAGCTTTCTAAGCATGCATCATTTGCCTCAATCAGATTAACCAAACTCAAGTTGTGATTGACCAAAATTGTGTACTATGGACACTTTGAATCTTTTTCAACATTCAAGTAACTTTATGAACAAGTAAACCCTAATTTCTTCAATTCCCTTGATTCAATGATTAACTTGGTTATGAAATATGAAATGAGGATGTTTGAATTGATGGTTGACCAAAAGTCTACTTGGTCAACTTTGACTCTGACAGATTTTAACCAAAATGACAATTTTGCCCCTTATGATCAATTAAATACTTTCCAATCAAGATTTAACCTAAATATTTCAATCAAAGATGCTCAATGACATATAGAAACACATGGAATACAATTTGAATAAAAAAGTTGAAGAACTCCTGATTAAAACCAAAACCCTAATTTTGCACCTTGTGTTGGAAGCATGATGATCAAATTTCAAGACCCTAATTCCACTGGACCTCTTGAGAAATTCTTTGAAAAAAGTTGCCTCAAATGATTATAAGAAGATAATGCTCCAAGAAATTGGCTTAGACAAACCTCAAATCACACAATATGTCAAAACCCTAATTTCAACAGATGAGGATGTTGCACCCTAAATTTCGCCCCTAATTTTTTTAGTCGCATTATCTTATCATGCTTTGTTATTTGATCACAATCATTAATAAATATCTTCATTCATCACATTTTGCACCATTAGTCGTATTTAAGTTGATCAAAAGTCAGTTTAAAATCGAAGTTTGCATCGTTTTGTAGTTGAAAAATACCTGATATTTCACCTCATGCATTTTTATCTCTTTACTCGTTTCTTGCATTGCTCCAAGTTGTTTATATGTCGATAATATTAATATTTCGGTTTTACAGACAAACCTTTAAAAGAAATTCGATATTGTGCAGAAAATTGGCGAGAAAAATATTCCAAGTTTTCACCTTTTACTCATAATTATATGAATCTGCGTTTCGCGTAGATCATGACGGTATGCTCGCTTTATTTTTTCGGTATAGTTCGAAGTCTCGTTTTTAATCGTAAGCGTTTGTTTAGCCTGCTATTTTTATTCTCATTTTATTTCGATTTTGATCATTTAAATGATTTTTTATTAATCTTTGTGACATATAGTTTATTTTAATGTGCTTATTTCATTTTTTTCTGGATAATTTAATGTCCATTTTTATTGTTTTTAGTCATTTTGGCTCTATATTTTTTATTAAAAAAATAAAATAAAATAATTTTAAATTATATTAATTTTTATACTTTTATTTTTTAACATCATTTTTTATCATTGAAGGGCTTTTTGGACATAAAAAAATTATATGTTAAACTAAGCTTTGTTTTGATTGGTTTTAAGAGAAAGTGTAGATAGAAAAGAAAAAAAAGAGTGAACAGAAATTGCAAAACAGAATTGAATTTCCTGGTCATCTTTCTATATAACAACTTCTTTTTTTTCTTTGTGAGGACACACACAATCTCAGCAACCTCAAGTCCTCTCTCACTCTTCCATTCATCCTCTCCTCCTGCCATTCAATAACCTTCTTCCGCTAACTCCCTTCATCTCGCCCTTCCAATTCCGCTAGCGGACCTTACGCCCTCTGTATCTCTTTTTCATCACCTTCGAATAGAACCATCTCCCTCCTCCTCGACAAAATACCCACACAAAACCCAATCTTCATCCATTCAACCACCAACAATCTCCTCTACTCCATGCCACCATCTGATTCACCTCACAACACAACCAGCCATCTACCTCCGTAACCCCTCCTTCACTCATGTTGTTTGATGTTAGCTTGATTGAATCTTGATTGTGATGTTGAATTATTGAACATGTTAAAATAATTATTTTTATATAAATTTGATGGTGCGTTGTTGTTTGATTAGTCACAAGATGAAGGTTGTTGTTGCAGCAGAGCTATGCATTTTCTCGCTCTCTTCGTTTTGCCTTCTATTTCTTTCTTTAGGTTTTCAACTCCATTCTAAACCCTATGATTATTCTGCTACTGCTAAGTGTGTGAAAGAACCTCATAGGGCACAATATGGAGGAGGCATTATAGTAAATCCAGGGTTTGAACATAACTTAAAGGGTTGGACTGTTGATGGAAATGGAACAATTGAGGAACAAGTATAAAATGATGGCAATCGATTCATTGTTTCTTGCAACAGAACACTAGCATTGGATGGTTTCTCACAGAAGGTTTATCTGTAGAAAGGAATTATATACATTTTTCCTGTTTGGTTTCAGCTGAGTGAAGGAAGTGGCATAATTTGGTTGTGTTTTGGTTGGTAAACTCATCTATGACCTTGCTTTTGTTTCTTCACGTTGTGTGCAGATACTTGAAACGATTTTTATCGAGTGTTAATAGTTAAGTGCACGACTGCCCAAATTTGTTTTGTTTAATCTTAGCTTGTTTCGAAATTGATTCCCATGTTTGAAGTTACAATTGAATTATAGCATGAGTTCTTTTCTTCTTTGTTTCATTTGTAAATTAAGAATCATGATTATCTTTGAGTCTACTTGAATTTGAACATGTTTGAAATGATGAATACAATGCTGATTTTTGACATTTACATTGAGTCTACATTTGCTTGGTTCTTGAATTGTTCATGTGTATCAAGCGAATTTCATTTCGATTCTTATACTTTGTGATTACTAATACATGTTCTAATTGTCTCAATTTCATTTGATTTCATTTTTATACCTCTTATGCTACTAACGAGTTTGTTATTGTGAAGGTTTCCAAAAATTGTTTCAAGCATTCATTCTCGCATAGCGCATCTATAATTTTTCTTCATTCCCTTTTTATTGTATTTTATTTTACTATTTCGATTTAATATTTAGTAATGTAAATATATAATTTTACATAATATTTTTGATTTTTGATTTTATTTAATTCACTTGTAAATAAATTCAAGTTGTGTTAATATTCTTGTCATTGCGTTGCGATTTTAAACTTTAATTCAGGTTAACTTTTGAAAATCGTACGGATGCATATAATTTTTTCCGATCACTTAGAGTTGATTCTTGTATGAATCTATTCTAAAGAGTACTTAACCAAGTGCAATGTTCATTAATTTACACTTAAGCTTTACCTAAGTTTTCCTGTGCGGTTGGATTTGTCTATATATTTCATGTGATGTAGGGATTCTTATTCGATACAGTGAGCCTTATTCGATATCTTGAGCCTTATCTGGTATCGTGAGCTTTATTCATCGCCTTTGCGCTTTATTTGATTCCTCTCGCGATCCACGCTTTCTTCGTCCGTGATTTATTTTCACGTGTTGCGCTCCTTGCTTATGACTTGATATGCTTTATCCGATGCTTCGAGTATTATCTTACATTTGAGTTTCTTTGATGCCGTCGGCATGTGATTTATTTTCACCTGAGGTTTGATTTACTCTTAACTTATTTATCTGTCTGTGGCTTTAAACTCAAAGGGGTGAGAATACTCTATTGATTTTATTATGTCAAGTACTGGTTCCTTATTCGGTCAGATCCTCTTTACCTTATCTTTTACCCTCCTATACATAGGATACTCTCTTCATCTTCTCACATTCTTTAATTTTCAAAACCTTCTCATCTTTTTCAAATTCTTCTTTGTTTATAAACTCGAATTACTTTCATAATAAACCTCTACTTTGTCGAGTGCATTTTCTTTTAAAATTTATTTTCTCTAAACGAACTTCAATTCATTTAATCATACTTTGACATTTTTCAAAATTAACAAAAACACTTCAACTCATTCAAACCCTTTTGTGCGCTCGAGCACCTTTACCCTTTTAAACTTTTTCAAGATTAGACATGATTCATTTATAGTCGAGCAACATTCTCCTATTCCCATGGTTATAAAGGTGTCGACTTTTCCACTCGAGTACTAGAGGTGTTCTCAAACCCTCGCTCATGCTGACGCAAGGTCTATCTTTCCCACACCTTATGGGCGTTAGTTGAGATTTCTCTCCTAAAAATAACGACTTGTCTCTTCATTTAAAATCAACCAACATACAAGTCTTTTCTAGCCGAACTACGGTGCTCTGACTTTCCCATTGCACGAGGGAGTACGTAGGCACTAAGTCTTATGACCCAAGGTGAGAAAATTTTTTTCTTTCTTTTGTTTGCAAATACTCATTCATTTTTTTCCATTTAGCAAGTTAAGCCTTTAGATAACACACCTTTTGAAAGAAAACAAACAAAGTGGATCCTGAGGAGTACCGTAGATGCTTAGGGTGCTAATACCTTCCCTTTGTATAAGCGACACCCGTACCTCGATCTCTGATCTTTTATTTCGTTGTGGGTTTTGTTCGCTTTTTTCCCATTTCCCATTGGAAACAATAAAGTGCGGTGGCGACTTCATTGTGTTGAGATAAGTCACTTGATGACTTAATTTCAAATCTTTACCGCTACGTCTACATTGTTCGCATTCATTTTTTTAAACGGTGCGACAATGGAGACAAATGAATTTCTTCAAAACCTTGCATAACTTCAACTCTTGATAAACCAATGAGACAAATGAGATATTCTAAGACATGAGAGATTAATGGAACTTGAAATATCTAGAGATTAAGGTAATAAGGCTCTTCTTGAACCACTTATCAATATAATCAACTTCCATGGCTTGAGGAGAACTTGATAGCCAAAACAACTTGATCCCATCACAAAGAAATGAATGCAATGCAATATGATGATTATGATGGAACATAAGCCTATACAAGAGGGTAAATTTTGGGATGCAATAACTACCCTTATTCAATAATCTTAAGCTTGATAAGTGACAAAAGCAACAACTTTCGAGCATTCAGAGTTGAAGATGATTGAATACAAAAGAACCTGAAAATTTACACTCTTGAAAGAAAAAGAAGCAACCCCCCCCCCCCCCCCCCCAAAGACAAAGAAAGCCAGCAGACGCGGGACTTAGAAGGTACCAAACCAAATTGGATTTAGAAAGGTAGAGGGTCTAATGAAAATTGGCCCTTCAAAGACATGCATCAGAATGAAGCTGTAACACAGACTTTAACAAAATTGAGACAAAACTCAAACTTAGAAGAGTAGGTGAAACTAAGCTTCAGAAAAATGTGTCAGGATAAAACCGGACCAAGAAAGGGGTGAGATAAGATTCAAACCACAGAGAGTAGGTAAAGCTAAACTCTGGAAAAGTACACGGAGCAAAATGTCTAGAGCGCGTGATTCTAAGAGCACCTGCTAGTCTCAACCATGGGTGAACAGTAAATAAAACTGATACGAACCCGAAAAGGTATAAAAGAGACCGGTCAACCAAGGATACATAAAACATTGTTAAAGGTTCAGTAAACAAAAACTGATAAGTATCCAAGGAATAACATCAAACGAGACAAAACTCGACTCGACAATACTAGAAGATCAAAACTTTCTGGAAACGAGTACCATGACAAAACTAATTGGATTTCACGCACGAGTAACGAGGAAAAACTTGACCCATAGCAAAGTGATGAGAGTGCATTTTCTTAGAGCACCTGCTGGTCTCTAACCACGGGTAAACAATGAAAGAAAACTGACTAAAACCCGAATAGGTATAAAAGAGACATCTCAAGTCGATGGATACAACAAATGAAAGTCGTAATACAGTAAACAAACACTGTCAAAGGTTCAGTAATAAAAAACTAATAGATGTCCAAAGAATGAGATAAGGGTTTCTACTAAGGAAACGGTAAACAAACACCGATATAAGAGTCCAGGGAAAGAAACAAAATGAGACGACACTCAACTCACAATAACTAGTTAGGAAAGATAAACTAGATGAGTACCAGGACAAATAAAAACTGGATTTCATGCACATGCGACGAGATCGAGACTCGACCCAAAGCAAAGTGATGAGAGAACACGTTTCTCAAAGCACTTGCTAGTCTCGGACCATGGATAAACAGTAAACAGAAACTGATAGATGAATCCAAGGAATAAAGTAGACTGATTTCAACCAAGGACGTAGTTAAACGAACACTGCAAAAATACTCGGTAAACGAAAATAGATAAAGTATTCACTAATCAAACACTGATTAAAGTCCAAGGTGTGAAAACAAAACGAGATAACACTCGACTCATTATAACTAGTAGATAAAACTAAACTAGATGAGTACTAAAACGAAAACTGGATTTCATGCGCGGGTGAGGAGAAAAAACTCAAAACTCGACCCAAAGCAAGGTGATTATGTCGTACTACTAAAAACTTTCTGAAAATAAATATCAGGACAAAACTGATATTCAAAAGGTACATCAATAGACATTGGAATGAACCAACGAGGTAGTAAAGACTGAGCCCAAGAAAACTGCGTCAGGGTAGTACTGAACTACAGTCAAGAGTAGACACTCAACCATTGAAATGATTAACATCAATAGGATATTTTTGTAGGGTGAAATTGAAATTCTGAGGATGAAGACCTCACTGGGGATATATTCCGAAGTTTAGTAAATTCACTGGGGAAAACAAAAATAGTAATGACTTATATTCCGATGCATGTTTGAATTATTTTTCTAGGGAATAGTATTTCAAAAGAGAATGGAAACACTATACTTTGAGGATGAAGTGTAATGATGCATGTTTAGATGTTTCCTTGGGGAATGGCCAATCGAGAAGCCAACAACCAATAGATCAAAACCTGACAGGACTCGCAAAAATAAGTTGCAAAAATTTGATGGAGAAGATCACATCAAAACTGTAATATCTGCGAGGAAAATCCAAATGGAAATTCTACGTTGCTGGAGAGAGCACTAATAAAATGGGGCATGTGGGAAATCAAAATCCACTTGACTTTTTTGTTGGATAACTTGTCCATTTCTCATTGGAGATAACAAAACCTTATACTACCAAGGATATGAAGGTCCATGATATGGGTAAGAGACCTTACAAACAGAACCCTTGTCGTGAATGAGATATTCTCTACAAAATATGCTACCGCTGAAAATACGAGAATCTTTAGTTCCACTGGGGAATAATGAAGTACTTCAATCGGAACGAAACCGAACATGATCTCTAACATTGGGTCGAGAGATCATAATGACATACTCTACTCTTTTAAACATATGAGATTAAAATATACTAAATAAGGAGAGAGTCTAAATCAACATTTTCAAAGAAATGGCTTTGCTGAGGGAGTGAGAATTTTTGAACAAAAGATATCTCCGAGGAAAACTTAATGGGGATGTGAGAAAATATTAGGCAAAAAAAATCTTTAAACATTTTTAAGATTCTGCTCCTGGTGAAATGGGTACTCACTGTGGATAAGCAAAATTTCTCCATTATCTGAGGCAATGAATCAATTCAAGGAAAATAAAACCCTCTCAAACGAGTAAATGATTTTTTTACCAAGAAAAACGTCAAACGTTCCCCAAGCATAGCATGACGACCGTATTTATCATCTAAACTCCAAACAAACTTTAAAAGAAATAAACTGCAACTTAAATTATCATGTTTGTGCAAAGCCACCAAGGTTTATACGCAAATGTTTATCAAAATATTGGCGATTTTTGTAAACAAAACAGTAAAAAAAAATTATGAGCACATATTTGGATAAAAGAGGATCTTTATTGATTTGGTAATTAGCTTGTGAAATGGAATTTACATTAAGAAGAAATTCCTAAAAAGAAGTAATTGCAAAATCAAAATAAAAGAGTGTTTACAACTGACAATGTGAATATGAATATCCATCAAGTTCTAACTCTTCTATAACTCTTATAACTTCAACGCTCTCATATCCTTGATTTCTGACGAAACATACTTAGACTGATTCCAAACCCCTTCCAGGTGACCAATGGTGATAGTAGATGAATTATAAATTTGGGATCCAACACTGAACATACTCATTCGTTTTAAATCCCTAACTTTTTCCTGGATCGCCCTTTCGGGTTTTCGATCCACTAGGATACTCTTTTTTTTCCTAAGCTTCCCTTTCAGGTTTTTAACTTAGAGGTTGTACTTATTTTATTTTTCATTCTTTTCATTTCTTCTCTTTTATCCTTAACTTTTGCCCGAACCTTTTTTATTCCTTTTTGTGGTTCGCCGGGATGCCCTTTTTTGCCTGAGCCGGTCAAATCAGTGGTTCTATTTTTATGTGAAGTATTTTTTAACTACGACACCATTCACAGGGAGTGGGAAGTCTTCACCATCCATGGTTGCGAGCATCATTTCTCCACCAGAGGAAACTTTCTTGACCATAAACGATCCTTCATAAGTCGGAGTCCATTTGCCCCTGGGATCACCCTGAGGGAGAATTATCCTCTTTATCACAAGGTCACCTAGTTTATAATACTAAGACCATACCCTCTTGTCAAAGGTTTTCCTCATCCTCTGCTGATATACCTGCCCATGACACACAACCATCAACCTTTTCTCGTCAATGAGTTTCAACTGATCCAGCCGATTATGTACCCATTCACTTTCATCAAGATTAACATATTTCATGATCCTTAGGGAAGGAATCTCTACTTCCACAGGAAAAAATGCTTCCATTATATAAACAAGCAAGAAGGTGGTTGCCTCATTCGAAGTACGCACAGTGGTACGATAACCATGTAAAGCAAAAGGCAGCATCTCATGCCAATCTTTATACGTCACCATCATTTTCTACACAATCTTCTTGATATTCTTATTAGCGGCCTCAACAATGCCATTAATCTTTGGGCGATACAATGAAGAATTGTGGTGCTTGATCTTGAACGACTCATAAAGCTCCTTCATCATTTTTTTATTGAGATTATATCCATTATCATTAATGATCTTCTAAGGAATCCCATAACGATAGATTATGTTGTGCTTGATGAAACGAGCCACCACATGCTTGGTAACATTTGCATAAGACACAACTTATACCCACTTGGTGAAGTTATCAATGGAAACCAGAATGAAACCAGTAGTAGCCAACTCTCAAAATCTTTTTGGCCATGGTATGTCCCCTGGAATGAGTCCTGAAGGCGCCTTCATGCATCTCTGCAATGATTCTTGTTGCTTCATTCTTGTCAACACATCTAAGTAATAAACCATCATGATGCCTTTTATACAACACACCACTGTTGAGGAAGAACTTGGCCGAAAACCTTCTCAAGAACTTCTTATTTGTGACAGATGCTTCTTCAGGGTACTCTTGCGTTTCAAGATACCTTTTGATATCATGAAACCAGGGGTTACTGTCTAGTTCCAACTCGGCTTCAAAATAAAATGTTGGCTCATCCAACCTGGTAATGGAAGGTGTGTCGTTAACACACTTAACTTTGAACATGGATGACAGAGTTTCCAGTGGATCATCTAGATTGTTCTCTTCTCTAGAAATGTGTTCAAACATGATCTCTTCGAAGTATGGAATCAACTTTATAACATGCTCACGATAGGGAATCAGGTTGTGATGCCGAGTCTCCCAATCTCCATTAATTTGACTAGTAACAAGATTGGAGTCTCCATAAACTTTCAAGTATTTAATTCACAAATCAACTGCCCCTTCATTACGATAGATGCAAGCTTTACATTCGGCCATATTGTTGGTACAATCAAATCAAATACAAGATGTGAAAGGAATGTGGAATCCTTCAGGAGAGGTAATAACAACTCCAACACCGTTCCCCGTAGCATTAGAGGCGCCGTCGAACATGAACGTCCACCGCGATCCTAGTTCGGGTCCTTCGTCTGGGCTAGAGATAGTGAAATCCAAGATATACATGATTTCCTTATTTGGGAACTCAAACTTCATCAGTTCATCATCATCTACGGGTTGATGAGCAAGATGATCGATCAATATACTACCTTTGATTTCTTTTTGCGTAGTGTACTGGATATCATATAAGGTGAGTATCATCTTCCAACGGTCTACCCTACCTGTGAGAGTTGGCTTCTAAAAAACGTACTTGATCAGATCCATTTTGGATATCAAGTAGGTGGTGTGGGTCAACATATAATATCTCAAGCGTTTGGAAGCCCAAGCAAGTGCATAACAAGTCTTTTCAAGTAGGGAGTATCTTGACTCGCATTCTGTAAACTTCTTACTTAAGTAATAAATGGTCTGTTCTTTCTTTCCCGTCTCGTCGTATTGACCGAGAACACAACCCATGGAGTTTTCCAGTATAGTTAAATACACGATTAATGGCTTCCCTTCTACGGATGGCATGAGTATCAGAGGTTCTTGAAAATATTCTTTTATTTTATCGAATGCTTTTTGACAATTTTCATTCCACCTGACCAACTGATTTTTCTTTAGTAATTTGAACAAAGGTTCACACATGGCTGTAAAATGAGAGATAAATCTAGAAATGTAGTTTAACCTCCCTAAGAAACCACTGACTTCTTTTTTTGTTTTTGGTTCAGGCATTTCTTGTATTTCTTTTACTTTATCAAGATCCACCTCGATACCTTTTTCACTTACAATAAAGCCCAACAACTTGTCGAGTCTCACCCCGAAGGTGCACTTATTTGGGTTCAACCTCAAAAGGAACTTTCTCAATCTTTCAAAAAACTTTTCTAGATGAACAAGGTGTTCTTCTTCCATATCAGACTTAGCAATAATATCGTCCACATAGACCTCGATCTCCTTGTGAATCAGATCATGAAAGAGAGTGAACATGGCACACTGATACGTTGCCCTGTGTTCTTCAACCCGAATGGCATCACCATATAGCAAAAGGTTCCTCATGGCGTGGTAAAGTTTGTCTTCTCCATGTCCTCTAGTGATATCTTGATTTGATTATAGCCCGAAAAACCATCCATGAAGGAAAACACCTTAGAATGAGCTGTTTTATCGACCAACATATCAATGTGGGAAAAAGGAAAATCATCTTTAGGGCTTGCTCTGTTCAATTCCTTATAATCTACACACATCCTGACCTTACCATCCTTCTTAGGCACAGGCACAATATTTTCAATCCATGGAGGATAGTTGATGACTTTCAAGAAATTTGCATCCAACTGTTTCTGAACTTCCTCTTTGATCTTTTTGGACATTTCTGGATGAGTTCTTCAGAGCTTTTTCTTGACAGGAGAGCACCCTTCTTTTAGAGGTAGACGATGTACCACGATATCTGTATCTAGCCCTGGAATGTCTTCATAAGACCAAGAAAAAATATCAGAATACTCTCTAAGCAACTCAATAAATCTGGCCTTCACACTTTCTTCGAGATCCGCCCCTATCTTGACTTCTCTTCTCACTTCTTTTGTGCCTATATTCACCACCTCGATTGACTCTTGATTTGGCTAGATAAACTTCTCCTCTTGTTTCAACAATCTTGATAATTCTTTAGGGAGATCATAATCCTCATATGCCTCCTCTTCGGCTTGGTAGATCGGATTATCAAAGTCATAGTGAGCGATAACAGAGTTGTTATCAATGGAATCCATGGTAGGAGTGAATATGCACAAACGATATTTTGGTGTTTTAATGAAAGTGTGTGAAAAGGAAACATCACCATTTAAAAAAATAAATTTAAAAGGAAAGAAATGGAACAGAATATTTGAGTGCAAAAACGTTCTTTATTCATGATAAAATTTTGAAAACAAACATGGTGGCCCTACACAAATGATCCATTAAGCCTTGGCCAGAGCCAGGAATTATGACATGATAATAAAAGAAAACAAGAAAATTACTCCTCAGTGCTTGAAACTTGGACAACATCCGCAGATGTCCAATTATTGAGTTCTCGGCCCGAAATACTTGGACGAATCTAATCTTCAATGTTGAATCTATCATCCCCCTCATCACCAACTTCATTGGTGTGTCCTTCTGGAGCAGCACTAGGAAGGGAAAACTTCACATGAGTAGATAGATTGGGTGCTGTGGGAGCTTCACTCTACTGACTAGGACTGAAACCAAGACCGAACTTTTTGAACTTAGGGATAACATCCAGAACCTGACCCCAACCTTCAGGATTACCATTCTCCACCACAACACTAGCGTCCTTGACAGAAGACATAGAAGTCTTCGGCTTCCTTTTCTGCTTTAGAGGAGGAATATTAACCGCATGAACTGTCTCGAAATCTTGTAAAGGACTCTCATGTATCTCACCCTCAACTTCAACATAGCTAAATGACGTCAAATGACTCACAATATACTCTTCTTCACTGCTCAGAATCATCACTTTTCCATCCGAAGGGTACTTGAGTTTCTAATGAAGAGTAGAAGTGACTGCCCTTGCTTTATGAATCCATGGAAACCACCAATAAGCAACAATATGTAGGTTGTATATTGTTGTACCCCAAAATTTTCCCTCACATATTTCTCAAAACATTGCAAGAAAGATCTCCAAGTTGCTCAAGGTAGCCCAAGGGTTGGTCAGACAAGCTCTCTCCTAAGACAGTCTACCCCAAATTAGGGTTTCATGTTGCATCAAGATACTTGAGTCCAAGTGGTCCCAAATGCTCACCAATGTCCTAATATATTTTCAAGATCATCCATGCCAAGTTTCAAGCCTTGCAGAGGAAGTTTTCTCAGTCAATTGCTCAAAAGTCCAAAAGTCGACTGTGCTAGGGAAAAAGTCAACTGTGACCCACATACAGTCAAACTTCAAGATTTTTTGTCAACATTATCATTTTTAAGTATATTTAATCATTTTATCAAGGTTTGATCATGATTCATCAAGGATTGCTCACAATTCATCAAGATTCAAAAGTTGCTAAATTAGGGTTTTGTAGGAAAAGTCAACTCAACTTTGACCAAGCATAACTTTCTCATACTTTATGAGAAATGACCCATCAAAAGCTCATTTTTAAGAGGATGAAATTTCCTACAATCCATATTCATCTCCCAAGTTCAAAATATGCACTCACAAGAAGTTATGAATTTGGACATTATAGGTCATTTTCAAAAGTCAACAAAAACACATTTTTTGTCAAAGCTTCATACATGAGCATGGAATATAAAAATGATATGAGACAAAAAGAGTTGATTAGAGGACATCTCAAGATTTCTAAAAAGTCCAAGAACACCTCCAAAGAGTCAAAATTGAGGAAGTTATGCATTGGTGAAGTTGACCTTTTTGCAAAATTACCAAAAGTCAACTATCCCCAAAACTCCAAATTTTGCCAAATGGGCCCAATCTTTTTCACTTGTTTTGAGTTGGCAACATAGCCCACGTGCTCTAGCCCTTGCCTCTTGTCCATATCTTATTTTTATTATTTATTTTGATTTTTATTGGAATTAATTTAAATTAAATCATAATAAATCAAATAAAATCCAAAATGTTGATAACAAAGGATCTTGTGATTATTTCAGGTCTTAAATTTCAGATTGCAAGCATTCAAATTCGTGTAAATGCATAGAGTGGACAAAAAGATTGAAAAAGCCATGTTTGGAAAGGTTTTAAGAAGCAAATAAAATCAAATCAAAAGGCATTGAAAGAAGAAGATTTGGATGCAATTTGCAACCCTAATCCCTTCACTAATACATAAGGACGGTGTGAAGATCAAAAGGAAGGTGAGAAGCAAGCGTGAGAGCAAGAACAAAAACTCAAAAATCAAGGAAAAAGTGTGAGATCAAAATCCCACTTAGAGGCATTCTCAAGGCTCGTGACCGATTCCAATCGTTTCCTAGCACTCTCAGGAACCTAAAGCAATCGAAACCAAGCGTTTTCAAGTCGTCCCACGCACTGTAAGTCCGTAACGGTATCACCATCTTCTTGAATTCGAATAGCCTTGTTCTTGCATCCATAGTGTAAAATAATTGTACATTCTTGATCACCATGATGTTTGTAAACTTTCTACAATAGCCAATTGCATTTTAATGGACTGAATCGTGAATCACCATTGTTAGGTTTTTGGAGTTGTTTTTAGGGTTTTCAATTTCAGGGAAAATTGGCCATCATGAGTGATACCATTGAGATCAGGAGGACAAGACGAGTCTAACCATGGTGTTAGATGTTATTTACATGGCCAATGGATGATTTTGGAAACATACAGACTTGTAGCAACGGACGCTGTCCGTGGGTATAGGTCCTTGAGCTTTTAGCCACAGACAGAGGAAGGAGATGATGCATTGTCACTCCCCTACTGGCCTGTTTGAATTTCAAGCAAAAATCCCACTAACGCTTTATTTTTATATATTATTATTATTGCATGTTTTATGTACAGCAAATACACAATGGCGTAGTGGTTACCAGGTGGATGCTTAAGGCGCTAGGAGGCTGGAGGTCAGGGGTTCGATCCCTGCCTCCAGCATTTGCCATTTTCTTGTTTTATTTCAGGAGATCCAATGCATGCGCAGTCAAGAGATCCACCATGAGTCTTCATCATCCAACGCGCCAGATGGCCAGATGGCCAGATCTGGTGGCCACCATTGCAAACACACCATAAGCCAAGTCAAAGATGTCACACAGGATCAAAAAAGTCAGTGTAGACCTCTACAAATGGGCCCAGATTCTTGCTTTTGACACCCCAATTTCCAAGCCCATTTCCTCTATCTTTTTTATATTTTATTTATATTTCATTTAATTATTTATTTATTTATTTACTAACCCAAAAAAAATTTTCCTTTTACCAAAAATCACCAAAATATTTTTATGTCCAATTAAATTTTAGAATATTATTTTTAGCAATAAATTAATTAATTTAATTAGGTTTGATTAATTAGAGAACTTTAACTTATTTTGTAAATAATTAAAATTAATTAGAATCAATAGGTTTTTATTATTAATTTAATTATTTTATTTCTTTCCTAAAATAACAAAAAAACCAAAAATATGACATTTAATTATTTTTCATTAATTAATTTAATAACTAATTAATTTAGCATTTAATTTTAGGACTTAATTTCTCTTCTTAAAAAATACTAAAAACAACAAAAACATTTTCTTTTAATTAGGAGGGTTAAAACCCTAGTTTCGTATTCGATCTAATTTTCTCGCGTGCTTCATTTTTTATTCAATTATTGTATCTGCTCCCGATTTGTAATAATTAAATTAGGACATTTATTTATTTTTACCACTTTTAAATTTCAAAGGGTTTGTTTTTGGCTATGTAAATACCCGAAGCCTTGTAATAGTTTAGTTTAAATTCCGCACTTTAATTTCTGCAAATATTCAACTGTTAGATGTTTGATAATAGGGTTTGCATGACAAGAATGTATGACTAAATTTAAAACAGTTAGATCAGCCTAAATGTGCAAAGATAAAATAATCTGAAATTGACACACTCGCACATGCACACTCCTAGGGTACACTCCCACTTGGTTGCCTTCGTAAACGGTCATTGAGTATAGGTTGTTTTAGAGGTCGCCCTCTTGTCTAAAAGATTATAAGTTGCCTCGGAAAGGTTGCCTCAGATATCGTTGCCTCAGATAAATGATCTAAGACATTAGGGTTACCACTAAGACGTCCTAACATTCCTTTAGTGACCGTATGTCCCTTCCGAATTGACCCTCAAACTCCAACGATGGTGCTACCTACTCACTAATAGTGGGATAACATTATCTAAAGGAAACAAACATAGAACAATTCCTTTTTCGAGTAGGTAGATTAGTTCTTAGATACTTGCTCATCCAAAACAAACTTTTCACACTTACACTCCTTTACAAACAAAGTTTTCAAAAACACTTCATTACACTCTTGAAGACAGAAGCAAGAGTTAAATCGAAGTTAAAACAAAAACTTTTCAAAGCGCAAAAACACAAAGAAAACAATTTTGAAAATGATGAGCAAGTACCTAAGAGCCCGTAGATAACTACGGATAGAAAGGGTGCTAATACCTTCCCTTTCTATAATCTACCCCCCGTACTCAGAAATATCTTGAAAAAGGAATTTTTCTGTGCTTTTTTTCCTTTCCTTGTTGGATAAAATAAAAGTCGGTGGCGACTCTTGCTTACCGCGACATTTTGCGAAAACAAACGCAAAATGCAAACCAGCATTCCAAAAACAGTCAGTTCTCCCACCGTATCACATATATCCATAACAAAAAATGTAGTAGTGAAAGTACGAGGTCCAACCTTGATGGGTAGGTCCACTTCTCCAACCACCGATCCCTGGGACCCATCAAAAGCTTTCACTATTATATCACTAGGCTGCAGCTTAAGGCCAGAATAATCAATCTTCATTAAAGTTGATTTTGGAAACACAATCAAAGATGACCCGATGTCCACCAAAACCCAGGATAAAGTAGTTCCTCTACACTTCATAGAAATATGCAGTGCCTTTTTATGGTCACGCCCCTCAGAAGGGAGATCAAAATCTGTAAAGCCTAAACCATTCCCAACAGATATGTTAGCACATACATTCGTAAACTGATTAACCGTTATTTCATGTGGCACAAAAGCATTTTTCAACAGTTTCATCAAAGCATATCTGTGGGGTTCTAAATAAATCAACAAGGACAATATAGAAATCTTGGAAGGGGTATGACTCAACTTATCAATTATATTGTAATCACTCTTCCTGATAATTTGCATCAACTCTTCAACTTCATCAGGAGCTAAACAAGTTCCCGATATAGGAATTGACTGAGTCACATTAGCTGAAGTAACTTTCAGATTACCAATCATCACCTGCTACTTTCCTTTTTCCCTTGCTAAGGCATCCACAACATCTTTCACATTGGAGGTACCAAACACTCTTCCGCTTCTGGTCCGACCAACACCAGAGAAGTTATAAATATCGACTTCATTATTTTCAATAAGTTCTTCCTCAGATGGACGGGGATTTGTCTCTTGCTTCACCCCATGGTAATAGACACCAGCACTATAATTCCATGGGTTGGCCTTCTCACTAGTATACAGTATGGAACCCGGTATTGTAATCATCAAAGGAGGCACCCTATATGGAGTAGGAATACACACAGGAGTGTAAGCAATGGATTCCACATCAATATCTTCCTCAGTAACTTTTAGGAATCTCGGTCTTCTATCGAACTGTAGGTAACCTTCATCCATCAGAAATTGGATGCCAGCTTTCAAATTTCATAGCCCTTTGGCTGTTCTTTGCATTTGACACAATCTGAAGCACAACTTGGAAAGATAGAATTGTCTAGAAGATACCTCTTGGCATACAACAATGAAGTAGTCACTTGTTTTACATCCCTTACTAAATTCAACATCTCACCACTATCATCAATCATATTAACAACAATCCCTCCATGAGTAGGAAATGGGTCTTGAACAATATTAAGACCATTCACTAGAGTAAACTCAATTTCCTTGGAATACAATAGGTCTTTCACTTTACACTTTGTTGTACCCTAAAATTTTCCCTCTCATTTCATCAACATTTCTCATCACAAGACTCTGGGAACTCAAGATCAAGCTAGGGTTTGCTCTGCTCAAGACACCTCCTTGCACTGTTGACCTAAATTAGGGTTTGAGTTTTCACAGGGATGTTTTGACCTACAATGCCCAAAGTGACTTTCATACTTCATGTTGGACTCACAAGTTTGTCCATACCAAGTTTCAAGCCTTGATTCAAATTTTTGCCCAGTCAATTGGGCAGTTGACCTAGAAATCAGCTGTATTGGGGAAAAAGTCAACTGTGGCCAATTAACAGTCAAATCTCATGAATTTTGACCCACATCAACATTATGAACTCATATGAACCATTTGATCAAGTTTGGATAACAATTCCACAAGAAATTTGATCAAATCACCAAAAGGGCAAAATGGTCATTTTTAGGGTTTTGACTGCACAAAGGCAATTTCTGACTGTTTGACCTAGCCAATGGAAAATCAAGCTCAACCATGGACACAAGGACTGAATGACTTTGTCTTTACCCATTCAACAAGTTCAAAAGATCTCAAATGCATAAGATTGACAGATGAATTTTTCAGTCAACTGATCAAAATTTGACTGTACACTGAAAAGTCAAACTTTGACTTTTTGGTCAAAATCAAGTGCCAAGGGTCATTTTTCATCAAGACATGTCAAATTATGAAACTTGTTCATCAAGAAACCCAAAATTGCAAATTAGGGTTTAAAATGGAAAAATTTCATAACTTAGAAATTTTCTAAGTTATGAAATTTTCTTATTTTTTTCTAACTTTGTCCCATTTTTTTACCAATATGCAAATGGATTAAAACAAAACTTATAACATGAACGTTGTAGTCCATCACAAAGTCTACAACTTTGATTCACAAAGTTTTCTCAAAAGAAGCTTGGATCTCAAGTTATGATTTTTGGAACAAGGGTACCTAAAACTTTTAACTTAGAGAAATTTTGCCCTACTTTAGGCAGGATTTTGACCCATCTTCTTGGCCATTTTTCACATAGTTACACTTGGAGTTTCAAGTTTCATTTCAAATATGGATTATAGTACATGTTTCAAGATTTCCAAATTGTCTAAGAACTCCTCAAACACCTTTGTGGTTAGGGAGAATCGAATGCTTGAAGTTGGCAAAAACTCACTTTGTAACCATGGCCAATACATGTTCATACCACTTGCCAAATCTGACCAAGCTAGATTAGTTCACAATTACAGGCCTCTAAACCAATTTGTACTCAATAATTAAATGCAAATCCACTGGTCTAAGGTTTTGTTTTGGACAATAGAGGATTACACACTAGATTAATCCTTAAATAGAAAAAGCAACATTGACATTTTTGCTTGAATTTTGCTTTATGTCAAAACAGCATCCTAGAGCCTTGAACAAGATCTTATGCTGCAAACCAAATCCACAAACTTGGGGCCAAGCTTACACAATGTATGCAGGGTTAGATATAGCCTGTACAAGCCTGCTCTTTGTCATTTCTCATTTTTCTTCATAACCAAGGCATTATGCAAAAAGTCAACATCTCACATATCTGATAAAACTAACTCAAGAAAAGTTATCAAACAAGTTTCATACACTCTTGCATGTCAGAAACACGAGCCTTTCACCCCTAAAGCATCCTCATACTCCAAAACCACTTTTTCTTGCAAAACAGGGCCAATTCTGCAAATCACAAGCCACCATCAAATTCCATCGTGCGTTTTGTCCAAAACTACTTCAAACACATTCCAATCAACATACCTGAGCTATCCAGACAATTCACAAGTTGTTGTAACTCCATTAACACACATTGCCATTTTTGTTTGGAAGCTTTGCAGATTGAGTTCTATAGTACGATTCAGGCCACTTCAAAACAAACTAAGCATTGGGAAAGGTTCAGTGGACATCGGGCAAGCTCAAAAGAACCTCAGGCACCATTGGAAGTTGCTGCATTGTCCAGCTCGAACTCAACTGAAACAGGTATCTCATGAACTTCTATCTCTCTATTTAGGAATAGTTAGACTTAGGTTTGTGAATGAAAGATGTTGTATTCATAACCCTGAAACCATACATGTGCTTAGTTTTCATTTATATTAATCGTGCTAGGAGAATTTCATCCATGAATTTTCTGAAAAAACTAGGTTAGAAATTAGGGCCAGAGAAATTCTCTCTGGTCTTTGAGAGTTAGCTTAAGTTTTTTATATGGTTAGATTCGTTGTTTGATGCTCTACAAGTTTCATGTTTTGAGTTTTGTCAAAAAAGCATTGAATCAGGAGATAGCAGTTTGTACACAGAAGGCGCGTTTTTTGTGTTTGAACAGAGGAAGAAGATGAAGTTATTGGGATGGGCTGGCTTGTTTTGCTTCTAACACTTGCATTTTCAGTTCACACCCCCTGGCCCATTTCTTTGTATTTTTATCATTTTTGCATTTTTATTTCATTTCTGATTTTGATATTTTATTTTTAAATATAAAAAATGCTCAAAAAATATTTTTTATAATTTTTACATTTATTTGGTATTTATTTTAATTATTACTAGCATTAAAACATTTTATATGCTTTTATATTATTTTGTTTAATTTTAAAAAATAATGTAAATAATACTTTTTTTTTCATTTCTATTTTTTATTCACATTGAAAACATTTTCTTGAAAATACTTCATTTTTGTAAATAATTTATTTTATTTTTCACGTATTTAACATATTTAATATATATATATATATATATATATATATATATATATATATAGACACACACACACACACACATATATACTATGTTTATTAAATAATTAGAATAAAAAACACAAAAATAAATACATTTTTATTTTTATTATTACTTTATACTAAAGAACATTTTTTTTATAATATATTCTTATTTTTGTACATATTAATATATTTTGCAATAAATAATACTTTTTTTTTCCTTAAAGAAAATTAGGGTTTACCCCTTTTATTAAGTAAAATTAATATTTTTATTTTTATTATTTACACCCTTTTTGTTCACATTAAAAGAATGCTTTACATACATAAACAAACAAAAAACCTTTTTACATGATACATTTTATTTAATATTTATTTATTGTATTTATTTAAATATTATACATTTAAATATTATGCCTTGCAAATTCAATATGGTTGTAATAATTTAGGATTTAATTTCTTGCAAAATAATCCCCAATTCAAATTTGTACCCCCTCCCTATATCATGTTGTAATAGTGTAGAATTTAAATTCTCGCACCTTTAAATGCTTTCAATTATGCCATGATTAGACTTAGGGTTTGTATGCAAAAATCAAATTAACAAATAGTTTGACCTAATCCAAGATAAAAATGCATGAAAAAACAAATACAATGCACACTTGCACCCCTAGGGTTACAATCCACTTGTTGCCTTCAAAAATGGGTCATGGTATGCATGTCAAGTACTTTGGCAAAACAAAAACAAAAACAAAAGATCATAGCCCCTCGATGACGCTATCTGAGTTTCCTAAACAAAATGATCAAGTCCCTCAAGAAAATTGCCAAAAATACTTGACACAATTGCTATCATGGTCTATACGATGACCCGCGCCTGTCCCGTTTAACATCCTAACACAAGGTTGTTCACCAAATACAATGGTGAAACAACACTGTTAAAAGGGTTAAAAACATAAGAAAGATCTTTGAGTAAAATAGGGTAGACAACTCTTAGTTACTTGATCAAAGCTTGCAAAAAACATCCTTGCTATCTTCAAAACACACTTCACCACACAATTTCAAAACCCTACTTTCAAACATTGAAAACTTTCAAAAGACAAAAACACCTTTGTATACATTCAAACAAGAATCATTACAAAGGTTTCCACAATGATGGCCTCTTTTCAAAACATATTTCCAAATCACACACAAAGCACCATTTCAAACAATTGAAGAGCACCATTTCAAACAATTGGAAAGCAAAGCAAGTGATCTAAGCAAGTAACTAAGAGCCCACAGATAACCATGGATAGAAAGGGTGCTAATACCTCCCCTTTCTATAATCTACTCCCCGAACCCAAGAAAACATCTCAAAGGTCTTTCCTGTGATTTTTGACCTTTCCTTAGGATAAAATAAAAAGTCGGTGGCGACTCTTGCTAAACCGAAACATTTGCGAACACAAACACAAAATCCCAAGTCAGTTCTCCCACCGTATCACAGAACTGGCGACTCTGTTGGGGAAAACTTTAAAAGTGGAGTAACCTTAGGACTTAGATCACCCTTTGCATGATTATATTGTTTGCTTTAATTGCTTTACATTTGGTTCTCTTGTTTGGGCTTGAAATCCTCTACCCGGATTTGGGAAACATTCATAGGTAAATAACAATACGTTGTGGAAACTGTGCGAGGTATACCTACATGGTTGAAGCAATAGCTATATTAGTGCGACATATTTGTGAGTACCGGTAGCCTTTGAGTCAATCAAAGAGAATACAGGGCAGCTGAGTGATGTCATGAAGCACTAATGAACTCTTAGAACCTTACTTGACCATCTTGGCCTTTTTTACGGGTAGTGAGATGACCGGCTTTGGTGCAGTCCGAAGTTGGTAGATACTCGATACTACACTCATTGAGGGTTGTTTTCTTGGAATATTTTGGTCGCTAGTTAAGTGGCTAAACCAAAACAATGAACATAGAAAATAATCCAGTGATATTGTGATCCTTAGAACCCAGTTACTATTTATAGGACAGGTTTGAGCCAACTAAACTCAAGAGGGTATTTACCTATGAGACCCCATGCAAGCCTTAAACAAGGGTTTTGTGTGACTTGCTTGTACATGTGTTTGTGCATCCATCATGAACATCATAAAGCATCATATGCATCCACTAACCATTTCAAGGGTTTGGATCTTCATCTTTGTTCTTGTTTTGTAGGTCATGGAATCTCTTCGTAGGAAAACAATTCAAGTCAACCTTGTGAGAATCCCTCCTCAACTCAAGGAGCCTACCTCCAGGGTTCCAGAGAATTATCTCTTCAGTGAAAGACATGGTAGACTTCTCAGCTTGGTCAACTCTAACATTGAAGAAGACATGGTGAAAGTTCTCTTCCAGTTCTTTGACCCCCTACACCACTGTTTCACATTCCCTAATTACCAACTAGTACCTAGTTTGGAGGAGTTTTCTCAACTCCTAAGAATTCCTATTCTTCATCAACTACCCTACAACGGTACGGAAAAAGAACCAAAGCCTGAAGATGTTTCTCAAGCATTACACTTGCAACCATCTGACATCAAGGGACATTGGGAAACCAGAAGTGGTGTCAAGGGTTTCTTGGCAAAGTTTCTGTTTGAGAAGGCATAAGACTGCTGGTATTCTCTTGATCTACAAGCCTTTGAACAGATTGTGGCACTCCTTATCTATGGGTTGGTCCTGTTCCCAAACCCTGATCAACTTTTAGATGTGAATGCTGTCAAGATTTTCATATCTCGGAATCCCGTGCCTACATTGCTTGGGGACATCCTACACTCATTTTACATACGAATAATGAGGAAAAGAGGTATTCTCATGTGCTGTACTCCTCTCCTAGCAAGGTGGTTTATTTCTCACCTTCCACAATCAGTTTTGAAGAATGAAAAAGGTTTAAGGTGGTCACAACGGTTGATGACCCTCACACATTCTGATGTACATTGGTGTTCTCGGTCTAGAGAAAATGTCATCATCATTGACTGTTGTGGGGAATTCCCTAATGTCCCACTACTTGGCATTAGGGGAGGCATTACCTACAACCCTTGTTTAGCTCTAAGACAGTTTGGATATGCTCAGAGGGATGGCCCTCATGACATGCTGATTTTTGACCTAGTTTTTGACTTCGACGATGATGCGCAAGGACTTCGACAAAGGTTCATCAGAGCTTAGAGGATGCCCAACAAAGTGGATAGGAAGACACTGGGGCACAAGAATTCCATCCCCCTTGAGCCTTATCTCAAGTGGGTACGAACCCGTGCCCAGAATTTTATGATGCCATACCCTCACATTCTCCCCATGATCAAAGAGCCTGTTATGGAAGGAGAGGTTCCATACACCATCCTACATCCTGACATGCCAATATCATGGGAAGAAATGCAAAAGAGTTGGATCCAACTCAAGGAAGAACAGATTTTTTTTGAAGCCAGCTTCTATGCCAGTGAGAAGAAGGTTTTGGAGCTTACCCGCCGACTTCATGAGGAGGAAACTCTCAACACTTACATCGCACCAAAGAGGATGCACAATGTCTTTTTACATTAAGAATTTTGTAATATTTTGCCCATGGGGAACTTATGTAGTAACAATTTCTTCTTAATATGACGTGTGTTCCTTTTTTGCAACAAATTTGAATTTCTGAATCCTTGAATGCATTACATGAATAACATACCATTCATCATATGCATAAACAAGTCTTCACGCCAGGTTTCCTTATCTTTCTGCTGTTTATTTCAGCAAGATGGATTTGGAGTAGACGGTTAAGGATCTGCAAGCACAAAATTCTCAATTCCAACAACTCCGCATGACCTTAGCAAAGGGTCAAGAGGACCTCAAAGCACTGTTGGAGAAAAATAAAGATAAAAAGAAGAAAAGGCCTGGAGTAGCCACTTTTGGAAGAAGGTTTGAAAGCAATGCTAGAAAAGTTCTCGAGTTCCCCTCAACGTCTGATGAAGGGGCTGGTAAAGGAAAAGGAGCTGCGGGACCTTCTGAATCTGAAGTTGAAGAGGAGGAAGAGGAAGAAGACGAAGATTACTCCAAACAGCAATATCCCCCGGCGGATGATAAATATAAGAATCTGGAGGACAGATTGGCAGCCATGGAGTTGCAAAGGGTACCTGGTTTAGATTTTGAAGAACTAGTGTTGGTCGCTGGGATTGTTATCCCTCCCAAGTTCAAAGTACCAACATTTACTAAGTATGACGGCCTGTCCTGCCCAAAGATGCATCTGAGATCGTATGTCAGAAAGATCCAACCCCACTCATCTGATAAAGACCCATGGGTACACTTTTTCCAAGACAATTTGTCAGGCACACAATTGGACTGGTTCTATCAACTTGAGAGATCTGAGGTTCATAACTGGGAAGACTTAACTGCTGCTTTCTACCGTCAATACCAATACAATGCTGATTTGGTGCCCACACGTACTCAACTACAGAGTATAGGGATAACTTCCAATGAAGGATTTAAAGAGTATGCCTAGAAGTGGCATGATCTGGCTGGAAGAGTGCAGCCACCGTTGTCGGATAGAGAGCTGGTTGACATGTTTCTGAGGACCCTGTCTGGCCCTTTCTTCAATCATTTAATTGGGAGTTCCTCCGCGGGATTTACTGAACTAATTCTGACCGACGAAAGGGTCGAGGCCAGTATTAAAAGTGGTAAGATTCAGAAAGATGCCTCCGCGTCCACCGCTGTCAAGAAAACCTTCCCAGCTAAGAAGGAAGCCTCTGCTGTTTATTCTCAGAAAAGTTAAGGAAGAACTGAGCGTCGGCCAACTGTAGGGGTTGTGATGATTCAAAACTCTTCAAATGATCAACCTCGCGGCAATCCGTCAAGACCTAATCAACAACGGGTAGAAAGGCCACAACGGCAGTTCACCCGAATCAACATGACGCCATCTCAAGTACTCCCTCACTTGTTAAAACTGAATCTTACCAGTTTGAAGGGAGCGCCAAAGAACCCTAATACCTCCTCTCTATACTACCACTCCAATGCCAAGTGTGCTTACCACTCTGACAGTGTTGGGCATGATACAAATAATTGTTGGGCGCTTAAGAACAAAATCCAAGACCTGATTGACGCCAAGGAAGTAGAATTTGATGCTCCTGAGAAGCCCAATGTGATCTCTGCTCCGATGCCCAAGCACGGTCATAATGTTCATGCTGTTATGGAAGACTTTCATGTTACCGATGTTGTTGACCTTTTGACTTCGTTACTAGTGATTAAAGAGAATTTGATGAGAGCCGGGATATTCCCAGGATGCGGAAAAGACTGCTACTTTTGTTTGAACATACGAGCTAATTGCCCAATGTTGAAATCAGGTGTCCAACGCCTAATGGATACCAAGAGATACTCTTCCAAAAAACCCTGTTGATACATTCACTCCTGTTACTCCTCCTACTTTTGCTACTTCAACCAACGATATTGCAATAATAACCATTTCCACCAATCTTCCCAAGGCTTGTAAAAGGCCTGTCAAGATTACACCTGATCCTGAATTTGTACCATTAAAAATCACCATGCCAGGGCCTGTCCCGTATCAATCTAGCAAAACGATACCATGGAACTATGGGGGAGAAATCTTCTATCATGGCATCAAACATATTGAAGCAGTCCAAGAGAATTCTGAAGAGGAAAGCCCTGATGTAGGGAACATTGCGGGTACAAGCAAGATAACCGGCAGCGGACAGATTTTTTCTCCGGAGATTGCTCCCCCTCGAGAAGTTTTCGGACCCTCGAAAGCTTCTGTGCCTGTTAGGCCATCTGTGCAAGACCCGATAATTGAAGATTTGGATACTCCCGAAGTAAGACCATCTGTTGAGAATACCGACAAGGGTAAGGGGATACTAGAAGCGCCTGTCAGGACGAAGGCTCATGCTGTGGTTATCCCCGAAACCACCCAGAAAGAAATGGATGAAATCTTGAAAATAACAGAAAGAGTGACTACGACGTCGTGGAACAGCTAGGGCAGACCCCTTCTAAAATATCCATGTTGGCTCTTCTACTCTGCTCTGAGGCCCAAGCTAAGGCCTTAATCAAATTTCTAAAGACGGCACACGTGCCCCAAGAAACTTCGGCTGACCAGTTTCAGGAGTGTGTGGCCAGTCTTACTGCTGATAATGGCCTTGGCTTTTCCGATGCTGATTTGACTCCCAAAGGAAGGAAACACAATGACGCGCTACATGTCTCAGTTGAATGCAGGGGAACCACCCTCGCCCATGTCTTAGTTGATACTGGTTCTTCCTTGAATGTGCTGCCAAAGAAAGCGTTGGACCGTTTGGACTGTGAAGGATTGACCCTCAAACCCAGTAACATCGTTGTCAGGGCCTTTGATGGGTCCAAAAGAATGGTTCATGAAGAGGTTGACATTCCTATCAAAGTAGGCACAGAAGTTTTCAACTCCACCTTTTATGTGATGGACATCCGTCCGTCATATTCGTGTTTGTTAGGAAGGCCGTGGATCCATTATCTGGGGCAGTTACCTCCTCTTTGCACCAAATGCTGAAATATCCTTTTAAGGGTAAGATTATAATAGTGCACGACGAGGAAGAGTACATGATAAGTCATCTCAACTCCTTCCGTTATGTGGAGTTGGATGGCGAGTTCATTGAAACGCCTTTCCAACATTTTGAGGAAGTTTCTCCTGAGATAGCAGTTGCGAAGACAATGGTTGAGGTGCCTATCGTTCCCAAGCATGTGCCTAGGATGGTATCTCTCAAGGACGCAGAGGAGGTGATCAAGGAAGGGAAGAGTAAAATATGGGGGCAATTGCCTGATTTTCCCCGTAAGACGGACAAATTTGGACTAGGGTTTATAGCTGCAGGACAAAAAGCTATGCGTCGCTCCAAGACTGGAAGGCCACCTGTAAGGATCACTCACCATGAAGTTAATGTTGTTGAAGATGAAGATGAAGAGAACAACTTCGAAGATTGGATCTTTCCAACCGTCGAAGGGGGTCTAAGCAATTGGGAAGAAAAGGATTTTATTCCCATCACCTTCATCAACCAGTAATTTTATCTTTGAACAATTTCTTATTTCAGTCTGTAATAACTAAAACAATTCGTACACTATTTTCACCTTATGCCTTGCCCGTGGCATATAGGTCCATTTCTAAGGGCTTGATTTTCTTCATTATCATATGCCATGTTTTAATGAATCATTGGACGCTTTCATCTACAAACTGTTGTGTTCATTTTCTTTCCTTTTGCATTTTTGTTTTGTTTAAGGATGGCTATCCCTTACACACACCCACACTCACAAATGCAGGTACCCATCCACTATGGATTCCATGGGTGACTATTCTGTTTTAGTCTTCGATAACTCTGAAGATTTGGTCAATCATGCTGAGTACGAAGTTGACGAAGACTGTGAAGTGCCGAGAGAGTTAGCCAGACTTTTGCAACAAGAAGAGAGGGCTATTCTGCCTCATGAAGAGTTGCTAGAAACCATCAACTTGGGGACATAGGAAGACAAGAAGGAGGTGAAAGTGGGTGCCAACCTGGAACCAGGTGTCAAAGAGCGTCTAGTACAATTGTTGAACGAATATGTTGAAATCTTCGCCTGGTCTTATGAAGACATGCCAGGGTTAGACACAGATATTGTGGTTCACCGTCTCCCTACAAGAGAAGACTGTCCACTGATTAAGAAAAAGGTGCGCCGAATGAGGCCCGACATGTCTGAGAAGATCAAAGCTGAAGTAATGAAGCAATTCAATGCTGGCTTTCTGGATGTTACTTCCTATCCACAATGGCTTGCTAACATTATGCACGTGCCTAAGAAGGACGACAAAGTCAGAATGTGTGTGGACTATCGGGATTTAAACAGGGCTAGCCCTAAAGACGATTTTCCACTACCACACATCGACATCTTGGTTGACAACACAGCTCAACACAAGGTATTTTCCTTCATGGACGGATTCTCGGGATACAACCAGATCAAAATGGCCCCCGAGGACATGGAGAAAACTACATTTGTCACGTAATGGGGTACCTTCTGCTACAAAGTGATGCCATTCGGACTGAAGAATGCAGGGGCAACCTATCAACGTGCCATGGTAGCTTTGTTTCATGATATGATACATCAGGAGATCGAAGTTTACGTAGACGACATGATAGCTCGATCACAGACAGAAGAAGAACACCTTGATCATTTGCAAAAGCTGTTTGCCAGGTTGAAGGAATATAAGCTCAGGTTAAAACCAAGCAAGTGCACTTTTAGAGTTAGGTCTGGTAAACTTTTGGGATTTATTGTCAGCAACAAAGGCATTGAGGTTGATCCAGCTAAAGTAAAGGTTATACAAGAAATGCCTGCCCCCCGCACTGAAAAGGAGGTTAGAGGATTCTTGGGACGCTTAAACTATATTGCGAGGTTCATCTCTCACCTGACATCTACCTGTGAGCCAATTTTCAAACTGTTGAAGAAAGATCAGGTAGTTATATGGAACAATGATTGTCAAGTTGCTTTTGATAAGATCAAGGAGTATTTACTAGAACCACCTATTTTGATGCCACCCGTCGAAGGAAGGCCGTTAATCATGTATCTAACTGTTTTGGATAACTCAATGGGGTGCGTACTGGGCCAACATGACGAGTCTGGCCGAAAAGAGCACACCATTTATTACCTTAGCAAAAAGTTTACCGACGGTGAGATTCGCTACTCACTGCTCGAGAAAACTTGTTGCGCTTTGGTATGGGCTGCTCGCCGGCTAAGGAAGTATATGTTGACTCATACCACTTTGCTGATTTCCAAGATGGATCCGATCAAGTATATCTTCGAGAAGCCTGCTTTATCTGGAAGAATCGCTAGATGGCAAATGATCCTGACTGAGTATGATATCCAGTATACTACCCAAAAATCTATAAAGGGGAGTGTACTAGCTGACCATCTAGCTCATCAAGCCGTCGAAGATTACCAATCTATGAGATTCGACTTCCCTGACGAGGACATCATGACATTGGACAACATTGAAGGTAACAGACCGTATGATGGACCTGAACAAGGATCCCGATGGACTCTGTACTTTGATGGTGCTTCAAATGCACTTGGCAACGGTATCGGTGCGGTACTCATTTCTCCAGAAGGTTGCCATACACCCTTCACTGCCCGACTTTGCTTCAGCTATACCAACAACATGGCTGAATATGAAGCTTGCATCTTTGGTCTCAAGGCTGCTATAGACTTGGGAATCAAATCTTTGGTCGTATTTGGGGACTCGGCTTTGGTTATCAGTCAAGTCAAAGGAGAGTGGGACACCAAACATCCTAATCTTATCCCATACAAAGAACATGTCTTGACATTGTTGCCTCATTTCAAGCAGATTACCTTCGAGCATTTCCCGCGAGAAGAAAACCAGTTAGCCGATGCTCTGGATATAATGTCTTCCATGTTTAAACTCAACTGGGATAACGAGGCTCCCCAAATTACCATCGAGCGAATGGACGAACCTGCGCACTGTCATGAGATTAATACCGAAGAAGTAGTGGAATAACCTTGGTTTCATGAAATCAAAAGGTATCTCCAGACTCGAGAATACCCTAAAGGAGCTTCCGTCAATGACAAAAAGTTCTTAAGGAGATTTGCTGCCAAGTTCTTCCTAAGAAATGGCATCCTCTATAAGCGCAACCATGATTGTGTTCTACTTCATTGTGTGGACAAGGTTGAAGCAGAGTTAATCATGACCGAGATACATAATGGCACATTTGGCACCCACTTGAGCGGACATACGATGGATAAGAAGATTCTAAGGGCATGCTACTACTGGTCTACCATGGAAGCTGATTGTCACCAACATTCCCGTACCTGCCACAAATGCCAAGTCTACACTGACAAAGTACATATTCCTCCTGTTCCTCTCAACGTTCCGACATCTCCTTGGCCATTCGCAATGTGGGGCATTGACATGATTGGAGATATCAAGCCTACGACATTCAATGGACATTGCTTCATCTTGGTCGCTATTGATTACTTCACCAAGTGGGTCGAAGCAACTTCCTATGCCTCTGTTACAAAGAATGTGGTTGCCCGCTTCATCAAGCAGAACCTCATATGCTGGTATGGTATCCCCGACATGATTATCACGGACAACGGTACAAATTTGAACAACACTATGATCACCGCTCTATGCGAACAGTTCAAGATTTATCATCACAATTCATCTCCCTATCGGCCGAAGATGAACGGTGCTGTTGAAGCCGCAAACAAAAACATCAAGAAGATCATTCAAAAAATGACAGTCACCTATAAGGACTGGCATGAGATGTTATCGTTTGCTCTGCATGGATATCGTACCACGACACATACTTCAACAGGGGCAACCCCATTTTCGTTGGTATATGGCATGGAAGCTGTTTTACCTATGGAAGTTCAGATTCCTTCCTTAAGGATTATGAAGGATGCCGGCTTGAGTGAAAACGATTGGATTCAGACCCGACTTGATCAACTTAACTTGATCGATGAGAAGCGACTTACTGCTGTTTGTCATGGTCAGATGTATCAAAAACGGATGATCAAGGCTTTCAACAAGAAAGTCAGGCGTCAGGTATATCAAGTCGGGGATCTTGTAATCAAACGGATCATCTTGCCGTAAAGTGATCCCAGGGGCAAATGGACTCCTACTTACGAAGGACCATTTGTGATCAAGAGCATCTTTTCTGGTGGGGCAATGATTCTGACCACCATGGACGCTGACGACTTGCCGCACCCTGGAAACGCAGACATAATCAAAAGATACTACGCATAAAACGACCCGACAAGTTGAAAACCCGAAAGGACGACTTGGGAAAAAATGGGCATCCCGGTGAATCGAAAACCTGAAAGGGCGGTTCAGGCAAAAATTAGGGATAAAACAAAAAAAAATTGTACACCCGGCAAGTTGAAAACCCGAAAGGGCGACTTGGGCAAAAAAGGGTTTCCCGGCGGATCGAAAACCCGAAAGGGCAGTCAAGGCAAAAGTTAGGGAATCAAAGCGTATGGCTATGTCTCGTCGGATCACTTTAAAAACAATCTCTTCACCAACAAGCTCCAAGATTCTGGCCAATCCAGTCATCGACGGACGAAGCAGCGAATGGACGAGATACTCAGAGTTACGAAGGCTATAGCAGAATGGGAATCCCATGGAATTGTTACACATAGCCATCTTTCTTTTGTATAAATTTTTTCAATTTTTACGACAACATTCTCTTACTAGGGTGCCTTTCTCCTTTGTACAAAGATGCTTACGAAAGTTAATACAAAGATACTTCAAAGTGCAGAAATTTGCTTGCCTTTCTTTTCTTTTACACTTATGTTTTATTTGAAAACGTCCAATGTTTTGTTAAATATGCATACGCATTTGAATATAATCACTGCTTACAAATAAAACGAAATTGAAAAAGGATAATTACTGATAGGTTGAAGGTGTAGGAAGATATCTTTGTGCTGATCCAGAAGAAAACCCTTCCAATACATCATTCAGATCCTCAACGAGGCTAAAAATTTGGAGTATATGTCCCCAGCGGAGTTAAGCTTCAGGATCCCCAACGGAGCGTGTGCATTCTAAACTTGATTCCCCAGCTGATTTAAGTTTCAAAGTTCCCATCAGAATTCAAACTCCCGATCCCCATGGAGCCCGAAAACCCTGAAAAACCTTTCCTCAGCGGAGCCAGAATATTCTAAACCTTCTTCCCCAGCGAAGTCAAATTTCCAACTATCAACCCCCGGTGGGAACTGTTCAACTTCCCCCAATTTCCCCAGCAGGCTATCTTAAAAGTTTGAGAACCAAGCAAATAAAAGTTAACTTCTTGGCTTATCCCCAACTAGGATGATTCCTTAGTAGTTTGGGCATACAACCCAAAGCTCCTGATTTCACCGGCCGAGTAAACATTCTCCCCACAGAGTTATCTCCCAGCAAGATCGAAGATTCTCGGTCTCTTTTCTCCAAGCAGAAGCCTCCCAGGTTTTAACTCCCCAGTAGAGATTTTCAGAGTTTTCCCTATTTCCCAGGAAAGTCATGAAGGATTCTCATTCCCTGCAGAAGTTGTCAAAGGCCTTATTAATCCCCACAAATCGCCAAGGATTTTCAATCTCCAGCAGTGGTCCCAGGATTTCTCCTTCTCGAGCAAACAAAGATCTTTAATTCCCAAGCAGTCAGCAATGATCTCTCATCTTCAACAATCAAAGTTTTGAATCCTCAACATCAGTCAAAGATTTACTTTCCCAGCAGTAGCCGAAGATTTCATTATCTCCTGTTACCAAGGATTTATTTTCAGTAAGACAACCACTCAGCTTACATGCTCATCCATTACATTCATATATCATAAACATTGATGAAACACACTTCATTGCATCATACATATCATGCAACATAACTTTGTGTTTTAGCTAACATTTTACCCTTTTCAGGATAAGATTAAAAGGCTATCATTAACAATTATTCAGATACAGTATGGATACACCCCAAACACGGCGGTCATTCTACTTCTCATTCAGACTTCAGCAATCCGATACAGACTAGATACGCTCCAGACACGACAGCCATTCTATCTCTCATTCAGATTCAACTATCAACTACAAGTTCAGATACGCTCCAAACACGGATGCCATTCTGGCCCTTACACCAGAAGTTTGATTCTCCCCAGTGCAGTCACCACAGAAGTCATTCTGTCACCTATTCAGATCCCAGTTACAGTCTCAGATACACTCCAGACACGAAAGTCATTCTGCTACTCATACAGATCTCAACTCCAGTTACAGTCTCAGATACACTCAAAACACGGAAGTCATTCTGCTACTCATACAGATCTCAACTTCAGATACAATACAGATACACTCCAGACACGGCAGTCATTCTGATATTCATTCAAAGTTCAAATACGGTTACAACTCAGATACGCTCCAGACATGGACGCCATTCTTTTGCTCATACATACTCAGTCTCCAGATACAGTTCAAATGAATTCCAAACACGGATACCATTTTGACGCTCATTCTTCTGACCTACAACATTGCAATTCAACGAACATTCTTGGATGGCATCTTTAAGCCCATCTTCAGCAAGATTATACCATCTCTAAATGGCATCTTTAAGCCCATTTCCTCAGCTATATTTTGACGAGTGCAAATTTACGGGCACTCTAGTGTCCAATCCTCTTTTACCTTCGAGTCGCGAAAGGCAAACTTGCCAATCTAACTCTTCAGGTTCAAGAAGATTGAACAGGGGCAACTGTTGTACCCCAAAATTTTCCCTCTCATTTCATCAACATTTCTCATCACAAGTGTTATACCCCAAAATTTGCCCTCTCTCTTTTTCACAAGAAATCACAGCTTCAGGCTTTTCCTGATTTTTCAGATTGGCTTAAGAATTGGTCAAACAAACTTTTCTTATCAGTCAAGCAAAATTAAGGTTTCCATTAACTTTTGAATCAGTTCAAGCAGATTGCTAGGGTTTGGTTGAGTTTGGCTCAGGGTTTGATCAGGCAGACGCTTCTCTAACCTTAAATTAAGAATTAGGGTTTGCACGCGCATTTTTAGAAGAATTTGAATCCACAGTGTCTTAATTGACTGTCACATGGTTGTGACGTTTGTTCAAGATTTCTGTCTAAACATCTGGGATAAAAGCTGAGGCATTTGAATTGAGAATTTGCAGTGTTTGGTTTAATCAGTAAAAGGAAAGACATGTGGACGTTTGTTTGATTAACTGTGCAATGCTTTGGATTATTCGGAACGCCGAACGTTTATTGATTATTTATCATTTCTAAGTTAAAATTATTGGATAATTTCCAGTTATTATAATTCAAGAAATATAAATAATTAAATAAACAATTGAAGAGGAATTAAAAGAGATATCTGACAAAAAGACTTTTATTTATTTTTAATCATTGGTACAAGTGTTATTTAAATACAAGTAATTTTATTTACAAGTATTTATAATAATATTTATTACAAATGATTAAAATAAAATAAAGCTATATCCTAATTTTCCTAAGTCTTCATCTTCTATGGCATCCTTTGCTCAATTGATGTTTATCTGCAAAGCCAGAAAAAAAGAAGAAAAGTTAATACAGATTAATTAAAAAGGCAGACAGTTAATCATAAAAAAGCTCATCATTAAAAGTGATTGGCCGAAATCAGTTTGTTCGCCCTCTCTGCAAATCGCAAGAAAACTCTTGGTTCACAAAGAGGCATAGAAAATAATGTTGCAAGCATATGAACATGTACAAGGCTGCATAATTCCAAAACAAGTTGCAAAGTTCAAATTGAACAAACAAGCAAAGCTGTCAACTAAACTGAACTGCACATATGCAAACTGAAAAAATGCCTAACCAAGTCCAATGTCAAATAAACTGTCCAAAAGCTGTCCAAAGAAGATATTGAAAGATATCAAAAACAAGCAAAGTTGTCAACAAGTACACAAAAGGCAGAAAATCTGGAAAAGAAGATAAGAGATATGAAGAGCAAAACCAAAATGCAAGCTTATTTCAAATTCATCATTTCCCAGCCAAGCACTTTTTCAGAAAGGTACAGTTTAAAGTAATAAAAAATGCTTTTTAATCTGTGGAGAGAGAAAGAGAGAGGAGAAAGGCTTACAGGCAGGCTTAGAAAAAAAGATATAAGCAAAAGTTCAGAACAGAACAAAAGAGGAGGCAGAATATCACAGAAACAAGATACCACAACTGTAACATTGCAAACTGCCACCAAGCAGTCAAACAGCAAGCCTGTAACCAAGCCTGCATCAAGACACAAACCTCTAACTTGCTTCAAACACAAGCCCTTTCAAAACCTGTGTCAAGCAAACATACTGCATCAAAGCCAGTCAAAAACCTGCTTGCCTCTAACCTGCTTCAAACAGAAGCCCTTTCAAAATAAGCCTCAAGCCTGTTTCAAGTCATCAAAACCGTCCTCTAGCCCTGTCAAAGGAAAACTATCTCAAACCTGTTTCTAACACATAACCATAAGCCTCAAAACACAAACTTGTAAACAAACTGAAGCAAGCCTCTAAACAGAAGCCAACAACAATGAGCCTGTAAATTCCCAACAGTTTTCAAACCAGAAACCCCAACAAACCTTCATCAAAAAGCCCAACTAGAAAAAAAGCCAAGCATCAAAAGCCTTAGTCAAACAAAACTAAAACAAGCAGACAATAAACCTGTACCAAATCCATCCAAATGTCCAAATAAATAGAAATGAAAGCCCTCAGAATGACTTCATCATAGGGCCAATGTTGTACCCCAAAATTTTCCCTCCCATTTCTCAATAATTTCTCATCACAAAGCCCTTGAAGCTCAAGATCCAGTTAGGGTTTCATCTGCTCAAGACTGCTCCTTGCACCGTTGACCCAAATTAGGGTTTGTGTTTGCACAAAGATGTTTTGACCTAAAATGCCTAAGATGACTTTCATGCTTCATATTGGACTCCCAAGTTTATCCACATCAAGTTTCAAGCCTTGATTCCAAGTTTTGCCCAGTTAATTGGACAGTTGACCTAGAAATCAGCTGTATTGGGGAAAAAGTCAACTGTGGCCAATTGACACTCAAATCTCATAAAAAATGACCCACATCAACATTATAAACTCACATGGACCATTTGATCAAGTTTGGATCACAATTCCATAATAAATTTGATCAAATCATCAAAAGGGCAAAATGGTCATTTTTAGGGTTTTGACTGCACAAAGGCAATTTTTGACTGTTTGACCTAGCCAATGGAAAACCAAGCTCACATATGGACTCAAGGACCCCATGGAATTGTCTTGACATGCTCAACAAGTTCAAAAGATCCCAAATACACAAGATTGACAGTTGAATTTCCCAGTCAATTGATCAATTTTGACTGTATACTGAAAAGTCAAACTTTGACTTTTTGGTCAAAATCAAGAGTCAAGATTCATTTTCCATCAAAACATGCCAAATCATGAAACTTGTTCATCAAGAAATCAAGAAATGCAAATTAGGGTTTGAAATGAAGATTTTTCATAACTTAGAATTTTTCTGTGTTATGAAAAACCCTAATTTTTTCCTAACTTTGCCCCACTTTCTCACCAAGATTCATTTGGATTCAAGAAAAAGTCAAAACATGAAAGTTGTAGCCTATTGAATAATCTACAACTTTGATTCACAAAGTTTTCCCAAAAGAATCTTGTAGCTCAAGTTACAATTTTTGGAACAAGGGTACCAAACCATTCTTAACTTAGAGAAAATTTGACCTATTTTAGGCTAGGTTTTTACCTAACTTCAAGACCATTTTTCATACACTTCCACTTGGACTTTCAATTTGCATTTCAAAGATGGATTGTAGTACACATTCCAAGCTTTCCAAAATGTCCAAGAACTCATCAAACAACCTCATGGTTAGGGAGAATCGAATTTGGCAAGTTGGGCAAAAGTCACTTTTGTTCTTGACCAAGACATGTTCATACACATTGCCATTTTCAAGTCAGCTTGGTTTATGCTACATTACAGGCCTCTAATCCCATTTACACTCAATAATTTAATGCATACTCATTGTGCCAAAGCCTTATTTTGTGTGTCCAAACATTATTTGCAAGATTAAGCAATTTTTAGATAAAGCATAATATCCATTTTTGAAAAGTTAAACTTTATGTCAAAGTTGCAAATCAGCAAGTACATTGAAAATCTCTTTGGCACAAGTTTAGGACTAATCACACTGATCAATGCCAAGGTTTGCAGAACATTAGGGGGGCCTCTAGCTGTCTAAAACTCAAGTGGACATTTGCTTGCTTAAGTGTGAAGAAAGCTAGCATAACACAACACAACTTTCATCTCAGCACAAAAAAGCTTAAGCAAATACTTTGTACACTTCCTAAACATCCATCCTAAGCTAGAACACGAGCTAACCAAGTCCCAAACACTCTCACTCACAAAATCACCATTGAACTGCACAAAAACAGGGCCTGCTGCAGTTTGAGTTCTATAGCTCAAACCTTCCATGCATTCTTGCTAAAAACTTGTCAAACACATCCCATAACATCCCTTGAAGCTAATCAAAACCTCAAACACGACCTGTAACACTCCCAGGAAAGATCACCATTTTCATTTTCTTGTTTTGCAGATGAAGTTCCATAGCACAATTCAAAAGGTTTCAAGACAAAGTAAAGCTTGGAATAGCATCCCTGGACATCAAGGAAGCTATACCAATCATCACCTTGCTCTGAAAGTACCTCCATCATCAGATACAACTTCAACTGAACAGGTATATTCTTGAACTTCTATCTCTCAATGTAGACATCATTAGCTCTAAGTTTGTGAATAAGAAGTGTTCTACTCATGCCCCTGAAACTGTACATACCTTTATTTTTCATTTATTTTGCATATGCTGTGAGAATTTAAGGTCTGAATATGGATAAAAAATTAGGTTAAGATTTGGGAATGATGAAATTCTCTCTCATTTTTTAGAGTTAAATCAAGTTTTTGGTATATTTGGATTCATTGTTTGATGTTGAACATTTTTGATGTTATGAGTTTCCATTGAAAAGCCAGGAATCAGGATGTTTGAATTATGGTACAAGCGCGCGTTTTTTGTCTTAATTCTGGCCAGAGGTTGAAGAAGGATCTATTGGGCTGGGCTTGTTCTATTATTTCTCTTCACACCATGTTATTACTTGTGCACCCCCTGAGCCCATTTTGTTCATTTTAATGATTTTTTTTTACTTTTCTTTTTTGTTCTGGCTTATTTATTTTTTATTATAATATTAAAAATATAAAAATAATTTTTTAAAACCTTATTTAATTTATTAGACATTTATTTGTTTGAATTAGTATTTGTGCATAAATAAATAAATAGATTCACTTTTTATTAAAAATACTAAAAATAGTGCAAACCCATTTTTATTCCATTTTTATTTTATTTTATCTTCTGAAGATATTTGATATAAAATATACTTTTTTTTATAAATATTGAATATTATTATTTTTGTATATATAATATATATTTAGTAAATGATACAAATATTTATATATATATATTAGTATATTTAGGTTAAAATACCAATTATACACATTTTTATTTTTTATTAATATTTAATATAAAAAATATCCTTTTGACAAATATACTTCATTTTTATTTTATTTTGTATATAATTGATAAATATTTGTACATATTAAATAATTAATATATTTACCTAATAAATTAGGGTTTTGCCCTAAAAGCATGGAAAATACTCAAAAAAAATAATACTTTTCATTTTATTTTATTTTGACATGTAAAAATACTTTTTTCATATACATAAAAATGTTTTTTGGGCATCTTGCATATTTATCTTATTTCTATTTAATTTGTGCAATTGATTATCTTGTAAGTAATTCCAAATTGATGTAATAGCTAGGTTTACATTTCTTGTCAAAAACCCCCATTTGAACATTTGTACCCCCTTCCCATATTGTGTTGTAATAGCTTAGGAAATTTAATTTTCGCACTTTAATGCTTTCTAATTATACCATGCTAGAATTAGGGTTTGTATGCAAATAAAAACAACAAAATAGTTTGACCTAATTTCAAGATAATCAAGCATGAAAATGGACAACACATATAACACTTGCACCCTCTAGGGTACTCCACTTGTTGCCTTCAATAATGGGCCATATTGCATGTTAGGTCTCTTTGGGCAAAAAACAAAACAAACAATCAAATGATCATAGTCCCTCGATGACGCTTTCGAAAGTTGCCTAAAAATGATCAAGTCCCTTAAAGAAAATTGCCCAAAGATACTTAGCACCATTGCAATTATGGTCTAAACGATGACCCGCGCCCGTCCCTTTCACATCCTAACACAAGATTGTCCACCAAATGCAATGGTGGAACAAAATTGTTAAAAGGGTTAAAACATAACAAAAATCTTTGAGAACTTTAGGGTAGATAACTCTTAAGTACTTGTCAAAACTTGCAAAACAAAGAAACACTTGCCTATTTTTCAAACCACACTTCACAAACACTTTCAAAACAAACTTTCAAAAACCTTGAAACATATTTTCAAAAAGACAAACACCTTTTGTAAAACATTCGAGTAAAGAATTGTTACAAGGGTAGCCTAGACAAGGCATCTTTTTCAAAACATTTTCAAAACCACACACAAAGCACCATTTCAAACAATTGAAAACCAAGGCAAGTTGATCTAAGCAAGTACCTAAGAGCCCATGGATAACCATGGATAGAAAGGGTGCTAATACCTTCCCTTTCTATAATCTACTCCCCGAACCCAAGAAAATGTCTCAAAGGTTTTTGCTGTGCTTTTTAAACCTTTCCTTAGGATAAAATAAAAAGTCGGTGGCGACTCTTGCTCAACCGAAACATTTGCGAAAACAAACGTAAAACCCTAGTCAGTTCTCCCACCGTATCACAGAACTGGCGACTCTGCTGGGGAGAATTTTAAAAGTGAAGTAACCTTAGGGCTTAGATCACCCTCTTGCATGATTAATTGTTTGTCTTGATTGCTTTATATCTTGGCTCTCTTGTTTGGGTTTGCAATCCTACACCCGGATTTTGGGAAACATTCATAGATAGCAATACGTTGTGGAAACTGTGCGGGGTATACCGACACGGTCAAAGGAATAGCTATATTAGTGCGACATATTTGTGAGTACCGGTAACCCTTGAGTTCAATCAAGGAGAGTACGGGGCCGCTGAGTGATGTCACTAAGCACTAATGACCTAGAACCTTACTTGACCATCTTGGCCTTTTATTAGGGGTAGTGAGATGACCGGCTTTGGTGCAGTCCGAAGTTGGTAGATACTCGATACTACACTCATTGAGGGTTGTTTTCTTGGAATATTTTGGTCGCTAGTTAAGTGGCTAAACCGAAACAATGAACAATGAAAACAATCTAGTGATATTGAGCTCCTTAGAACCCGGTTACTATTTATAGGACAGGTTTTTAAGCCAACTACACTCAAGAGGGTACTTACCTATGAAACCCCATGCAAGCCTGAAGCTAGGGTTTGGTGTGAATTGCTTGTACATATGTTTTGTGCATACATCATAAACATCATAAAGCATCATATGCATTCACTAACCATTTCAAGGGTTTAGATCTTCATCTTTGTTCTTGTTTTGTAGGTCATGGAAATTCCTCGCAGAAAAACCATCCAAGTCAACCTTGTGAGAATCTCTCCTCAATTCAAGGAGCTCACCTCAAGAATTCCGGAAAGCTCATCCTTCAGTGAAAGACATGGTAGACTGCTCAGCTTAGTCAACACCAACATTGAAGAAGACATGATGAAAGTGCTATTCCAGTTCTTTGACCCTCTTCATCACTGTTTCACTTTCCCTAATTACCAGTTGGTGCCCACTTTGGAGGAGTTTTCTCAACTCCTGAGAATTCCTATCCTTAATCAACTACCCTTCAACGGTACGGAAAAGGAACCAAAGCCGGAAGATGTTGCTCGAGCATTACATCTACAACCATCCGACATCAAGGGGCATTGGGAAACCAGAAGCGGCGTCAAAGGATTCTTAGCAAAATTCTTGTTTGAGAAGGCACAAGAATGTTGGAATTCATTGGACCTTCAAGCCTTTGAAGAAATTGTGGCACTCCTTATCTATGGGTTGGTCTTGTTCCCAAATTCTGACCAATTGATAGATGTCAACGCCGTCAAAATCTTCTTGTCCAGGAATCCAATACCAATATTGCTTGGGGACATCCTTCACTCATTTTACACACGAACAATGAGACAAAGGGGTGTTCTCATGTGCTGTACTCCTCTCCTTGCAAGGTGGTTTATTTCGCACCTTCCACAATCTGTCTTGAAGAATGACCAAGGCTCAAGGTGGTCCCAACGGTTGATGACTCTTACACACTCTGATGTACACTGGTGTTCTTGGTCCAGAGAAAATGTTATCATCGTCGATCGTTGCAGAGAGTTTCCTAATGTTCCTTTACTTGGAATCAGAGGAGGTATCACCTACAACCCTTGCCTATCTTTGAGGCAATTTGGATATGCACGGAGAGATGGCCCTCACGACATGTTAATTCCTGACCTAGTTTTTGACTTCGACAACGATGCGCAAGGACTTCGCCAAAGATTCATCAGAGCTTGGGGAAGACCCAACAAGGTTGATAGCAAGACTCTGGGACACAAGAACTCCATCCCTCTTGAGCCTTATCTCAAGTGGGTACGAGCCCGAGCCCAAAGTCTGATGATGCCTTATCCTCATGTACTCCCTGTGATTAAAGAGCCCGTCAAGGAAGGAGAGGTTCCCTACACCATCCTACATCCTGACATGCCTACATCGTGGGAGGAAATGCAGAAAAGTTGGATTCAGCTCAAGGAGGAACGGAACACTTTTGAAGCTAGCTTTTACGCCAGTGAGAAGAAGGTTCTAGAGCTTACCCGCCGACTCCATGAGCAAGAGGCCCTCAACACCTACATCGCACCAAAGAGGATGCGCAATGTCTTTTTACCTTGAGGAGTTATTTTTGTAATATTTGGCCCATGGGGCATTTATGTACTAACAAATTTCTTCTTATTAATATGACGTGCATTCTTTTTTGTCTACAACAATTTTGAATGTTCCAAATCCTTGAATGCATTGCATACATAAGCATATCATTCATCATGTGCATAAGCAGGTCTCACTCCAGGTTTCCTTATCTGTCTGCTGTTTATTTCAGTAGGATGGATCTCGAGCAAACAGTCAAAGACCTGCAAACTCAAAATGCACAGTTCCAGCAACTCCTGATGACCTTGGCTAAGGGTCAGGAGGATCTCAAGACCTTGCTGGGGAATAAAGACCCAGTGAAAAAGAAGAAAAAGAGACTCGGGGTGGCTACTTTAGGGAGAAGATTTGACGGAGAGGCCAGGAGAGTGCTTGAATTTCCTCCTACTTCTGATGAAGGGACCAGTAAAGGAGGTGGAGCTGCGGTACCTTCCGAGTCCGATGTGGAAGAAGAGGAGGTCGAAGAGGATGAAGACTACTCTGATCAACAGTACCCTCCAGCTGATGATAAATACAAAGGTTTAGAAGACAGGTTGGCCGCCATGGAGCTACAAAGAGTACCGGGTTTGGATTTTGAAGACTTGGGTTTGGTTGCCGGGATTGTGATTCCCCCAAAGTTCAAAGTGCCAGTTTTTGTGAGGTATGATGGGCTGTCCTGTCCAAAAATGCATCTCAGGTCCTACGTAAGGAAGATTCAACCCTATACGGCAGATAAAAACCTTTGGATCCATTTCTTTCAAGACAGTCTTTCTGGGGCTCAATTGGAGTGGTTTTATCAGCTAGAGAGAACCAGCATCCGAAACTGGGAAGACTTGGCCACCGCCTTCTACAAACAATATCAGTACAATTCTGACCTTGCTCCTACTCGTACCCAACTTCAGGGTATGTCACTAGGAACAGGCGAAGGATTCAAAGAATATGCACAAAAATGGAGGGATTTGGCTGGAAGGGTGCAGCCTCCTTTAACCGACCGTGAACTTGTTGATATGTTTCTTGGGACCCTATCTGGGCCATTTTCAATCATCTGATTGGTAACTCTTCCGCGGGGTTTACCGATTTGATCTTAACAGGCGAAAGAATAGAAGCTGGCATCAAGTCAGGAAAGATTCAGAAGGGTGTTGCTGCAAGTGTTGAGAAGAAGCCTTTTAAGAAGGAAACGGCTGTTGTATACTCCCAAAGAAGAGCAGGGAAGACTGAGCGCCGGCCAACTGTAGGGGCCGTAATGATTCAAAATTCTTCAAGTGAGCAGCCTCGCTATAACCAGTCCAGACCAAATCAACAACGAGTGGAACGGCCATAACGGCAGTTCACCCGTATTAATATGACTCCAGCGCAAGTGCTTCCCCATCTGTTGAAGTTGAATCTCGCCACTATCAAAGAGGCACCAAAGAATGTGAATACGTACTCTCCGCATTATCATCCTAATGCTAAATGCGCCTACCATTCTGACAGTGTCGGGCACGACACCAATGATTGTTGGGAACTCAAGCATAAGATCCCAGACCTGATAGAGGCGAAGGAGGTGGAGTTTGACGCTCCGGAGAAGCCTAATGTGATATCTGCTCCCATGCCGAAGCACGACCGAAATGTCAATGCCATTGAAGAAGATTTGTATGTTGCTGATGTCAATGATCTGATAACTCCGTTGCTAACCATCAAGTCGAATCTGTTAAAGGCCGGGATTTTCCCGGGATGTAAAGAAGACTGCTATTGTTGTTACTCTCTGCCGTTTGATTGTCCGTTACTGAAGAAAGGCATCCAAGGCCTAATGGACAGTCGACAGATTTTGTTTGAAAAAGTTTCCGCTATTCCAACCCCTACTGAAGATGTCTCAATCATAACCATTCACGCCAATCTTTCCAAGGCCGTCAAAAAGCCTGTTAAGATTACACCAGTTACGAAATCTGTTCCTTTGAAGATAACAATGCCAGGGCCTGTCCCCTATGTTTCTGAGAAGTCGATACCATGGAACTATGGCGGTGACGTCTACTACCATGGTATTAAACAAATCAAGGTAAATAAAGAAAGTTCGGATGATGAAGAAGCCAGCATTGGTAACATTGCAGGCATGAGCAAAATCACCCGGAGCGGGAGAATATTTTCTCCAGAGATTGCCCCTCCAAGAGCAATCTTTGGACCCTCATCTGCTGACAAGGTCATCCCTGCTCCAATAAAACTCTCCGCTAGAACCCCTTTGATTGAAGATGTTGTTGTTCCTAGTACTGTCCCTCCTACCGCTGCTGATAAAGGTAAGGGAATCCAAGATGAGCTCGTCAGGACGAGGGCTCAACCCTTGGTCATCCCGGAAACCTCCAAGAAGGAAATGGATGAGATCTTGAAGATAATCAAAAGGAGTGATTACGATGTGGTAGAACAACTGGGGCAAACCCCCTCAAAGATCTCCATGCTGGCACTACTACTTTGCTCGGAAGCACACGCTAAAGCTTTGATCAAATTCCTGAAGGCAGCCCATGTGCCCCAGGAAACCTCTACAGATCAATTTCAGAATTGCGTGGCTAGCCTGACTGCGGACAATGGATTAGGTTTCTCTGATGCCGACCTAACTCCTAAAGGTAGAAACCACAATGATGCTTTTCACATTTCAGTCGAGTGCCGAGGAACTACTCTCGCACATGTCTTGGTCGACACTGGTTCGTCGCTGAATGTACTGCCTAAGAAGGCCTTGGACCGACTAGATTGTGAAGGGTTGGAGTTGAAACCGAGTGATATTGTTGTCAGAGCTTTCGATGGTTCGAAGAGAATGGTCCATGGGGAGGTTGAAATTCCCATCAAGATAGGCACTGAGGTGTTTAAATCTACTTTCTATGTGATGGACATCCGTCCGTCATACTCTTGCTTGTTGGGTAGGCCTTGGATACACCATGCTGGGGCAGTCACCTCCTCCTTACATCAGATGTTGAAGTATCCTGTCAAGGGGAAGATTATAACTGTCCATGGCGAAGAGGAGTACATGATCAACCACTTAAACTCATTCCGGTACGTGGAGGTAGAAGGTGAGTTCATTGAGACGCCTTTCCAGCATTTCGAAGATCTCCTCCCTGATATAGCAGTAGCAAAGTTGGCAGCTGAGGCACCGAGGCAGATGGCCAGGATGGCATCTCTGGAGGACGCAAAGGCCGCAATAAAGGAGGGGAAGAATTCAGCATGGGGGAAGTTGCCTGATATTCCGCATAAAACAGACAAATTTGGATTAGGGTTCACTACCGCGGGCCAGAAAGCTATGCGCCGTTCGAAGATTGAAAGAGCGCCAGTCAAAATTTCTCCCTACGGAATCAACGCTTTGGAGGATGAAGACAAAGAGAGCAACATCGAAGAGTGGATTTACCCAACTGTCAAAGGAGGATTGTGCAACTGGGAGGCAAAAGACTTTGTCCCCATCACTTTTATTCATCAGTAATTTATCTGTCAAACATTTCCTATTCGGTCTGTAATATTAATTTTCAAACAATCCGTACACTATCTTTTTCACCTCATGCCTTGCCCGGGGCATGTAGGTCCATTTGTAAGGGTTTTCATTATTTTTCATACCCATATGCCATGTTTAATGATTCATTGGACGTTTTTCATTTGATAAACTGCTTGTGTTCATTTTCTTTCCTTTTGCATTTTTTGTTTAAGGATGGCTATCCCTTACACACACCCACACTCACAAATGCAGGTACACATCCACTCCGGATTCCATGGGTGACGATTCTGCTATATCCTTCAATAACTCTGAAGATCTGGTCAATCAAGCCGAGTATGAAGATGACGAAGGTTGTGAAGTACCAAGGGAACTAGCCAGACTTCTACAGCAAGAGGAAAGGGCCATCTTACCGCACGAAGAGTCATTGGAAACTGTCAACTTAGGGACCGAGGAAGACCGGAAGGAGGTGCAAGTGGGTGCCAATCTGGAACCGAGTGTCAGGGAACGCCTGATACAGTTGTTGAATGAGTATGTTGAAATCTTCGCTTGGTCTTATGAAGACATGCCGGGTTTAGACACAGACATCGTGGTTCACCGTCTCCCCACAAGAGAGGATTGTCCACCGATCAAGCAAAAAGTCCGCCGAATGAGGCCTGACATGTCTGAAAAGATCAAAGCAGAAGTGATGAAGCAATTCGACACTGGTTTTCTGGCTGTTATGTCCTATCCTCAATGGGTCGCTAACATCGTGCCAGTACCTAAGAAAGATGGCAAAGTCAGGATGTGTGTGGACTACCGGGATTTGAATAGGGCCAGCCCTAAAGAAGATTTTCCACTTCCACACATTGACATTTTGATCGACAATACAGCTCAGCACAAAGTGTTTTCCTTCATGGATGGATTATCGGGCTACAATCAAATCAAAATGGCCCCCGAGGATATGGAGAAAACAACTTTTGTCACACAATGGGGCACTTTCTGTTACAAGGTGATGCCGTTCGGACTGAAGAACGCTGGGGCAACTTATCAACGCGCCATGGTAGCTTTATTTCATGATATGATACATCATGAGATTGAAGTTTACGTAGACGATATGATAGCTAGGTCACAAACAGAGGAAGAGCACCTTGAACATCTAGAAAAGCTGTTTGCCAGATTGAAAGAATACAAACTCAGGCTGAATCCAAGTAAGTGCACTTTTGGAGTAAGGTCTGGTAAACTTCTAGGATTCATTGTAAGCAACAAAGGCATTGAAGTCGATCCAGCAAAAGTGAAAGAAATACAAGAGATGCCTGCTCCCCGTACTGAAAAGGAGGTTAGAGGGTTCTTGGGGCGCTTGAACTATATTGCCAGATTCATCTCTCATCTGACTTCTACCCGTGAGCCAATTTTTAAACTCTTGAAGAAAGATCGGGTAGTCGAATGGAACGACGATTGCCAAGCTGCTTTCGATAAAATCAAGGAGTATTTGCTAGAACCTCCTATTCTGATGCCACCCGTCGAAGGAAGACCATTGATCATGTATCTGACTGTCTTGGATAACTCAATGGGGTGTGTTTTGGGCCAGCATGACGAGTCTGGTCGAAAAGAGCATGCTATTTATTACCTTAGCAAAAAGTTTACCGACTGTGAGACTCGCTACTCACTGCTCGAGAAAACTTGTTGCGCTTTGGTATGGGCTGCTCGCTGACTAAGGCAGTATATGTTGACTCATACTACCTTGTTGATTTCCAAAATGGATCCTATCAAGTATATCTTCGAAAAGCCTGCTTTATCTGGGAGGATAGCTAGATGGAAGATGATCCTAACTGAGTATGACATCCGGTACACCACTCAAAAAGCTATAAAAGGGAGTGTACTAGCTGACCATCTGGCTCATCAAGCTATCGAAGATTATCAACCCATGAGATTCGACTTCCCAGACGAGGACATCATGAATTTGGACAACATTGAAAGTAACGGACCGTATGACGGACCTGAAAAGGGATCCCGATGGACCCTGTACTTTGATGGTGCTTCAAATGCACTTGGAAACGGTATCGGTGCGGTACTCATTTCTCCGGAAGGTTGTCACACCCCTTTCACGGCCCGACTTTGCTTCAGTTGCATGAACAACATGGTTGAGTATGAAGCTTGCATCTTTGGTCTCAAGGCTGCTATAGACTTGGGGATCAAATCTTTGATCGTATTTGGGGATTCAGCTTTGGTTATCAGTCAAATCAAAGGAGAGTGGGATACCAAGCACCCTAATCTTATTCCATACAAAGAACAGGTCTTGACATTGTTGCCTCATTTCGAGCAAATTACCTTCGAGCATTTCCCGCGAGAAGAGAATCAGCTAGCAGATGCTCTAGCTACAATGTCCTCCATGTTTAAACTCAACTGGGATAACGAGGCTCCCCAAATCACCATCAAGCGAATGCATGAACCGACACATTGTCACGAGATTAATACCGAAGAAGTAGTGGAACAACCCTGGTTCCATGAAATCAAAAGGTACCTCGAGACTAGAGATTATCCCGAAGGAGCTTCCGTAAATGACAAGAAGTTCTTAAGGAAATTCGCTGCTAAGTTCTTCCTGAGCAACGACATCCTTTACAAACGAAGCCATGATTGTGTATTACTCCGATGCGTAGACAAAGCTGAAGCAGAGTTGGTCATGACTGAGATACACAACGGCACATTTGGCACTCAATTGAGCGGGCATACGATGGCTAAGAAGATCCTAAGGGCAGGCTATTACTGGTCTACCATGGAAGCTGACTGCCATCAACATTCCCGTACTTGCCACAAATGTCAAGTCTACGCTGACAAAGTTCATATCCCTCCGGTTCCTCTCAACGTTCTGACTGCTCCTTGGCCTTTTGCAATGTGGGGCATTGACATGATTGGAGAGATCAAGCCCATGGCTTCCAACGGACATCGCTTCATCCTGGTTGCCATTGACTATTTCACCAAATGGGTCGAAGCAGCTTCCTTCGCCTCTGTTACTAAAAATGTGGTTGCCCGCTTCATCAAGCAAAATATCATATGCCGGTATGGTGTTCCAGACAGGATCATCACAGACAACGGTACAAATCTGAATAACACGATGATCACCGCATTGTGCGATCAGTTCAAGATTTATCATCACAATTCATCTCCCTATCGACCGAAGATGAACGGTGCTGTTGAAGCTGCGAACAAAAACATTAAGAAGATCATTCAGAAAATGACACTCACTTACAAAGACTGGCATGAGATGTTACCGTTTGCTCTACATGGATACCGTACGACGGCACGTACTTCAACCGGGGCAACCCCATTCTCTTTGGTATATGGCATGGAAGATGTCCTGCCTATGGAGGTTCAGATTCCTTCTCTAAGGATTATGAAGGACACAGGTTTGAATGAAGATGATTGGATTCAGACCCAACTTGATCAACTCAATTTGATCGACAAGAAGCGACTCGCTGCTATATGCCATGGTCAGACGTATCAAAAACGGATGATCAAGGCCTTCAATAAGAAAGTCAGACGTCAAGTGTATCAAGTTGGAGATCTCGTAATCAAGCGGATTATATTGCCGCAAAGTGATCCCAGGGGAAAATGGACTCCTACATATGAAGGACCATTTGTGATCAAGAGCATATTTTCTGGTGGTGCAATGATTCTGACCACCATGGACGGCGACGATTTGCCGCACCCTGCGAATACAGACATAGTCAAAAGATACTACGCATAAAATAACCCGACAAGTCGAAAACCCGAAAGGGCGGCTTGGGAAAAAATGGGCATCCCGGTGAACCGAAAACCCGAGAGGGCGGTTCAGGCAAAAATTAGGGATAAAAACGAAAAAAATCTGTACACCCGGCAAGTTGAAAACCCGAAAGGGCGACTTGGGCAAAAAGGGGTTTCCCGGTGGATCGAAAACCCGAAAGGGCGATTCAGGCAAAAGTTAGGGAATTAAAGAGTATGACTATGTCTCGTCGGATCACTTCAAAGACAATCTCTTCATCAACCAGTTCCAGGCTTCTGATCAGTCCAGTCATCGGCAGACGAAGCATTGAATGGACAGATATTCAGAGTTGTGAAGGCTATAGCGGAATGGAATCCCATGGAATTATTTCACATAGCCATCTTTATTTTGTATAAATCTTTCAATATTTACGACAAAATCCTCTTACTAGGATGATTGTCTCCTTTGTACAAATATACTCAAAGAAAGTTAATACAAATACTCTTCCCAGAAATTTGTGTCATTTCCTTTTTCTTTTTCTCTTGCACTAATTGTTTTATTTTGAGAAACGTCCAATGTTTTGTTAAATAGGCATATGCATTTGAACATAATCATTTCCTCATGAATCAAGAAAGAGGATTACTTATAGGTTGAAGGTGCAGTTGGATATCTTGATACCCTTTCAAAGGAAATCCCCAGGAGATTGGGAATCCATATCCCCAGCAAGTCTTGAAGCTTATCCCCAGTAGATTCTGGAAGCTTATCCCCTGCAGAGTACGAACGCCTCTCCCGAGCTTTATTCAAAGTTATTCCTCACAAGGGCTTATAACTGGGTTGTCCTCAGCTTATTGCCACGGAAGATCGCACTCGGCAAATTTCTTCCTGTCCCCAGCGGAGTTCGTCAGAGTTCCCCAACATAACTTATCAATACAATCCCCAGAGGAGTTTATCTTTGTTATCCCCAGCCAAAGAATCCTCCAGAACTCAATTCCCCTCAGAGTTTAAGTTTCAGTATCCCCAACAGAGCTAAAACTTCAAACTATCAATGCCCAGCGGAACCAGACTAGTGAACCTTCTCCCCACAGAAATGCTTCTCACTAGACTAGAGATTCTCAGTCTTATCTCCCCAGCTTAAGTCTACCAGGTTCTAAAATCCCCAGTAGACATCATCAGAAATTCTTTTACCCTGCAAGTCACCAAGGAAATTCCAAGTCCCCGCAAGTGGTTCTAAGGCCCCTCGACGTTTGAAGGACTGGTATTCCCTAAGCAAATTTGAAGACTTTCAGTTTTCAGTTCCTCATTGTATATTCAAGATTCTCCAATGAAGATCTCCTCAAGACAGGAATTCCCCAGAAGATTGGTATACAACCCAAGCTCCTTATTCCTCAGCAACAACCAAGAATTATTCTTCCCGGCAGCAGTCAAGATTCTTTTATCTTCAGTCATCCAGGATTCATCTATCCTTTGCAAGACATCTCTCCAGCTTACATGCGCATCCATTTACATTCATATCATATAACATACATTGTATCATGCATCATGACATTGCATATAACTAACTCTTTGCCTTTGCAGGTAAGATCAGTCGACAGACAAAAATCATTATCTTTCGAGATTCTTTCCAGGAATAGTTCAGATATGACCCAGACATGGCAATATTCTGATGCTTATTCCAGATTCATCCAGATGCAGTTTTACACGAGCTCATCATCAGGAAACCCTACACCGGTTCCTCCTCAAACTTCAAGATTTCTGAAAACAGTTCACGGGTTCTCCAAGTAACGGATGTTGACCTATCACTTGTTCAGTTTCTTCTCAAGACTTCTGAAAACAGTTTATGGATTCTTCCCAACAACGAATGTTAATCTATCAACTTGTTCAGATGCAACTTTTGAAAACAGTTTACGGACGCTTCCCAACAACGGATGCTGCTCTATTGCTTATTCAACTTCAAGATTTCTGAAAACAATTCTCGGGTTCTCCAAGTAACGGATGTTAACCTATCACTCGTTCAATTTCTTCTCAAGACTTCTGAAAACAGTTTATGGATTCTACCCAACAACGGATATTAATCTATCAACTTGTTCAGATGCAACTTTTGAAAACAGTTTACGGACGCTTCCCAACAACGGATGCTGCTCTATTGCTTATTCAACTTCAAGATTTCTGAAAACAGTTCATGGGTTCTCCAAGTAACGGATGTTGACCTATCACTTGTTCAGATCCTTCTCAAGACTTCTGAAAACAATCTATGGATTCTTCCCAAGTAACGGATGTTAATCTATCGCTTGTTCAGATGCAACTTCTGAAAACAGTTTACGGATTCTTCCCAACAACGGATGTTAATCTATCGCTTTTTCAGACTCTTCTCAACCTCTGAAAACAGTTTACAGATGCCTCCAGATACGGATGTCAATCTATTGCTTATTCAGACCCCAGTTCAAAGATTGTCCTAAACATGGACACCTTTCTGATACTCATTCCAGATGGCATCTTTAAGCCCATCCCCGACAAGTTTCTGTCACTCTTCCAGATGGCATCGTTAAGCCCATCTCCAAATGGCATCTCTAAGCCCATTCCCGCATCCACTGCTTTGACGAGTGCAAATTTAAGGGCACTCTAGTGTCCAATCTCCTTTTACCCTCGAGTCACGAAAGGCAAACTTGCCAATCTAACTCTTCAGGTTCAAGAAGATTGAACAGGGGAAACTGTTGTACCCCAAAATTTTCCCTCCCATTTCTCAATAATTTCTCATCACAAAGCCCTTGAAGCTCAAGATCCAGTTAGGGTTTCATCTGCTCAAGACTGCTCCTTGCACTGTTGACCCAAATTAGGGTTTGTGTTTGCACAAAGATGTTTTGACCTAAAATGACTAAGATGACTTTCATGCTTCATATTGGACTCCCAAGTTTATCCACATCAAGTTTCAAGCCTTGATTCCAAGTTTTGCCCAGTCAATTGGACAGTTGACCTAGAAATCAGCTGTATTGGGGAAAAAGTCAACTGTGGCCAATTGACAGTCAAATCTCATAAAAAATGACCCACATCAACATTATAAACTCACATGGACCATTTGATCAAGTTTGGATCACAATTCCATAAGAAATTTGATCAAATCATCAAAAGGGCAAAATGGTCATTTTTAGGGTTTTGACTGCACAAAGGTAATTTTTGACTGTTTGACCTAGCCAATGGCAAACCAAGCTCACATATGGACTCAAGGACCCCATGGAATTGTCTTGACATGCTCAACAAGTTCAAAAGATCCCAAATACACAAGATTGACAGTTGAATTTCCCAGTCAATTGATCAATTTTGACTGTATACTGAAAAGTCAAACTTTGACTTTTTGGTCAAAATCAAGAGTCAAGATTCATTTTCCATCAAAACATGTCAAATCATGAAACTTGTTCATCAAGAAATCAAGAAATGCAAATTAGGGTTTGAAATGAAGATTTTTCATAACTTAGAATTTTTCTAAGTTATGAAAAACCCTAATTTTTTCCTAACTTTGCCCCACTTACTCACCAAGATTCATTTGGATTCAAGCAAAAGTCAAAACATGAAAGTTGTAGCCTATTGCATAATCTACAACTTTGATTCACAAAGTTTTCCCAAAAGAAGCTTGTAGCTCAAGTTACAATTTTTGGAACAAGGGTACCAAACCATTCTTAACTTAGAGAAAATTTGACCTATTTTAGGGAGAATCGAATTTGGCAAGTTGGGAAAAAGTCACTTTTGTTCTTGACCAAGACATGTTCATACACATTGCCATTTTCAAGTCAGCTTGGTTTATGCTACATCACAGGCCTCTAATCCCATTTACACTCAATAATTTAATGCATACTCATTGTGCCAAAGCCTTATTTTGTGTGTCCAAACATTATTTGCAAGATTAAGCTATTTTTAGATAAAGCATAATATCCGTTTTTGAAAAGTTAAACTTTATGTCAAATTTGCAAATCAGCAAGTACATTGAAAATCTCTTTGGCACAAGTTTAGGACTAATCACACTGATCAATGCCAAGGTTTGCAGCACATTAGGGGGGCCTCTAGCTGTCTAAAACTCAAGTGGACATTTGCTTGCTTAAGTGTGAAGAAAGCTAGCATAACACAACACAACTTTCATCTCAGCACAAAAAAGCTTAAGCAAATACTTTGTACACTTCCTAAACATCCATCCTAAGCTAGAACATGAGCTAACCAAGTCCCAAACACTCTCACTCACAAAATCACCATTGAACTGCACAAAAACAGGGCCTGCTGCAGTTTGAGTTCTATAGCTCAAACCTTCCATGCATTCTTGCTAAAAACTTGTCAAACACATCCCATAAAATCCCTTGAAGCTAATCAAAACCTCAAACACGACCTGTAACACTCCCAGGCAAGATCACCATTTTTATTTTCTTGTTTTGCAACTGAAGTTCCATAGCACGATTCAAAAGGTTTCAAGACAAAGTAAAGCTTTGAATATCATCCCTGGACATCAAGGAAGCTATACCAATCATCACCTTGCTCTGAAAGTACCTCCATCATCAGATACAACTTCAACTGAACAGGTATATTCTTGAACTTCTATCTCTCAATGTAGACATCATTAGCTCTAAGTTTGTGAATAAGAAGTGTTCTACTCATGCCCCTGAAACTGTACATACCTTTATTTTTCATTTATTTTGCATATGCTGTGAGAATTACGGTCTGAATATGGATAAAAAATTAGGTTAAGATTTGGGAATGATGAAATTCTCTCTCATTTTTTAGAGTTAAATCAAGTTTTTGGTATATTTGGATTCGTTGTTTGATGCTGAACATTTTTGATGTTATGAGTTTCCATTGAAAAGCCAGGAATCAGGATGTTTGAATTATGGTACAAGCGCGCGTTTTTTGTCACAATTCTGGCCAGAGGTTGAAGAAGGATCTATTGGGCTGGGCTTGTTCTATTATTTCTCTTCACACCATGTTATTACTTCTGCACCCCCTGAGCCCAATTTGTTCATTTTAATGATTTTTTTTTTTACTTTTCTTTTTTATTCTGGCTTATTTATTTTTTATTATAATATTAAAAATATAAAAATAATTTTTTAAAACCTTTTTTAATTTATTAGACATTTATTTGTTTGAATTAGTATTTGTGCATAAATAAATAAATAGATTCACTTTTTATTAAAAATACTAAAAATAGTGCAAACCCATTTTTATTCCATTTTTATTTTATTTTATCTTCTGAAGATATTTGATATAAAATATACTTTTTTTTATAAATATTGAATATTATTATTTTTGTATATATAATATATATTTAGTAAATGATACAAATATTTATATATATATTAGTATATTTAGGTTAAAATACAAATTATACACATTTTTATTTTTTATTAATATTTAATATAAAAAATACCCTTTTGACAAATATACTTCATTTTTATTTTATTTTGTATATAATTGATAAATATTTGTACATATTAAATAATTAATATATTTACCTAATAAATTAGGGTTTTGCCCTTAAAGCATGGAAAATACTCAAAAAAAAATAATACTTTTCATTTTATTTTATTTTGACATGTAAAAATACTTTTTTCATATACATAAAATTATTTTTTGGGCATCTTGCATATTTATCTTATTTCTATTTAATTTGTGCAATTGATTATCTTGTAAATAATTCCAAATTGATGTAATAGCTAGGTTTACATTTCTTGTCAAAAACCCCCCATTTGAACATTTGTACCCCCTTCCCATATTGTGTTGTAATAGCTTAGGAAATTTAATTTTCGCACTTTAATGCTTTCTAATTATACCATGCTAGAATTAGGGTTTGTATGCAAATAAAAACAACAAAATAGTTTGACCTAATTTCAAGATAATCAAGCATGAAAATGGACAACACATATCACACTTGCACCCTCTAGGGTACTCCACTTGTTGCCTTCAATAATGGACCATATTGCATGTTAGGTCTCTTTGGGCAAAAAACAAAACAAACAATCAAATGATCATAGTCCCTCGATGACGCTTTCGAAAGTTGCCTAAAAATGATCAAGTCCCTTAAAGAAAATTGCCCAAAGATACTTAGCACCATTGCAATTATGGTCTAAACGATGACCCGCGCCCGTCCCTTTCACATCCTAACACAAGATTGTCCACCAAATGCAATGGTGGAACAAAATTGTTAAAAGGGTTAAAACATAACAAAAATCTTTGAGAACTTTAGGGTAGATAGCTCTTAAGTACTTGTCAAAACTTGCAAAACAAAGAAACACTTGCCTATTTTTCAAACCACACTTCACAAACACTTTCAAAAACCTTGAAACATCTTTTCAAAAAGACAAACACCTTTTGTAAAACATTCGAGTAAAGAATTGTTACAAGGGTAGCCTAGACAAGGCATCTTTTTCAAAACATTTTCAAAACCAAACACAAAGCACCATTTCAAACAATTGAAAACCAAGGCAAGTTGATCTAAGCAAGTACCTAAGAGCCCATGGATAACCATGGATAGAAAGGGTGCTAATACCTTCCCTTTCTATAATCTACTCCCCGAACCCAAGAAAATGTCTCAAAGGTTTTTGCTGTGCTTTTTAAACCTTTCCTTAGGATAAAATAAAAAGTCGGTGGCGACTCTTGCTCAACCGAAACATTTGCGAAAACAGACGCAAAACCCTAGTCAGTTCTCCCACCGTATCACAGCCAACAACAACAATAAGGCAACCTCAACAGCATCGTCAAACTCACAGATAAGCTCACTCAAACACAATAAAGGAAAAAAGAACAAATATTCAACGAACAGGCAAGCAAAAGGGAGGAAAAAGATGCAGAAGTGAATAATCTAGGGTTTTCAGAGAAGCTTATCACTAAACCAAAGCAAGGTTAAAGATATTGAGTACCAGGAAGCAAGCCAGCAAGCAAGACATCACATACTGCCTCCGCCTCCGGCCGCCTAAGGCGCCTCCAGTCCATTCCTCTGTCTCCAACAAAGGTATCGTCCTCTTCCTTTTCACGCACCTCAAACAGAAACAAATAACACCAAATAATAACATAAAGATCAGAACAAGGAAAGGATTAATCATGCAAATCCGAAAACCCTAAAAATGGTTAGAAGAAGAAATTGTTACCTTTTGTCCGAATCATCTATGCTTTGCTTAACCATGGAGGGAGAAGGAGTTGGAGGTGGCGCCTAGTGGCCATAGGTGAGGAGGAGCGTCAGAAGCGTGGCTCAAGAGCGAGGAAGAGAACGAAGAAACAAAGAAAGATGGAAGCGGCGCCTCTGTAACTCTGTACCCTAACTCTGAAGCCAACCTTTGAAAACCCTAACAAACAAACTTGTGAAACTCGTTTGGGCTTTCGCCCCATCCAACTGCCAAGCCCATTTCAGAACTGGCGCACCCCCCATTTCTTATTTTAATTCTGTTTATTTGTTTTCTTGGGCCAAACACCCCCTTTTAGGCCCATGTAATCCTTTTTTTCATATTTTTTTTTAAAAAACATCAACACTTTTTTTAATTTTCATAACTTAATTCTTTTTGTTGTTAAATAATATACTAACCTTTCATATAAAATGTTTACTAATACTTTTTATTACAATTTAAAATACATAAATATAGGTTATTAGGTTTAAATAATTTTCTTGTATATAAAATATTAAAAGATACATAAATAATTAGTTTGTGTTAAGTTAAATACTTTTTTCTTTAAAACCCTTTTGTTTATATAACATTAACTAAAATGTATAAATGTTAGTTCTCTCTAAACTTAAAACATTTTTTTTTCTTTTCACTAAAACATTATAAAACATTAACAAAAACATAAAAATAATATTAATACTTAATATTGCATTAGGTTAATATTTTTGCATCATGTGTAAATAATCACATACACTTTCACAAATACTTTCGATACATTGCTTTTATTCTTATACATTGCTATATTTTACATTGAGAATACGATTCAATTTGGTTGTAAATATTATTTGGACACTACTATCCTGATAAGACTCATCCCCATTTGTAAATATTTGTACCCCCATCCCCGGATACTTATTTGTAATAGCTTAGACTTTAAATTCCCGCAATTTATCGCTTTCTATATACTGTATAGTAATTAGGGTTTGTATGTGAAGATTCAAAATCAACTGCTAGATAACCTAATACAAGACAAATGCATGACAATCAATACACAATTCACACTTGCACCCCTAGGGTAATCCCGCTTGTTGCCTTAAAAAATGGGCCATGTTGCATGTTGAGTTTCTTTGGCAAAACAAAAACAAATCAAATGATCATAGTCCCTCGATGACGCTATCAAGTTGCCTAAACAAAATGATCATAGTCCCTTCAAGCAAAATTGCCAAAGATACTTGACACTATTGCATTCATGGTCTATACGATGACCCGCGCCCATACCGTTAACATCCTAACACAAGATTGTCCACCAAATACAATGGTGAAGCAATACTGTTAAAAGGGTTAAAACATAGGAAAAATCTTTGAGTACAATAGGGTAGACAACTCTTAGTTACTTGATCAAACTTGCAAAACACACTTTCCTACTTTCAAAACACACTCCACAACACAACTTTCAAAAACAACTTTCAAAAACATTGAAACATCTTTTCAAAAAGACACACACCTTTGTAAAACATTCGAGTAAAGTATTGTTACAACGGTTGCCTAGACAAGGCATCTTTTTCAAAACATTTTCAAAAACACACACACACACCACCATTTCAAGCAATTGAAAATCAAGGCAAGTGATCTAAAACAAGTAACTAAGAGCCCATGGATAACCATGGATGAAAAGGGTGATAATACCTTCCCTTTTCATAATCTACCCCCCGAACCCACGAAAACATCTCAAAGGTTTTTCCTGTTCTTTTTTAACCTTTTCTTTAGGATAAAATAAAAATTCGGTGGCGACTCTTGCTAAACCGAACAAGTGCGAATACAAACGCAAAACCTCAAGTCAGTTCTCCCACCGTATCACAGAACTGGCGACTCTGCTGGGGACATAATTTAAAAGTGGGGTTACCTTAGGGTTTTAGATCACCTTTACATACTTGCTTTGATTGCCTTGATTGCTTTACTTTTTGGGTCCTTGTTTGGGTTTGTTATAAATCCTACACCTGGATTTGGGGGCACCTTTTTAGGTAAATAGCAATAAAACTGTGAGGGAACTGTGCGGGGTATACCGACATGGTTGAAGCAGTAAGCTATGTTAGTGCGACATATTTGTGAGTATCGGTAACCCTTGGGTTCAATCAAGGAGAGTACGGGGCCGCTGAGTGATGTCATGAAGCACTAACGAACTCTTAGAACCTTAATTGACCATCTTAGCCTTTTTAGGGGTAGTGAGATGACCGACTTTGGTGCAGTCCGAAGTTGGTAGATATTCGATACTACACTCATTGAGGATTGTTTTCTTGGAATATTTTGGTTGCCAGTTAAGTGGCTAAACTAAAACAATGAACACAGAAAATAATCCAGTGATATTGAGCTCCTTAGAACCCGGTTTCTTTTTTAGGACAGGATGAGCCAACTAACTTCAAGAGGGTACTTACCTACGAACCCCATGCAAGCCTAAACCTAAGGACTTGTTTGCTTTATGTGAATATGATTACCTGTATATACACTTACTTGCTTTTTCATACATGTACATAACATCATAACATCATACCATAGCATTTGCAATAACCATTTCAAGGATCTCGAGGGTCTTTTGATGCAGGGTCACGTTGAACCAGACGTCTACCCAAGGGGCAAGAGGTTTTCTCCTCTAAACAAATGCCATCAAAGATCAAGTGCAACAACTTGAATCAGGGGCTATGACCCACTTGACATGGTGAGCTTGATTCTCGTGGAAAGACATCCACCAGTGCAAAGTTCTCCAATCAAAGATCAAAGTTCAACCTCTAACATTCTCTTGTGTTTACCCCAAGAGATCCTTGAAAACATGCATCCACATATCATGCATTGCATCATGACAATTTTTCCTTTTCAGGTTTCCTTATTCTCATACTGTTTATTTCAGAAGAGATGGCTCTGGAGCAGACTATCAAGGGCATCCAGGCTCAAAATGTTCAACTTCAAGAGACGTTCTTGAACCTATCTAAGGGGCAGGAAGAGTTGAAAGTACTCCTCGCTAGGAACCTGGCCGAGAAAAATTCGGAAGACAATAAGGATCAACAGTTGGAACAACTGCAAACTGAGGTTGAAGCAATGAGAACCCAAATGCTAGGGAAGATGGCTCTTATCCAAGGCCTAGCCCGAAGACAAGAAGAGCTGGGACCATTTTCAATCAATTTCGTCAAGACGGTTGCAACCGTATGAAGCAAACAATCAGGATCGGAAATCAAGGCCTTGCTCAGCTTCCCATGAGACAAGAAACCGGTTTAAAGGAGAGAAGACCTTCTCACTTTGCTTCCACATCACGAGCCCAACAACGGCTTCGTCAACATCAAACAGAAAATCAGCAAAGGCAAAGCGAGCCCAAAAGACATTTTACCAACATTAACATACCACTGTCCCAAGCTTTGCAACACATGCTGAGGATGAATCTGATTACACCAATAAGACCTCATCCAAATCCCAAAACTTTTTCTCCTAGCTACAATCCAGATGCCAGGTGTGCCTATCATTCTGATAGTCCTGGACATGATACAAACGATTGTTGGGCGTTGAAGTACAAGATTCAAAACCTGATCGACGAAGGAATGCTGGAGTTCACACAAGATGGCCAGACTGAATTCTTCTGCCAAAGGTTCACCACTTGAAATGACAAAGCTCAAACTGAGAGACTTTTGTTCCATCTGAATTTTCAAGTTGTAATTTATTTTGTTATTCAAACAATTACCTGTTGATGTCAAACTCTGTTTCATTAATGCATTGCATATGTTTGTCTTGAATTCATCCATTCGTTTTCACTACTCTTATTCTTTCTTTATGATATTTAACTCTTGATAAAAAGCTACAAGCCTTTAGAGGGAGGATGACGAAACAATACCATATTCTCATACAGTATGCTTTTGAGCAGACCTTGCTGATGATGTACAGACATTTCTTTCAATTCCCAAACGCTGGAGTTATAAGGAAGATAATCCCTAGTCAACCCCTTCGAGCCAAAGAAGTAGGAGTTTCTGTTCTAAACAAATTGAAACCTTCGATTTAAACCTGGGGCAGGGTAGTCTCTCAGTTAATTCAAAAAAGATACGCATTGAAGTCGCAAACTCTCAGTTTGTAATACAACGAACGACATCAAAAAAGAAAGACATTCCTTTGGAATCAAAAAGACAGTGATGGTTCCCTATCACATAGGCAGTCAATCTCTCAAAAGAGAAAAGCCCACTGAGCCAAAAGAAAGCTGGGGCATCCCGCTGACGGTAATCTCGAAAACAAGAACCGTCAGGCAAAAGTTAGGGATAACAAATCAAAAGAACGAGGTCATTACAAATCCTCAACAACATGAAAAATGTTGCAAAAGATGACTGCCTTCCACAAATTCAACTTGTGTGAACCATCACCAAAAAAGGTCGTTCCAAATTCGAATAGAGTTCGACGCACAATTAACTGAGTCTAGGATTGAAGGACATCATGAAGAGCGGGTGGGTACAAATATACTTTGAGCCTTTATCCTTTGTTTCTTAAACCGTGAACCAAGCCACGTTACAACCCTTCAAAAGTCCTAATTGAAGCATGGGGTAGTTCGAAAGCATACTGTTTCAAAAGGTATCCTGACTCCTGTAAGGCTTTGCTCTAAATCTTGTGTTGAATTTGTCTTACAAAAAGTTTTCTGCTAAAAAACGCATTTTTCAAAACTTCGAGACAAACATAAACTTTGTATTGCTTGAATATCATTGTTTTCATATGGCTATTTGTTTGACAGCGGAGAAATTCATACAATGAATATCCGATGAACGAAAGCTCTCTCAGTGAATAAAATCAATTCAAAAAGGATGACACTTCCATTGACAAAACTCCTATCAACAAGGGGGCATGACATGTCACTATCCAGCATACCTGGGGCAGTCCAGTCAAGGTTTCAACAGATCTTTCAAAGTTCAGTTAACCTGGGGCAGTCCAGTCAAGATTTCAACAAATCTTTCAAAGTTCATTTAACCTGGGGCAGTCCAGTCAAGATTTTAACAAATCTCTCAATTACAGATTAACCTGGGGCAAGTCTCCCTCACCATCACTTGGGGCATTTGAATGTCAATCTCAAAGGGTTACATGCAGTCCAAGTTTCCTGGCAATATCACAAGCATCTGATACTAGGGGCAATGACGAACCTCTCCAAAATCTTTCTGAAAAGAAATTCAAGTGTCCTCGAGAAGTTCATCACCTCTCTAGCAGACCTGCAGTCATGGGTTTATTTCCCCAACATTTGTCAAGGATTTATTCTCCAAAACAAATTACATTTCAACAGCATTCTTAACATATGCAGATTGATCGAAAGATTCCTTCATCTTTTGGAGTAGTAGTCAAAGATTCCTTCATCTTTTGGAGTAGTAGTCAAAGATTCCTTCATCTTTTGGAGTAGTAATCGTCAAAGATTCCTTCATCTTTTGGAGTAGTAATCATCAAAGATTCCTTTATCTTTTGGAGTAGTAATCGTCAAAGATTCCTTCATCTTTTAGAGTAGTAATCGTCAAAGATTCCTTCATCTTTTGGAGTAGTAATCGTCAAAGATTCCTTCATCTTTTGGAGTAGTAATCGTCAAAGATTCCTTCATCTTTTGGAGTAGTAATCGTCAAAGATTCCTTCATCTTTTGGAGTAGTAATCGTCAAAGATTCCTTCATCTTTTGGAGTAGTAATCGTCAAAGATTCCTTCATCTTTTGGAGTAGTAGTCAAAGATTCCTTCATCTTTTGGAGTAGTAATCGTCAAAGATTCCTTCATCTTTTGGAGTAGTAATCGTCAAAGATTCCTTCATCTTTTGGAGTAGTAGTCAAAGATTCCTTCATCTTTTGGAGTAGTAGTCGTCAAAGATTCCTTCATCTTTTGGAGTAGTAATCAAAGATTCCTTCATCTTTTGGAGTAGTAATCATCAAATTCCTTCATCACCTGCTGGAATTCAAGAACGTTCAAAATTTCCTTCATCACCTGCTGGAAGTTACAACCACCGACAAGATAACAGACAACTGAAGCTCCTAAAAAATTTGTCTTTCTCAAGAATGAAGACTCTCATCCTTAAAACCTCAGAAGATTGGTATACTCCCAGTTTCTGACCCTTAACAGAATGAAGACTCTCATCCTTAAAACCCCAGTAGATTGGCATAGACCCAAGCTCCTGATACCTCCAACAGAATGAAGATTCTCATTCTCAAAGTGGCGTATGACCCAAGTTCCAGATTAATACCTGTAGCAAGCCAGGAAAACTATCTGTGGACGACTGATTGTAGATTAATACCTGAAACCAGCCAGGAAAACTATCTACATGAAGAGATTGAAGATTAATACCAGTAACAAGCCAAGAAAACTATCTTTCTTTCTCAGGTCAGAGATTAATACCTGAAACCAGCCAGGACAACTATCTCACCGACCAACCTTTTCAAGATCCCAGATCAATACCTTCAGCAATCAAAAGATTCTCGCAATCCCCAGTGGAGCTAAAACTTCCAACTATCAATCCCCAAGCAGAATGAAGACTCTCATTCTCAGTTCCTCACATGATATTCAGATATTCCCCAGTGAAGATCTCCTCAAGACAGGAGTCCCCAGTAGATTGGCATACAACCCAAGCTCCTGAATCCCCAACAGTGGTCCCGGGACTTCTCATTTTCAACGATCAAAAGATTATTGCAGTCCCCTGCAGCAGTCAAGGATTCACTTTCCCCGGCAGCAATCAAGATTCTTTTATCTCCGGCTATCCAGGATTTATCTATCCTCAGCAAGACAGCTCATCAGCTTACATGCACATTCATTACATTCATATCATAAACATTGATATAACATATGTATTGTATCATACATTTCATGCAACATAACTTTGTGTTTCAGCTAATATTTTACCCTTTTCAAGATAAGATTAATAAGCTTTAACTTCAACTTCTGAAAACAGTTCACGGATTCTCCAGACACGGATGTTAACCTATCGCTTGTTCAGATTCCAAGACTTCTGAAAACAGTTTACGGATTCTCCAAACATAGATGTTAATCTATCGCTTGTTCAGATGCAACTTCTGAAAACAGTTTACGGGTTCTCCAGATACGGATGTTAACCTATCGCTTGTTCAGATTCAAGACTTCTGAAAACAGTTTACGGACGCCTCCCAACATGGATGTTGATCTATTGCTTATTCAACTTCACAACTTCTGAAAACAGTTTACAGATGATTCCAAACATGGATGTCAATCTATTGCTTATTCAGACCCCCAGTTCAGAGATGTTCCAAAACATGGATACCTTTCTGATACTCGTCCACTCACTAACGACATACAGTTCAACAAACATCTCCAGATGGCATCTATAAGCCCATCCTCCTACCAACAATTTCCAGATGGCATCTCTAAGCCCATCCACCGACAAGATTCTGTCACATCTCCAGATGGCATCTCTAAGCCCATCTCCAAATGGCATCTTTTAAGCCCATTCCCTTTACCATCACATCACTGAGTGTAAATTTTTTGGGCACTCTAGTGTCCAATCTCCTTTTACCCTCGAGTCGCGAAAGGCAAACTTGCCAATCTAACTCTTCAGGTTCAAGAAGATTGAACAGGGGCAACTGTTATACCCCAAAATTTTCCCTCTCTCTTTTTCACAAGAAATCACAGCTTCAGGCTTTTCCTGATTTTTCAAATTGGCTTAAGAATCGGTCAAACAGACTTTTCTTATCAGTCAAGCAAAATTAGGGTTTCCATTAACTTTTGAATCAGTTCAATCAGATTGCTAGGGTTTGGTTGAGTTTGGCTCAGGGTTTGATCAGGTAGACGCTTCTCTAACCTTAAATCAAGAATTAGGGTTTGCACACGCATTTTCAGAAGAATTTGAATCCACAGTGTCTTAATTGACTGTCACATGGTTGTGACGTTTGTTCAAGATTTCTGTCTAAACATCTGGGATAAAAGCTGAGGCATTTGAATTGAGAATTTGCAGTGTTTGGTTTAATCAGTAAAAGGAAAGACATGTGGACATTTGTTTGATTAACTGTGCAATGCTTTGGATTATTCGGAACGCCGAACGTTTATTGATTATTTATCATTTCTAAGTTAAAATTATTGGATAATTTCCAGTTATTATAATTCAAGAAATATAAATAATTAAATAAACAATTGAAGAGGAATTAAAATAGATATATGACAAAAAGACTTTTATTTATTTTTAATCATTGGTACAAGTGTTATTTAAATACAAGTAATTTTATTTACAAGTATTTATAATAATATTTATTACAAATGATTAAAATAAAGTAAAGCTATATCCTAATTTTCCTAAGTCTTCATCTTCTATGGCATCCTTTGCTCAATTGATGTTTATCTGCAAAGCCAGAAAAAAAAAGTCAATACAGATTAATTAAAAAGGCAGACAGTTAATCATAAAAAAGCTCATCATTAAAAGTGATTGGCCGGAATCAATTTGTTCACCCTCTCTGCAAATCGCAAGAAAACTCTTGGTTCACAAAGAGGGATAGAAAATAATGTTGCAAGCATATGAATATGTACAAGGCTGCATAATTCCAAAACAAGTTGCAAAGTTCAAATTGAACAAACAAGCAAAGCTGTCAACTAAACTGAACTGCACATATGCAAACTGAAAAAATGCCTAACCAAGTCCAATGTCAACTAAACTGTCCAAAAGCTGTCCAAAGAAGATATATAAAGATATCAAAAACAAGCAAAGCTGTCAACAAGTACACAAAACGCAGAAAATCTGGAAAAGAAGATAAGAGATATGAAGAGCAAAACCAAAATGCAAGCTTATTTCAAATTCATCATTTCCCAGCCAAGCACTTTTTCAGAAAGGTACAGTTTAAAGCAATAAAAAATGCTTTTTAATCTGTGGAGAGAGAAAGAGAGAGGAGAAAGGCTTACAGGCAGGCTTAGGAAAAAAGATATAAGCAAAAGTTCAGAACAAAACAAAAGAGGAGGCAGAATATCACAAAAACAGGATACCACAATTGTAACATTGCAAACTGCCTCCAACCAGTTCAAACAGCAAGCCTGTAACCAAGCCTGCATCAAGACACAAACCTCTAACCTGCTTCAAACACAAGCCCTTTCAAAACCTGTGTCAAGCAAACAAACTGCATCAAAGCCAGTAAAAAACCTGTTTTCCTCTAACCTGCTTCAAACAGAAGCCCTTTCAAAACAAGCCTCAAGCCTGTTTCAAGCCATCAAAACCGGCCTCTAGCCCTGTCAAAGGAAAACTATCTCAAACCTGTTTCTAACACAGAACCATAAGCCTCAAAACACAAACTTGTAAACAAACTGAAGCAAGCCTCTAAACAGAAGCCAACAACAATGAGCCTGTAAATTCCCAACAGTTTTCAAACCAGAAACCCCAACAAACCTTCATAAAAAAGCCCAACCAGAAAAAAAAGCCAAGCATCAAAAGCCTTAGTCAAACAAAACTAAAACAAGCAGACAATAAACCTGTACCAAATCCATCCAAATGTCCAAATAAACAGAAATGAAAGCCCTCAGAATGACTTCATCATAGGGCCAACAACAACAATAAGGCAACCTCAACAGCATCATCAAACTCACAGATAAGCTCACTCAAAGCCAAGAAAGGAAAAAAGAACAAATATTCAACGAACAGGAAAGAAAAAGAGAGGAAAAAGATGCAGAAGTGAATAATCTAGGGTTTTCAGAGAAGCTCATCACTAAACCAAAGCAAGGTTAAAGATATTGAGTACCAGGAAGCAAGCCAGCAAGCAAGACATCACATACTCCCTCCGCCTCCGGCCGCCTAAGGCGCCTCCAGTCCATTCCTCTGTCTCCAACAAAGGTATCGTCCTCTTCCTTTTCACGCACCTCAAACAGAAACAAATAACACCAAATAATAACATAAAGATCAAAACAAGGAAAGGATTAATCATGCAAATCCGAAAACCCTAAAAATGGTTAGAAGAAGAAATTGTTACCTTTTGTCCGAATCATCGCTGCTTTGCTTAACCATGGAGGGAGAAGGAGTTGGAGGTGGCGCCTAGTGGCCATAGGTGAGGAAGCATCAGAAGCGTGGCTCAAGAGCGAGGAAGAGAACGAAGAAACAAAGAAAGATGGAAGCGGCGCCTCTGTAACTCTGTACCCTAACTCTGAAGCCAACCTTTGAAAACCCTAACAAACAAACTTGTGAAACTCGTTTGGGCTTTCGCCCCATCCAACTGCCAAGCCAATTTCAGAACTGGCGCACCCCCCATTTCTTATTTTAATTCTGTTTATTTGTTTTCTTGGGCCAAACACCCCCTTTTAGGCCCATGTAACCCTTTTTTTTCATACTTTTTTTTAAAAAACATCAACACTTTTTTTAATTTTCATAACTTAATTCTTTTTGTTGTTAAATAATATACTAACCTTTCATATAAAATGTTTACTAATACTTTTTATTACAATTTAAAATAAATAAATATATGTTATTAGGTTTAAATAATTTTCTTGTATATAAAATATTAAAAGATACATAAATAATTAGTTTGTGTTAAGTTAAATACTTTTTTCTTTAAAACCCTTTTGTTTATATAACATTAACTAAAATGTACAAATGTTAGTTCTCTCTAAACTTAAAACACTTTTCTTTTCTTTTCACTAAAACATTAGTTTATAAAACATTAACAAAAACATAAAAATAATATTAATACTTAATATTGCATTAGGTTAATATTTTTGCATCATGTGTAAATAATCACATACACTTTCACAAATACTTTCGATACATTGCTTTTATTCTTATACATTGATATATTTTACATTGAGAATACGATTCAATTTGGTTGTTAATATTATTTGGACACTACTATCCTGATAAGACTCATCCCCATTTGTAAATATTTGTACCCCCATCCCCGGATACTTATTTGTAATAGCTTAGACTTTAAATTCCCGCAATTTATCGCTTTCTATATACTGTATAGTAATTAGGGTTTGTATGCGAAGATTCAAAATCAACCGCTAGATAACCTAATACAAGACAAATGCATGATAATCAATACACAATTCACACTTGCACTCTTAGGGTAATCCCGCTTGTTGCCTTCAAAAATGGGCCATGTTGCATGTTGAGTTTCTTTGGCAAAACAAAAACAAGTCAAATGATCATAGTCCCTCGATGACGCTATCAAGTTGCCTAAACAAAATAATCATAGTCCCTTCAAGCAAAATTGCCAAAGATACTTGACACTATTGCATTCATGTTCTATACGATGACCCGCGCCCGTCCCGTTAACATCCTAACACAAGATTGTCCACCAAATACAATGGTGAAGCAATATTGTTAAAAGGGTTAAAACATAGGAAAAATCTTTGAGTACAATAGGGTAGACAACTCTTAGTTACTTGATCAAACTTGCAAAACATACTTGCCTACTTTCAAAACACACTCCACAACACAAATTTCAAAAACAACTTTCAAAAACATTGAAACATCTTTTTAAAAATACACACACCTTTGTAAAACATTCGAGTAAAGAATTGTTACAACGGTTGCCTAGACAAGGCATCTTTTTCAAAACATTTTCAAAAACACACACACACACCACCATTTCAAGCAATTGAAAATCAAGGCAAGTGATCTAAAACAAGTAACTAAAATCCCATGGATAACCATGGATGAAAAGGGTTCTAATACCTTCCCTTTTCATAATCTACCCCCCGAACCCACGAAAACATCTCAAAGGTTTTTCCTGTGCTTTTTTAACCTTTCCTTTAGGATAAAATAAAAAGTCGGTGGAGACTCTTGCTAAACCGAACAAGTGCTAATACAAACACAAAACCTCAAGTCAGTTCTCCAACCGTATCACAACAAGACTCTGGGAACTCAAGATCAAGCTAGGGTTTGCTCTGCTCAAGACACCTCCTTGCACTGTTGACCTAAATTAAGGTTTGAGTTTGCACAGGGATGTTTTGACCTACAATGCCCAAAGTGACTTTAATACTTCATTTTGGACTCACAAGTTTGTCCATACCAAGTTTCAAGCCTTGATTCAAATTTTTGCCCAGTCAATTGGGCAGTTGACCTAAAAATCAGCTGTATTGGGGAAAAAGTCAACTTTGGCCAATTAACAGTCAAATCTCATGAATTTTGACCCACATCAACATTATGAACTCATATTAACCATTTGTTCAAGTTTGGATAACAATTCCACAAGAAATTTGATCAAATCACCAAAAGGGCAAAATGGTCATTTTTAGGGTTTTGACTGCACAAAGGCAATTTCTGACTGTTTGACCTAGCCAATGGCAAATCAAGCTCAACCATGGACACAAGGACTCAATGACTTTGTCTTGAACCATTCAACAAGTTCAAAAGATCTCAAATGCATAAGATTGAGAGATGAATTTTTCAGTCAACTGATCAAAACTTGACTGTACACTGAAAAGTCAAACTTTGACTTTTTGGTCAAAATCAAGTGCCAAGGGTCATTTTTCATCAATACATGTCAAATTATGAAAATTGTTCATCAAGAAACCCAAAATTGAAAATTAGGGTTTAAAATGGAAAATTTTCATAACTTAGAAATTTTCTAAGTTATAAAATTTTATTATTTTTTCCTAACTTTGTCCCATTGTTTTACCAAGATGAAAAGGGATTCAAACAAAACTTATAACATGAACGTTGTAGTACATCACAAAGTTTACAACTTTGATTCAGAAAGTTTTCTCAAAAGAAGCTTGGATCTCAAGTTATGATTTTTGGAACAAGGGTACCTAAAACTTTTAACTTAGAGAAATTTTGCCCTAGTTTTGGCAGGATTTTGACCCATCTTCTTGTCCATTTTTCACATAGTTCCACTTGGAGTTTCAAGTTTCATTTCAAAGATGGATTATAGTACATGTTGCAAGCTTTCCAAATTGTCTAAGAACTCCTCAAACACCTTTGTGGTTAGGGAGAATAAAATGCTTGAAGTTGGCAAAAACTCACTTTGTAACCATGGCCAATACATGTTCATACCACTTGCCAAATCTGACCAAGCTAGCTTAGTTCATAATTACAGGCCTCTAAACCAATTTGTACTCAATAATTAAATGCAAATCCATTGGTCTAAGGTTTTGTTTTGGACATTAGAGGATTACACACTAGATTAATCCTTAAATAGAAAAAGCAACATTGACATTTTTGCTTGAATTTTGCTTTATGTCAAAACAACATCCTAGAGCCTTGAACAAGATCTTATGCTGCAAACCAAATCCACAAACTTGGGGCCAAGCTTACACAATGTATGCAGGGTTAGAGCTAGCCTGTATAGGCCTGCTCTTTGTCACTTCTCATTTTGCTTCATAACCAAGGCATTGTGCAAAAAGCCAACATCTCACATATCTGATAAAACTAACTCAAGCAAAGTTATCAAACATGTTTCATACACTCTTACAAGTCAGAAGCATGAGCCTTTCACCCCTAAAGCATCCTCATACTCCAAAACCACTTTTTCTTGTAAAACAGGGCCAATTCTGTAAATCACAAGTCACCATCAAATTCCCTCGTGCGTTTTGTCCAAAACTACTTCAAACACATTCCAATCAACATACCTGAGCTATCCAGACCATTCATAAGTTGCTGTAACTCTATTAACACACATTGCCATTTTTGTTTGTAAGCTTTGCAGGTTGAGTTCTGTAGCACGATTCAGGCCACTTCAAAACAAACTAAGCATTAGGAAAGGTTCAGTGGACATCAGGCAAGCTCAAAAGAACCTCAGGCACCATTGGAAGTTGCTGCATTGTCCAGCTCGAACTCAACTGAAACAGGTATCTCATGAACTTCTATCTCTCTACTTAGGAATAGTTAGACTTAGGTTTGTGAATGAAAGATATTGTGTTCATAACCCTGAAACCATACATGTGCTTAGTTTTCATTTATATTAATCGTGCTAGGAGAATTTCATCCATGAACTTTCTAAAAAAACTAGGTTAGAAATTAGGGCCAGAGAAATTCTCTCTGGTCTTTGAGAGTTAGCTTAAGTTTTTTATATGGTTAGATTCGTTGTTTGATGCTCTACAAGTTTCATGTTTTGAGTTTTGTCAAAAAAGCACTGAATCAGGAGATAGCAGTTTGTACACAGAAGGCGCGTTTTTTGTGTTTGAACAGAGGAAGAAGATGAAGTTATTGGGCTGGACTGGCTTGTTTTGCTTCTAACACTTGCATTTTCAGTTCACACCCCCTGGCCCATTTCTTTGTATTTTTATCATTTTTGCATTTTTATTTCGTTTCTTTTTGATATTTTATTTTTAAATATAAAAAATGCTCAAAAAATATTTTTTATAATTTTTACATTTATTTGGTATTTATTTTAATTATTACTAGCATTAAAACATTTTATATGCTTTTATATTATTTTGTTTAATTTAAAAAATTAATGTAAATGATACTTTTTTTTTCATTTCTATTTTTTATTCACATTGAACACATTTTCTTGAAAATATTTCATTTTTTTAAATAATTTATTTTATTTTTCACATATTTAACATATTTAATATATATATATATATATATATATATATATATATATATATATATATATATAATATATATATATATATATATATATATATATATATATATATATATATATATATATATATATATATATATATATATATATATATATATATATATATATATATATATATATATATATAATATATATATTATATATATATATATATTATATATATATATATATATATATATATATATATATATATATATATATATATATATATATATAAATATATA